>JAYESA010000005.1:221432007-221747007 GCA_036927795.1 Iris macrosiphon | reverse complement strand
CAGCAGCAGTAGGACAATGCAGCAGTAGCAGCAGCTAGCATTCGCAGCGAGGAGCGTGGCGAGGCTTGGGTGAATAGATAGGTGGTTAATAGATAGTAGTTAGATAGATAGATAATAGATTGATAGGATGTATATATATATATCTAGATAGTTAGATAAATAACTAGATAGATATTAGATATATAGATAATAAGATAGATAGATACTAGATGGATACATAGATTGATAGATAGATAGTTAATAGATAGATAGATAGTTATATCTATCTAAGGTATAGATATATATATACCTATAGCAATATATATCTATAGATATCTAGATAGATATATATATACATATTTGAGTGGGTATAAGGTATTATATATGTGTGTTGTGGATATCTATATATATATGCATAGGTACGTAGATAAGTATATATATGATAGATATATATATATATATATATATTAGCCTAGATCATAGCTAGATATATATATTTACATACTTAAATAGCTAACTAGATAGCTAGTTAGAGGGGTATTGGAGAGTATCTCAATACCTTGAGAATATCAAGGTATCTCAATACCTTGAGATATCCAAGGTATTGAGTTTCGAGCGGGGTATTTGAGCAATAGCCTAGGAATAGTATTGGAGTGATTTTTATATGCTTATGTATATATATTTACGCGTGCTAGCATAGGTTTTAGTGGGTTTAGGCGGGGTGCGTGGCCTAGGGCGAGGTATCGGATACCGAGGGTATCCCGGTATCTCGAGGAGGCGAGTTTAAGAGTTTACTAGCTTAATGAGCTCAGTTTGACCTAGAATTTCAGGGGCACCCTAGTCTGACCTAGCTTTGACCATAATTGTCCTCGTTGACCATAAAAGTTAATGTTTGACCTAATTTTACCTAGAGTTGACTTTTTGGACCCCGGATTGACTTTTTGATCCAAATTTTACCGGTTTGACCCGTTCGACCTAGAATAGCCCTAGAAGCCTATTTTTTATTTATTTTATATCAGTTTAACTCCTTAGAACCCTGTTTAATCTTGTTTTTCGTAATAGGTTCTTGCGACACCGGTCCGGATCTCGATCCTCATCAGTTGCTCAGGACATCAGGCGAGTACCTACCTCTGATAGTTTCTATTTCATGATAGCGTTTATATCACCTGTTCTAGAACTGTAATACTTGTTTCTGACATATTGTTACATGAGCTGGTACTAGTGGATCCCGTCATAAGATGCTATCTCCCTTACCGTGTTAAGCGGGTACTCTATCACGTGTATTTTATCATGTGCTTCGGGTATTGATTCTCATGTGCTATCATGTGCTTCTTGTGCTCTCGCCTTTGTGTGTACGAGATATTATCATGTACGTAGCGTGTTGTGGTTGGATCCAAGAGTATTAGTGGGGGAGGGGAGTAGAAGTTGGTTATGTGATCAAAGCCAAACAGTATTCATGTGTATGTCGGTTATGCAACTCACGCATAACGGAGTTATCGCAGTGTTTTTCATGTGCAACCTAAGCCGATCACATAACGAACTTGTGCTCAAGGCACTTAGCTAGTATTCATGTTTTCTCACATGCAGTTACTTCTCTACTTGTATTGTTCTCCAGTTTACTTGCAGCTACTTATTCTGCTCCAGCATATATTTATTTCCTGTGCATCATATATACTTTTCTATTGCTTGTCATATACACCTTACCATATATTTGGAGTTGCTTTCAGAGTTATGTACTTTGCTCCAGTCCTGACTGGGCATATTTTTTCCAGAGGATCCTGAGGATTATTGCCCGACGTTCTACGGGCCGGGTGTTGACGAGTGCTGTGACCCCGAGACTGAGGAGGAGCCCTGCGAGGAGACGCCTTTAGCGCCCTAGTTAGCTAGGTGGGTTTTCTGGGTTGTTCCCAGTTGTTATTTGGATGATTATACTTATTCTTTTGATACTGTAAGATGTTGTAGACTATTATAGACTTGGACTGTATTTTGGATATTGTATTGCTCTCCTTGGTTCTTGTTTCTTTGTGCTATCATATCGTGCTTTTATTCTTCTCCTAGTTATTGTGATTGAGTATTCATATATATATATATTGCGTGGTTGCCCTCCTTTTGGAGAGGTTATTGACAGATTTTTGTGAGATTTATAGATATGGTTGACCTAGAACGGACCTTTACAACGTTCTACCGCCGATTCTGCGGCGTAGGCTGGACGTACCCACGACTCATGCCCGATTTTTCGGGTGCGGGTCGTGATACCACGCCTCATGCCCAATTTTTGGGTGCGGGTTGTGACACCTAAGGAATCAAATTTGTGCACTAAGTGTATCTTTTGATACCTTAAAGGCACTTTGATAGTAAGCTTATGGTATCCCAAAATCACGTCCTTTAACCTTATAGGTTATTCGGATGTTAATTTTGTCGAATGCAAAGTTGATCGTAAAAGTACCAGCGGCACTTATCATTTCCTAGGCAAGGCATTAGTCTCTTGGTTCAGTAAAAAATAAAATTATGTCGCATTATCAACTACTAAAACTGAGTATATAGCTGCAGGACGTTATTGTGTACAAATTTTAAACGAACCCTAGAAGATTACATCCATTTATTGTGACAACAATAACACTATTAATCTCACAAAGAACCCTATATGTCATTCACACACTAAATATATATAAATTAGATACCACTTTTTAAGAGTTTATCTATTATACGGGGACGCGTTTAGAATTGGTTGACACTGAATATCAACTTGCAAACATATTTACTAAAACCCTAGCTGAAGATCGTTTTAACTTTATTCGTCGAGAATTAAGGATTTTGGATTCTACTGCTATATAATTTGCATATATTTCTTATTAATCTAAGTTCTCTAATGTAACAATTATTTTGGGTACACGCCGAAAGGGTCCTTCTGTCAAAGATGTGTAAATAGCCTGCAGCGACATGGTATTTAAGCATCTTTGGACCACCGCTAGCTGGGATCCAGTCCCTATAGTTAGCCCAAGATGGTCAATACTTTATAGAATAAAGATTGATTAAGTTATATCTAGCATTTATTTCCAATGAATCCAAGTTCTATTCTATGACTTAAAAAGTTTGAACTACAACTTCATATATAAAGAATGAATATTTTATACAAAATGAATCATGGTCCAAAAGAACTGACTTCGGGTAGAGTTCGGACCGAACTTAGGCTGAACTCAGCTGCCTCTATTCCAGAATTCAAGTTGTATGGACCCCACTCCTTATATATGGCTACATGTTTCTAAACCCTAGTAATTTTGCGAAAATCGAACAACAACACCTTTTTTCCTCTTTCCACCTCTTGAAACCCTAGGTTTTAAAAATCCTAGCTCTTAGATCTTCCTTCTCAAGACACTTAAAGACTCCAAATTGTATATCAGAGTCTCTTTCGTGGTTCTCTTCCCTCTTCCACTAACTTTTTTAGGTATAATCTTCTCTTCTCTTCCAATTTTTACAATAGCTCCAAAATTATTTAGGAAGAAAAGAAAGGTTGGTGAAGCCTCTTCATCCAATCCTCCTCAAGAGAAGACCTCTCATTCATTGTTTAGTCCATCCATGCCCGATGAGGATAATTTTTATGGATTTTTATTCACATCCCTTGAGACTTCCATGGAATGGTTCGACGATTTCCATGAAAGGAACGTATGTACTTGAAACCCCTTGAATTTTACTGTTTTCTAACTTATCTACCCTATTTTAGGGATATTGGACTAGAATATCTACAACATTGTATTTATCTTAATAATTTTCGCATATTTTATTGTAATCTGTCATTTGCATATGGGACTATATGATCACGAGTCGATGGTATTGATATTCAATTTGATGATGGTGACTTGGGGGAGATACTTAATATTCCTATTAAAGGTGAACCCCTAATTGACATTACCAAATTAAACTTTCAAAATAACATGTCACTTAACTCATTTAGAAACTCAATGTGTGATCCCAATCATCATCCACACGGGCGTCTTCGTCATAAGTATTTGAACAACTGGTTTTATGAGTTGTATCATATGGTATTTTCTGTCATAATTCCCAAACATTCTTAACTGATAAAATTACTATGTTGGAGATGACTGCACTTTACCATTTGTTTTTTGGTGTTCCATTCAGTCTTTCTAAGACTATCATTGAGGCCACGGTTCGATGTCGCAAGAACAAGCACAAGCTAATTTATGTTATGTACTTGCCCATCATATTCGAACATTTCTAAATTCTTATGGATGACTTTCCATTCCTTGTTAAGCCAGCTTATCTTAGCAAAGCCCATAGGACTGAGACTACTCTTCCTCCAGTTTCTCCTTCTGCTGAATGTGACTCATATTTACATGGTCATCCTAATGCACCCCCTGCACCTACTACTCCACCAGCTACACTAGACTCCATTCAGGCTATACTTCAGGATCATTTTCGATTAGAAAACAATCGTTACCATGCACTGGACAACCGTACCACTCTCCAGGCCTAGGCTATGTCCAATACATTAGCGGACATTCAGTTTGGTTTATCCCATCATCCAGTTGGACCATTTCTGAGAGTTTGTGATCCTTCTCGATTTGGTTATCGCATTAATGATCCCTTCGTTTTGTGATACTTTGGCCCAGCTGCAACCTACTATGGTCCCAATCATTCAGCAGAGACTGGTGACGATCAATAGTTGTTACGGAGCTTCCGATGCTTGGACTTTAGAGAGAGATTTTGATGATGTTCTACTTTAGTTTACTATGTTTTAGTTTGGTTTTTATTATGGTTTTAGTTTGGCTATGTCATGAACTATGTTTTCTTTATTTTAGCTATGACAAACTATGTTTTTATTATCTAGTTGTTATTTTGTTCTACTTGATGCAATAATATCTACTACTTATTTATCTTTTGAATTGTTATATTCCATATTGTGTGTTTCTACTTTACTTTTTTGTTTCATTATCTATGTTGCTTCACCTTTTTTGGGGGAGCTATCCATTTTGATAAAGTGACAACGGGAGATACACACTGATACTTCAAAGTACTTCAACAAAGGACGATATTTCAAAAAGTTTTGACGCTCTCATTGCGGGGGAGCTACCGTATTTGAAGTTATCACTACCTATTTTATATTGTCGTATTAGTCGCAATTTGTAAATTATCAAAATAGGAGAGATTATTGGTCCATCTGGTCATGGTCAATCTGATTTCGATAATTAATTAAACCATAATTTGGTACACTATAATATGGTTCAACTGAAGACTACTACAAGTCACTGCTACAATGTCAAAACTGCTACTTCACAAAAAGATTGCTACCATTGTGTCTGGTTATTTTTATATTTTGTTATGTACTTTTATACTTTATTTTGAGTCTAGAACTTATGTAAATTGGATCGTATTTTGGAAACTAGATGCACCATAATCCAAAGTCCACTCAAAATGAATATACCTAAACCAGATCAAAACCAACATTCGAATCCAACCAAGAACCTAGCTCAAACCTAGTCAAAATAAGCCTGGAACCAACCAGGAACATTCTGGAATGAGGATAACCGAACTCGGACTGAGTTCTGCCTGAACTCTGCCCGAACTCGGTCAGTCAAACCAGAAATCCTAGTTAGACTCCTCTTTCGGATGACCTGGCTCATAACTTTCGAATTTATGAATGTTTGAGAACTAAATTCTGCCCGAACACAGTCTCAAAAAATCCTATAAAAAGAGATATTTTTCTATCATTTCAATCATCAACTCATTCAGTTTCATATTCTCTATTCCTAAGTTATAAACCTTCTCATCCCCAAGATAACTCTATCAGTCTTCTAGTGCCAAGTGCGATCTCGGTTAGAAGTATGTTTCGAGTTGTAACAAGCTTGGAAATACAAGTTTACTTTTGAAAGTCTGAAGTCGACGTGCTCTTCGGATCAAAGCATGTGATTGTAAGAAGTCGATAAGCGCTTTGGATCAAAGCTTGTGTGTATAATATTTGATATAATAGTGGATCAACTCCGAGCAAGAGTTCTCGGGACTGGTAGTCCTCCACGAGGGAAACTAATATATATTGTGGTGTTTGCGTTTATGGTCTCTGAACTTTTACTTTCCATACATATATACTTGATATATTGCTTCTATAGTTTAGTTGGTACTTAACCTTAATTTTTTTATTAGGTAAATTATTTTGCTGCACTCTATTCACCCCCCTCTAGAGTTGCCATATCACTCCCTTACATAGTTGTATTTCTCTTTTCATCATTCATTAATAAAATAAATATTGTTAATTTATTTCATGATATCATAGCCTAGGATTTTTCAATCCCAAGGCCATCCAAAGTTTTTTTTATAAACAATATTGTTGATTATCTCCTTTTTCTTGTCGTCTTCTCCGAAGCGTTGTTAATTCGAGCTCCTCGCCACCGGTAACTACATGAAGAGGGTGGTGGTTATCAAACTTCTGTTATATTATTTCAAACTCCCGTCTCTTCTTCGAACTCCTACAATAATCGTTGCTTCTGAGGATATAAAGTATGTTTGCAAAAAAAAAATCATTGATGAAAGGTTCTCGTTCTTTTGCTCATTTGCTTTGTATTAATCAATTCCAAAGATTCCGTTGGAATTCTTTCATCCAACCACTTAAGGACCTTTTGTTCCTTCTTACAAAAAAAAGAAAAAGGAAAAAAGGAAAAAAGGAGAAGGAATAAGTGTCACTACCACATTTTAGGAAAAAGGGTATTTTAGTAATTTCCTATTTAAATAAATATTGTGCATGGTAAATAATTTTTGTTGTATTATTTAATTTTTTTTGGATTTTATTTAATTATTTTGGACTTATTTTAGTAGACCCAACTAGTGTTGTTTGGACCCATGGACCCACATGAATTAAATAGTTAGATTTGGCCCATTTAGAAAGCCCATGGTTAAGGAGATGGATTAAATTAATTAAATGATTAGACTAGAAGCTTCCTTCCTTAATTATTTCTTCATGAGAGGCCCCAAGGGGTACATTGGACATTTTACAATTTCTTGGGGAAGGGGGCATGGCCGGCCTATATTAGAGGGGGGAAAATTTCTCTCTCCTCTCATTCTCATTCCAAATCTAGATCTAGAATTTTACACTCCCAAATTCCCTCAATTTCCATTACAATTCTCCACCAAATTCATTCCAAATTCTTCCCAATTCACCATTAGAAAGTTAAGAAGCAAGGATCTAGAAGGAGGAAGCAAGGATCTACAAAGAGGAGCAAGGATCTACAATTTGGAAGCAAGTTCTTCTCAATTGGAGGTTTCATTGGGAATCCATCTCTCAATAGGTATAATTCAATTTTTTCCATTAAAATAGCTTCTAAATCTGAGATTTAATCATGTAAAATCAACCCATATGTATGTACTACCCATAGGACTTTGTTTTGTGTTCATAGGAGACCCATGGAGAAAGTTATGGTGCTTTTTGTGTCAATTTTGTTGGAATTCCGAATTTACATTTTGTTGTGTGTGTCAATTGATCCTATAGATCAATTGGGCATGTGATTATGTGTTTGGGGCTTGTGTCGTGTCCATATTTGGGTACATGTGGTTCGTATCCCAACTATTTGGTGATACGTGTTATTTTGGGGGGTTTTCCTCCGACACGGGGCTTTGAACATGTCGTATTTTGACACGGACACATAGATCTACTTTTGACACTTTGATTTATTCATAAATATTATTTGTGACATGTTTGTGTCCTTCGGGGTACAATTGGTTGTGTGTTGGACTCGTGTCACATACGTATCCTAGATCTAGTGGGATACGGTGTGATACTCTCCAATTTGGTGTGTTTATGTGTAGATCTAATTAATTATACTTTAAATTCTTCATTTATAACTAGTAAATATATATAGATATTATATATTATTTTAGTGTATTTATTATGGTATTTATTATAGTATAGATCTATAGATATTTCTATGTGTTCTAATGTGGTGTATAAATATATGTATGTAGCTTTCTTGCATGCAATTATATATGTACTTATGTTAATAACATAAATTATACATAAATATTTTATAAAATATATTTATGTGTTTAAATGTGTAATTATATTATTTATAATTATTATGTAATTATTTGGATATTAATGAATGTATTTTTATGTGTGCTTCTAGCCATGTAAAATATGTACATTAATATGTGCATTGTGTTTAGTAATTATTAATATTTTAATGTGCAAGTTTATGTGTATATATATATAAGTATATATATTTATTAAATTGTTTTATATATGTATATATATATATATATTTATATTGATTTATAGTTATTAATATATAGATTATATATATATAGCTTTGGCGACAGGGCATTTAATGACAGAGTCCTGTCATTAAAACAGCAGCCGCTGTAGCTATTAATGACAGTTCTGTCATTAATAGCAGCGGACGGGATTTAGCAGCGGTATTTGCGACAGTTTTCTGTGACAGTTGTTTAACTGTCACCAATTGAGCAGCAGTGGTTTATATATAGAGTTTCTGCGACAGATTTTCTGTGACAGTTGAGACTGTCACTATAAGCTGTTTTATTTAAATTGTATTTTCAGCTCACTGTTTTCAGTGACGATTTGGCAGATTTAATTTATATATTATATATTATTATTGTATATATATATATGTATATATATAGGTGTTTTTGTGAGGTATAATATTAATAATAATATATTATTTTATTTGTATAAATATTGGTTTGTATATACATTATTTAGAGTGTATAATATTGTATTATTAGTATACTTTGTGTGGGTATCAATTGGGATTTAATTTGATTCCTAAATTTATTGTATTTTATTTTTTATATTATTTGTATAGATGTCTTGTGAGGATGACCTTGGTTTGACCATGTTTGACTTTAGTTGACTTTAGAGTTGACCATAGTTGACTTTTAACTTAGAATTGATTTATTGACCTAGAAGTTGACTAGTTTGACTTGTTCTCTTTCCGGGACCTTATATTAATGTGGTATTCTATATCTAGGTCTTCGAGGTACCGAGTTAGACATCTGTGTGACTTTTTATTGGACTTCAGGCGAGTACATTCTCTGATAGTTTCTCATTTATGATATCCTCTATGTTCGTTGTATCTAGTGTAGATATACATGTTTCTCTTGACACTATGGTTACACGGATTGGTATATCCGGATCTCGTCATGAGGTGTTATTCCTTGGTATATGGTGTATATGGTGCAAGTATTGTTTCATTGGTTATCTTGTACATGTACAGACACCGATTTTTGGGAGAAGTCGCTCTCTTCTTGGGGAATCTAGTGCCATAGCATACCGTGGTTGGATCTATTATACCAGTTGGGGGTGGGGAGTATTAGTATAGATATGTGATCAAATCCCTATTGAATAAAGTATTGGTAAGCGAATAGTGTTGATCATGCACCGCACGTATGATTAGCCAGGCCGCATTGTATCTTGCCCAAGTCGATCACATGTTAAGCTAGTACTCACACACTTAGTCATTAGTATTATTGTTTCATTGGCATATTGTTCATTATTGTATTTCTTTCCAGTATTTACTTATTGTCTATATATCTCTTGTATCTATTTTGTGCATCTTATTTATCCACAGCTATTTACTGTTACATAGTTTTTATCATGGATTAGAACTGCTGTTAGAGATGTACTATGCTCCTTTCCTGACTGGATATATTTTTCCAGATGACACTGAGGAGTACCCTACCTATTATGGACCCCAGGATGTTGTAGGTTTAGATTCGGAGACCCTGGCTCAAGAGGACTTATCCCAACTGAGACAGTTGACCCTGGAGTGTAGCTTTGTAGTATGATAGTATTCTTTTTTTACTGGATTTGTCTTCAGCTTATTTTTGTTACTCTTCAGACTCATTGATGTATTATTTTAAACTCATGAGTTGTATTGTGACTATTCTATTCTTATCTGATTCGTGCTCATTCTATCTTAGTTCTGTGATTGAGTATTCTATCATTATTGGTGGTTCATTATATTAGATAGACTATCTAGACAGCGTTCTACCGCCGATTCTGCGGCGTAGGCTGGGCGTTGTTTCCGACTAGTACCCTTACACCGGGTGCGGGTCGTGACACGTTTTTGGTGGTGGCCCATGCTGTAACACCCCGTTCCGCTCAAGCGGACTGCCGACTCAATCAGCAATAGTGCAACTGTCCCGACCCGCTTTGCCTCGATCAAAAAGCAAAGGATATCCAGACTTGTCCCTACAGGAATTCGGCTTGGACTTTCAGAGGCTTACTCAGACGTATCGCTCTACCGAGGCGAATCATCGCTAAGGTGGGTGGCTACGGTGAACTTGTCTTTGCTTAGCCAGCACACATAAAATCTGGAATGTTCATGCTAGTCGCTAGGTGAATCACCCCTGCATGCTAATAAATCCAACGCTCCTAGCTAAGGGAATAATCCCAACTTGTATTGCTTGCTAGAACATGGAAAATGGAAATACTGCTTATATTCAGACCCTCGCATGCTAAGTCCCTTAACGGTTTCATCTCTCGGACTACCTTCGGGCCCGAGCAAGGTGCCTGCTTATGTTCCTTAGAAACGCATGCTTGTCTGCTTGAATGTTACCATATTTTCATCCAAACCCCGGGAGACTACTACGTAGTCGTTCCGTGCCTGAATGAACCCGCAAGTATTCGGGACCGTTAGGTCACCAAGGCAGTTCCCGATCCAGGGGACTGTATCATGCCAAGTAAAAGAATCATGTTCCTGTGGCAAGACTCATTCAGGTATTTGGATCTCCCTACAAGTCTCCCTCGTGTGCGGGCTTACAGCAGCCCAGGAGACTGTGCATATCCAATAGCTAAATGAATCTCGTGTGCTCGTGTGTAAATTAACAATCGTGTTCGGTCATGGACAACTTGTGCACAAGGATATAAGTTCTGCGGACGGTGCTGGGGCACTGGCACCGATCCGATCCGGACAGACTTCGTGTTTATAGTCAATCGTGTGCGGACTGGGTAACTTGCAACGTATCGTGTTTTATGAGCTCCTCGTGTTTTCTCGTTGCATGTTATTCACGTCCTTGACTAGTCCATTATGGCATCAGCCAGTGATCATCGTGTGTATATGCTTGCAATACCTCGTGTGATTATCGTGTGAATATGGCTTGCAATGCATCGTGTGTTTATCGTGTGTATTTAACCTGTTGCGTGCTTGCCTGTGAAACAAAAGATAACAAGTCATCCTCGCTTAGCGGCTATCCGCGTGCGAGTCATTGTATAGCATCAATGAATAACTTAACACCTGAACGATCATGTTATAAGAACCCTCCTGTTTGCATATGCTATGCCTCCTGAATGTTTATACTTGCCGTGCTTGAATTAATCATGTTTGCCTTGGACAGGGAAGGAGAAATGGTAAGTTGGTAAGTCTCGCCGTGTTTCCTCAAACATCGCACGGCGCACTGCCCGACACGATAAGCTATTCAATGTTTGCATGAAACTGATCCTAAGGCAACTAGAAAGACAACTTAATAGTTGTGCATGGAACCTGTATTACGTGTTTGGATTTGTCGAGCGGGCGAGTAGCTTACCCACCAGTGCATTCAATGTACTGATAATCCACCAGTTTGTATGCAGGGTGCGGGAGAACCTCGTGCGGTGCGGACGCCTCCTTCGTGCGTGCTAAGGCCAGGAGTTCCCTCTGAAGCCTTACAACGGTGCGTCCGGGACTGAAGCACATATACAAGACATAAGTTGTGAACATCGCCTGACCATCGCCTGTACATTTATTCCACAGTTGTAGCCACTTGGCACGCTTTTACTGTTTTAGAGAGAGGCTTGAGCGACTTGTAATCTCGGCTATACGCCGCCTGTAATATATGTTTCATATCAATAAAGAGATTACTTTACTTGTTTCAATGCTTCCGCTATATTTGTCGACTCAGTGAACCTGTTACCGATCGCCTATGCGTTCATGACTCCGCTGCACTCGGACAATCTGTGCGACTCTGTGGCTTAGAACTCTAACCGCCAGCCAATGAACCATGGCCTTGCACGGGCGTGGATCACGCTCGTGCAGCATCACGCCCGGATGGGTTAAGCGATCGTTCCGCGGGAGCGCTGGCGAGGGTGATTCCCGCCTAGCGGGAACGGCCGATTTGCCTGCGGAAGATCGGGGCGTGACACATGCAGGTCTAGCTTCACAAGTATGTGATGTCGTGGTAGTGCGATAACTTAGTTGTACTACTGCGAGCCTGGGATAGGATATAGGATATAGGCTGAGATACTCAATCACATCTAGGAAAATTCTTTTGATTCAACTATTCTCCTTTGGCATTGATACTTGAACCCTTAAACTGTCCTTTCCTTGATGTCTTACATCTTGTGCCATATTGATTCTTTCTTTCGCTTTGTCTCAGGATGCCGCCTAAGACTAGATCACAGCAGGGGAGAGCAACTTCTGAGAGGTCTGCGACATCCCGAGGGCCTGCACCAGTCACTTCTCCGGTGATTGGAGTGTCAGCTGCTTTCGGAGGTCCACCACCTACTCAGAGGACTATGCCAGCTGTATCTGAGGGGCTTCCACCTCCACCTCCTGTGCCAGCAGAGACGTCACAGATGTTTATACTGTTTCGTGAGATGCTCGAGGCACAGAGGGCTCAGTCAGAGGCACATCAGAGGCAGACCGACGTCCTACGGCAGGGCATCGAGAGTGCTCATCAGCTTGCTCGTGCTGTAGTTGAGAGAGGAGTTCTGGTCCAGCAGCAGGTTGTTCCTCAAGTTGCTCAGCTTCGGCCAGGCAACATTCAGGACTTCAAGAAACTGGATCCTAGGGTTTTCAAAGGGATGGAGGGCATCATCTATGCTGATGATTGGCTCGAGGACATTGAGCGTCTTATGAGGGTGTCCCGTCTTTCTGAAGATCTGAAGGTTGAGGCGGTAGGACTTCAACTGTTCGACGTCGCTCGTACTTAGTTCAGGAATGAGCCGGTTCTGGTTGACGTAGGACAATCTTGGGAGGTATTCAAGGACCTTTTCAAGAAGAAGTTTTTTGTCCGGATAGACAGGCTTGACTTGGGGAGACAATTTGAGAGTCTCATTCAGGGGAGCATGTCTGTGGAGGAATACGCTGCGGAGTTCGGTAGGTTGAGCCAATTTGCAGAGTATTTGGTGAGAGAGCCGGAGGTTCGAGCTATTCGTTTCTGAGAGGGTCTAAACTGGGAAGTGAAGATTCTCATTCCGTCTTTTTATGAGATATACTCGGAGATACTTGCGGAGGCACGCAAGGTTGAGCGGGATCTGGGTTTGAAGACCAAGAGAGACCGTGATTCTTTTCTGGGGGCCAACGGCAGTGCAGTATCTGCCAAACGTCCTCATTTCCAGTCCAGACCTTTCCAGCAGCCACAGCAGAACCAGACTCCAGCTAGAGCACCTTTTTACCAGGCACCTCAGCAGCAGAGACAGTTACAGCAAGCTCCATGCAACTTCTGCAAGAAGCCCGGCCACATCTGGGAAGTTTGCAGGAGGAGGCTAGGAGTTTGATTGTATTGTGGTACTAAAGGGCATCAATCGAGGGAGTGTCCTCGTCGTACAGTTCATGGAGCAGCTTCAGCTCCGAGGACACAGACGAGACCACCTGCAGCACAGCCGAGGGGACCGCTTCCGACACAGCAGCAGCATTTTGTCCAGCATCAACAGCAGGGAGGTGCTCGGCAGGGACGAGCGTTTGCTATGACCGTCGAAGAGGAGGAACCCACAGGAGATGTCATCGCAGGTTCTATTCTTCTTGATTCCATTCCAGCTTTAGCTTTGTTTGATAGTGGTGCTTCCCATAGTTTTGTATCGGTTTCTTTTGCTCTGAAGCATGGTTTGGTAGCTGAGTCTTTGCTTAGGACTTGCAAGATCATGACCGGGGGAGGCATTATCCTGGTTAATGATATTTGCAAGGATCGGAGAGTTACTCTGGGAGGCCGGGAGTTGAGTGCGTGTCTACTTGTAATGCCACTTTCGAGCTACGATATTGTACTTGGGATGGATTGGTTGAGTAGGCACCGTGCTAGCATAGACTGTAGAGGAGGTAGAGTTTTGTTTGGTTCGCCAGGAGAGCCAGAGTTCGAGTTTGCTAGAGGAGCTGCAGAGCAGGGAGAAAGCATTATTTATGGAGCTATGGTGGAAGACAAGGAGTTGCCGTATCCGTTGATAGCAGAATTCTTGGATGTATTTCCTGAGGAATTGCCAGGATTGCCACCAGATCGAGATATTGAATTTTCTATAGACTTGGTGCCAGGTGCAGAACCAATTTCACAGCATGTCTATAGAGTAAACAACAGCGAGCTGGTCGAGTTGAAAAAGCAGGTGGACGAATTGCAGGATAAGGGGTTTATTAGATCGAGTTCTTCACCATGGGGAGCCCCGGTATTGTTTGTACCGAAGAAGGATGGATCGGTGCGTATGTGCATTGATTACAGGGCTTTGAATAATCTCACTATCAAGAATAAGTATCCTTTGCCACGGATTGATGATCTGTTTGATCAGTTGAGTGGTGCGAAGGTATTTTCTAAGATAGATTTGAGATCAGGCTACCATCAGGTGAAGGTGAAGCCGGAGGACATACCGAAGACTGCTTTTAGAACTCGGTATGGTCAGTACGAGTTTATGGTGATGCCATTTGGTTTGACTAATGCACCGGCGGTATTTATGAACTTGATGAACAAGGTGTTCCACCAGTACCTTGACAAGTTCGTGGTGGTGTTCATCGATGACATACTCATATACTCGAGGACACCGGAGGAGCATGAGGAGCATTTGAGGATTGTGTTGGATGTGCTGAGGAAGGAGAAGTTGTATAGGAAGTTGTCCAAATGTGAGTTTTTCTTGGACGAGGTAGAATTCTTGGGGCATGTTGTGACTGGTGATGGTATTTCAGTGGATCCGAAGAAGATTTCAGCGGTGGAATCTTGGAAGACTACGAGTTCGGTAGCAGAGATCAGGAGTTTCTTGGGATTGGCAGGCTACTACAGGAAGTTTGTGCAAGATTTTTCGAGGATTGCCGAGCCGATGACCAGACTCACAAGGAAGGATGTGGAGTTTGTTTGGACGGAAGATTGTCAGGTTGCTTTTGAGGAGTTGAAGAAGAGGTTGACGTCTGCTCCTATTTTGACGTTGCCATCAGGGTCCGGAGGTTTCACTATTTATAGTGATGCATCGGAAAAGGGTTTAGGTTGTGTTCTTCAGCAGCATGGGAAAGTGATTGCCTATGCATCCAGGCAATTGCATCCTCATGAAAAGAACTATCCTACCCATGATTTGGAGTTGGCAGCTGTCATATTCGCTCTGAAGTTGTGGAAACATTATTTGTACGGAGAGCGTGTGGAGATCTTCACAGACCACAAAAGCTTGAAGTACGTTTTCACGCAGAAGGAGTTGAACATGAGGCAGCGTCGGTGGTTGGAACTGATGAAGGATTTTGATATCTCTTTGCAATATCATCCTGGGAAAGCCAATGTAGTTGCCGATGCTCTGAGCAGATATCCGGTAGCTATGTTCTTGACACAGGATCGATATTTGTTGGAGGACTTGGAGAGCTTGGGCATTGAGGTGATTGTTCCTGGGTGTGCTATGCAGATGTGGGGATTACAGATACACTCAGATTTGATGGACAGGATTAAGGCAGCACAGTATGATGATGTATCTTTGAGGAGTATCAGAGCTCAAGTGAGAGCAGGATTGGAGGATGATTTCACTATTGCAGAGGATGGATCTTTGAGGCATGGAGTTAGATTGTGTGTGCCTAGTGGGGAGTTGCGAGAGAAGGTGTTGCAGGAAGCACATCGCTCTCAGTATTCCATACATCCAGGTGCTAACAAGATGTATCGGGATATGCGAGAGAGTGTGTGGTGGTATGGCATGAAGAGGGAAGTGGCATAGTTTGTATCCAGATGCTTAGTGTGCCAGCAGGTGAAAGCCGAGAGGCAGAGGCCAGGAGGGTTACTTCAGCCATTACCCATTCCAGAGTGGAAGTGGGAACACATTACTATGGATTTTGTGTCCGGACTTCCACGATCTCCAGGAGGGAAAGACGCGATTTGGGTCATTGTTGATAGGTTGACCAAGTCGGCCCACTTTTTGCCTTTCAAGGTGGGTTTGTCTACGGAGAAACTGGCAGAGATGTATGTGAGGCAGATCGTTAGGATACATGGAGTTCCTGTCAGCATAGTCTCAGATTGGGATAGTCGTTTCACTTCTCATTTCTGGAGGAGTTTGCAGGAGAGTTTGGGCACTCAGCTCAAGTTCAGTACTGCATATCATCCCCAGACAGATGGGCAGTCAGAGAGGACTATCCAGACTCTCGAGGATATGTTGCGCACTTGTGTACTAGATTTTGGGAGTTCTTGGGAGGACCATCTCTATTTGGTAGAGTTTGCTTACAACAACAGTTACCAGGCCAGTATAGAGATGTCACCTTTTGAAGCTCTATATGGTCGGAGGTGTCGTACTCCTTTGTCTTGGGACGATGTTGGAGAGAGAGTTTTGCTTGGGCCAGAGATGGTTGTGGATGCAGCGGAGAAGGTTCAGTTGATCAGAGATAGACTTCGAGTGGCGCAGGACAGACAGCGGCATTGGGCCGATAGCCATCGGAGACCTTTGGAGTTCGAGGTATAGTTTAGATTTTGTTTGTGCTTGTTCTTGTTTGTTATAGATTAAGTTCTTAAGATGGTATTTTGTTCTAGGTGGATGGTTTAGTGTTTCTGAGGATTTCTCCGACACGAGGCACGATTCGCTTCGGTGGAGGCGGAAAGCTTAGTCCGCGATTCATCGGACCTTTCACTATTCTAGAGAGGGTCGGTGCAGTTGCTTATAGACTAGACTTGCCACCTGTATTGGAGGGAGTGCACAACGTGTTTCATGTGTCACAGTTGAGACGATACGTGGCAGATCCTAGTCATGTATTGGATCACTCAGAGATAAAGGTGGGCCCTACTCTTAGCTATCCAGAGCAGCCAGTTGAGATTCTGGATAGGAGAGAGAAGGTACTGAGAAACCAGACTATTTCTTTGATACGCGTCGCATGGAGGCATCACTCTCCGGGGGAGTCTACCTGGGAGAGAGAGGATGACATGCGAGAGCGTTATCCATATTTGTTTGTATCTTGAGGTATGTTATTTTCTAGTTATGTTCTGTTCATTAGTTAATTGTGATTCTTTAGTTCTGTTTTGTGATTTTCTGGGGGTAGTTTTCATCTTTAAATTTCGAGGACGAAATTATTTTAAGGAGGGTAGACTTGTCACTACCACATTTTAGGAAAAAGGATATTTTAGTAATTTCCTATTTAAATAAATATTGTGCATGGTAAATAATTTTTGTTGTATTATTTAATTATTGTTGGATGTTATTTAATTATTTTGGACTTATTTTAGTAGACCCAACTAGTGTAGTTTGGACCTATGGACCCACATGAATTAAATAGTTAGATTTGGCCCATTTAGAAAGCCCATGGTTAAGGAGATGGATTAAATTAATTAAATGATTAGACTAGAAGCTTCCTTCCTTAATTATTTCTTCATGAGAGGCCCCAAGGGGTACATTGGACATTTTATAATTTCTTGGGGAAGGGGGCATGGCCGACCTATATTAGAGGGGGGGAAATTTCTCTCTCCTCTCATTCTCATTCCAAATCTAGATCTAGAATTTTCCACTCCCAAATTTCCTCCATTCCCATTACAATTCCCCACCAAATTCATTTCAAATTCTTCCCAATTCACCATTAGAAAGTTGAGAAGCAAGGATCTAGAAGGAGGAAGCAAGGATCTACAAAGAGGAGCAAGGATCTACAATTTGGAAGCAAGTTCTTCTCAATTGGAGGTTTCATTGGGAATCCATCTCCCAATAGTTATAATTCAGTTTTTCCCATTAAAATAGCTTCTAAATCTGAGATTTAATCATGTAAAATCAACCCATATGTATGTACTACCCATAGGACTTTATTTTGTGTTCATAGGAGACCCATGGAGAAAGTTATGGTACTTTTTGTGTCAATTTTGTTGGAATTCCGAATTTACATTTTGTTGTGTGTGTCAATTGATCCTATAGATCAATTGGGCATGTGATTATTTGTTTGGGGCTTGTGTCGTGTCCATATTTGGGTACATGTGGTTCGTATCCCAACTATTTGGTGATACGTGTCATTTTGGGGGTTTTCCCTCCGACACGGGGCTTTGAACATGTCGTATTTTGACACGGACACATAGATCTACTTTTGACACTTTAATTTATTCATAAATATTATTTGTGACATGTTTGTGTAATTTGGGGTGCAATTGGTTGTGTGTTGGACTCGTGTCACATACGTATCCTAGATCTAGTGGGATACGGTGTGATACTCTCCAATTTGGTGTGTTTATGTGTAGATCTAACTAATTATGCTTTAAATTCTTCATTTATAACTAGTAAATATATATAGATATTATATATTATTTTAGTGTATTTATTATGGTATTTATTGTAGTATAGATCTATAGATATTTCTATGTGTTCTAATGTGGTGTATAAATATATGTATGTAGCTTTCTTGCATGCAATTATATATGTACTTATGTTAATAACATAAATTATACATAAATATTTTATAAAATATATTTATGTGTTTAAATGTGTAATTATATTATTTATAATTATTATGTAATTATTTGGATATTAATGAATGTATTTTTATGTGTGCTTCTAGCCATGTAAAATATGTACATTAATATGTGCATTGTGTTTAGTAATTATTAATATTTTAATGTGCAAGTTTATGTGTATATATATATAAGTATATATATTTATTAAATTGTTTTATATATGTATATATATTTATATTTATTTATATTGATTTATAGTTATTAATATATAGATTATATATATATAGCTTTGGCGACAGGGCATTTAATGACAGAGTCCTGTCATTAAAACAGCAGCCGCTGTAGCTATTAATGACAGTTCTGTCATTAATAGCAGCGGGCGGGATTTAGCAGCGATATTTGCGATAGTTTTCTGTGACAGTTGTTTAACTGTCACCAATTGAGCAGCAGTGGTTTATATATAGAGTTTCTGCGACAGATTTTCTGTGACAGTTGAGACTGTCACTATAAGCTATTTTATTTAAATTATATTTTTAGCTCACTGTTTTCAGTGATGATTTGGCAGATTTAATTTATATATTATATATTATTATTGTATATATATATATATGTATATATATAGGTGTTTTTGTGAGGTATAATATTAATAATAATATATTATTTTATTTGTATAAATATTGGTTTGTATATACATTATTTAGAGTGTATAATATTGTATTATTAGTATACTTTGTGTGGGTATCAATTAAGATTTAATTTGATTCCTAAATTTGTTGTATTTTATTTTCTATATTATTTGTATAGATGTCTTGTGAGGATGACCTTGGTTTGACCATGTTTGACTTTAGTTGACTTTAGAGTTGACCATAGTTGACTTTTAACTTAGAATTGATTTATTGACCTAGAAGTTGACTAGTTTGACTTGTTCTCTTTCCGGGACCTTGTATTAATGTGGTATTCTATATCTAGGTCTTCGAGGTACCGAGTCAGACATCTGTGAGACTTTTTATTGGACTTCAGGCGAGTACATTCTCTGATAGTTTCTCATTTATGATATCCTCTATGTTCGTTGTATCTAGTGTAGATATACATGTTTCTCTTGACACTATGGTTACACAGATTGGTATATCCGGATCTCGTCATGAGGTGTTATTCCTTGGTATATGGTGTATATGGTGCAAGTATTGTTTCATTGGTTATCTTGTACATGTACAGACACCGATTTTCGGGAGGAGTCGCTCTCTTCTTGGGGAATCTAGTGCCATAGCATACCGTGGTTGGATCTATTATACCAGTTGGGGGTGGGGAGTATTAGTATAGATATGTGATCAAATCCCTATTGAATAAAGTATTGGTAAGCGAATAGTGTTGATCATGCACCGCACGTATGATTAGCCAGGCCGCATTGTATCTTGCCCAAGTCGATCACATGTTAAGCTAGTACTCACACACTTAGTCATTAGTATTATTGTTTCATTGGCATATTGTTCATTATTGTATTTCTTTCCAGTATTTACTTATTGTCTATATATCTCTTGTATCTATTTTGTGCATCTTGTTTATCCACAGCTATTTACTGTTACATAGTTTTTATCATGGATTAGAACTGCTGTTAGAGATGTACTCTGCTCCTTTTTTGACTGGATATATTTTTTCAGATGACACTGAGGAGTACCTTACCTATTATGGACCCCAGGATATTGTGGGTTTAGATTCGGAGACCCTGGCTCAAGAGGGACTTATCCCAACTGAGACAGTTGACCCTGGAGTGTAGCTTTGTAGTATGATAGTATTCTTTTTTTACTGAATTTGTCTCCAGCTTATTTTTGTTACTCTTCAGACTCATTGATGTATTATTTTAAACTCATGAGTTGTATTGTGACTATTATATTCTTATCTGATTCGTGCTCATTCTATCTTAGTTCTGTGATTGAGTATTCTATCATTATTGGTGGTTCATTACATTAGATAGACTATCTAGACAACGTTCTACCGCCGATTCTGCGGCGTAGGCTGGACGTTGTTTCCGACTAGTACCCTTACACCGGGTGCGGGTCGTGACAATAAGTCACATAGGAAGCTCTATTGACTACTTTAAGAATAAGCATTGGACATTTATCTACTCTCAGTTTTTTGATTTGCTTTTAGTGCATCTTCTACTTTAATATAAGAATTTTTAGTACCCAAAAGAAAGAAAGAAAGAAAAAGATATATAGAAAGAAAGAAAAAGATATGTCCTCTATGCACCTATTGCAAGAAGCATGGTCACTTTGATACTATATGCTATGTTCGTCAGCGGTTTAGTCTGATTTGTTCTCATTATCAGAAGCATAGACACTCAGTGGATAGTTATTTTCTACTTCATCCACATTTAAAGATTCAATTCTTCAAGCAGTTAAAGACAAAGCTTTTCTCCTCGACTCTTGCCCCGGTACATATGTCTCCCATTGTTGATAGTACACAGACCTAGGCAGATATTTTTTACCGTCTTACTCATATAGAGTTCCAGCTCTGGCTCCGACTTTGGCTCTAGCACCAGCCTGTCTTTGCTGGCTCCTCTGCATCCGTCTCTACTGGTACATCTACTTCTTGGATATTAGACCATGGTGCTTCTCATCATTGGACTTCTGACCTTAGCCTTTTATCTAGTATTACACATTTAACATCTCACTTTTTCTCTTTACACACAACTGATGGTTCTTAGTTGGTTATCACTCAACCCAGATCCATTATTTTTAACACTTTGAGTCTTCCTTTTGTTTTACATGTTCTCCATCTTACTTTACATCTCATATCAGTCAGTAGTTATGAGGAGAATATGATAAGTTATCCAAATTAGATTTAGGATTAGATTTCTTCTCCCATATGGATACATATTTCTTCTCCTACTCCTATACGGATATAGATCTATTTTTTATCTATATATATTCATAGTTGTATTGCTCTTTTGATCATCCATTAGTAAAATTAATATTGTTAATTTGTTTCATGGTATCAGAACCTAGGATTTTTCAATCCCATGGACATCCAAAGTTTTTTTTAGAGATAATCAATATTGTTGATTATCTCCTTTTTTTTCTTGTCATCTGCTCCGAAGCATTGTCGATTCGAGCTTCTCGCCACTGGTAACTACGTGAAAAGGGTGGTGGTCATCAGAACTTATGTTATATTCTTTCGAACTCATGTCTCTTCTTTCAAACTCCTGCAGCAGTTGCTGGTTCTGAGAATATAAAGTCCATTTGCGAAAAAAAAAAAAATTTAATGACGACAAGGTTCTCGTTCTTTTGCTCCTTTGCTTTATATTAATCAATTCCAAATATTTAATTAGAATTTTTTTCATCCAACCACTTAAGGACTTTTTGTTCCTTCCAACAAAGAAAAAAAAGTCACATGAGAGGCTCTATTGACTACTTTAAGAAGAAGCATTGGACGTTTATCTACTCTCAGTTTATGGATTTGCTTTTAGTGCCTCTTCTACTCTAATATATGAATTTTTAGTACCCAAAAAATATTCAAAAAAGAAAGAAAGAAAGAAAAAGATGTGTCCTCTATGTACCTATTGCAAGAAGCATGGTCACTTTGCTACTACCTGCTATGCTTGTCAGTAGTTTAGTCTGATTTGTTCTCATTGCCAGAAGCCTGGACACTCAGGGGATAGTTGTTTTCTACTTCATCAAAATTTAAAGATTTAATTCTTCAATCAGATAAAGATAAAGCATTAATTCTTGACTCGCTCTCTGATATCTAAGGCTCCCATTGTTGATAGTACACAGACATCGACAGATATTCAGCACCATCTTACTCAGTTAGAGCTCCAACTCCAACTCCGGCTCCAGCTCCAGTACCAGACTATCTTTGCTAGCTCCTCTGCATCTGCCTCTATTGGTATGTTTACTTGTTGGATATTAGACTCTGGTTCTTTTCATCATATGACTTCTGATCGTAGTCTTTTATCTGGTATTACACCTTAACCAACTCACTTTCCCTCTTTACACATAGTTGATGGTTCTTAGTTGGTCATCACTCAATCCGGCTCTATTATTTTTGATACTTCGAGTCTTCCTTTTGTTTTACATGTTCTCCATCTTACTTTACATCTCATATCAGTCAGTAGCCTTTGTGAGAGTGGATTTATTGTTTCTTTTGATTCTCTCATATATTTTGTGAATGATCCTCGTACAGGCCAGTCGATTGGTCATGCTCGTAGAAAGGGACGGTTGTACCACTTAGAGTTTCTTCATCTTCCATCTACTCAACCTTTGAGTTCTAGTCATGCTGCTATCGTCACATCTGCTGCCGACTTGTGGCACAGACGCTTAGGTCATATTTCAGAATCCCGTCTAAAGACTTTATTCCATAGTGGAGCTCTTCTACATGGTTCTTTCTCTTCTTTATCTATATGTATGGGTTGTAAGTTGGCAAAACACTTTGCCCTACCTTTTTCTAAGAGTTTATCTAAATCTAGTAGTATTTTTAAATTAGTTCATTCTAAAATATGGGGACCTGCTCATATCTCATCTATGTCTAGTTTTCTTTATTACGCGAGTTTTATTGATGATTACACTCGTTATACTTGGGTATATCTTATGCGTCACCGTTCATATCTTTCTACTATTTATAGGACGTTTACTAATATGATTCACACTCAATTCAATGCTTGGATTAAAACTTTTTACTTTGATTGTGCTCATATCTTTCCACTGTGATGGGATCTATTTTGCAATCTCACAATACCCATTTTAGAAATCATATCCTTACACTCATAAACAAAATGGGGGTAGCCAAGTGCAAACATCGTCATATTCTTGAGACAGCTCGTGCTCTCATAATATCCTCTTGTGTTCCTCAAATATTCTGGACAGAGGCCATTCTTACTTCTGTTAATCTTATCAATATCACTTATTCCTCTATTTTATCTGGTCGGACACCTCATGAGAGTCTTTTTTCATGTCTTCCTGATTACAACATATTTTGCATGATTGAGTGCATTTGTTTTGTTCTTCTACCTTTGACTGAGTGTATAAAGCTGACAGCTCGATTAGCCAAGTGTGTCTTACTCGATTTCAGTTCTGAGCACAAGGGATACCGTTGTTATGATCCCTTGGCCCGTCATCTTCGTATATCTCGCCATGTCACCTTTCCAGAGGGCTTTCCATATTTTACTATCTCACCTCCGGATGTTGATTTCTTGTTTCTTCCAGCTCCATCATCTAGTATTTCCATTAATCCTACTATATTGCTTCCCTTTCTTGGTACAGCTCCTCCTATGATACCTTCGTTGCTGACTCATGAGGATCCTCCTTATATTCCATACCATCTTCTCCACCATCTACGCCTTCACCACAACCTCTTCGTCATTCCTAACGTAATCATCGACCTCCTGCTCGTTTTACACCTGATTGTTCCGATCTACCAGACGAGTTTGGTTTTTCTACATTAGTCTAATACTCTCCACAGTTTCATTCCTTTCTTACTGTTATCTATACTACACAAGAGCCCAGTTCTTATTAAGAGGCTGTTAAGTACCCTGAGTGGCAGGAGACTATGGCAAAGGAGTTTCTAGTATTTCAGCAGGCAGGTACTTGGGATGTTATTCTACTCCCAAATGAGGTACATCATGTTACTTGCAAGTGGGTCTTCAAGGTCAAGTATCGACCTGATGGATCCATTGAGCGACACAAGGCTTGCCTTGTTGCCCGGGGTTTTACACAGGAGAATAGAATTGACTATGATAAGACCTTTGTACATGTTGCTTAGATGACTACATTTTGTACATTACTGGTTGTTGTTGATGCTCGCTAGTGGTCACTCTATCAGATGGGTGTAAAGAATACCTTTCTTCATGATTCTTTATCTGAGGTTGTCTATATGAAGTCCCCTCCAGGTCTTTCTACTCCGCCAGGACATGTTTGTCGCCTTCGTCATGCTATCTATGGTCTCAAACAAGCTTCCCGAGCTTAGTTTGAGTATTTTTGTAAACCCCCTGATTTTTCAAAATTTTCAAAACTGGATTTTTCACAATTTTCTGGAATTTTCTGGGAATTTTCTGTAAATTAAAAACAGGTTTTAAATATTAAATGATTTTTAATTGATAATAAACAATATTAAAATATTATGAAAATAATATTTTTGGGTGTAAAATGAAAAACTGGACTTAGGACAATTTTCTGGAATTTATTGGGCCCCGGACCTATTTTTAAACACCTAAAAATAATTATTTATTTAATTATTTAATATTTTAATTATTTAGTTAATTATTTAATTAATAAATAAACCCGGCCCATTCACCCAGCCCGGCCCACGGCCCAGCCCGCGCTGCTAGCGGGTCGGGGCGGGTCGGCCAGACCCGGACCGCCCGCACCCGACCCGGCTCCCCTCACTCCCCAGACCCAGTCCCCTCCGCTTCCGGCGCCGCCGCCTCCGCCGCCGGCGCAGCTCCGCTCGGCCACGCTCCGCTCCGCCCGGAAAAACCGCTCGGGGCATCGCGTCCTGTGGTGATCGCACACCGCGATCCAAAAACAGGAAAAACCAGACCCTGTTTCACCCCGGAACCGAGTACGCCCCTCCAAACGGGCTGACTTGGTCGCGCGCGGTCTTCACATATACGTGCACCTCGTCGATACGGACATGTGGGATTTCGCAGAAGCTGATTCGGGTGTGCGTGCACACCGGGATCAACGCGTATCCACGGACATCGCCCCGTATCTGCCTTTTTTGCAATTTACCCTAACTTTGTGTACACACGTCAGATCGAGACGAAACTTGCGCCATCGGACTCATAGCAATACACTGGTCCTGTGGGTCAAGTTTGGTTCGATTCTGAGAACGTTGACGAAATCGCGTGTCGTGGGCCCTACAGGCCCCGCTCGACGGGCGATTTTGTGTTCGACTCATCGGAATTTAATTCTGAAAGTTCCGTTGGATTCGTATCAGCGTTTCTGACCTGTTGACACTGAGTTTAGTGAATTTGGAGAACTTTGACCCGGACACGTTTTTCGGTGCAAAGCGGGCCCGTATGTGGACCCCGTTTTGACCCGAAACTGCCGTTTCTGCCCTTGTCTCCAAATTGGACCCAAAGACAAGCGTTTCTAGCTGATTGATATTTTTTGGATCTGATGGTGATGATTGTTTTAGCAACCGGAGTACCGCCTGCAATTCCCGCCGAAGTCAGAACTGCAAACATAGCCGGAACCTCAGGCAAGTGTACCTTGCCAAACCCTGCAGCTTGCTATTTATTTTCTGGACTTAATTATGCATCAGTGGGCAAGTAAAGCTTGTCAATTCTTAGTAGTTCCTGTGATAATATTTTGCTGGATTTCTTGTGTAAATTCATATAAACTTGTTTTAACTGCTTAACCTAGGAAACGTGCGACGTACTTAGTGTCCGATCATAGTCGGGTGTCAACTCCGTACGCGGAGTTGTGTAACGTCACATAGCGATGGTTATCGAGACCCGATAATGTTCGTACTTGTCTTATCAAGTACCCCAGAACCCAGGACACTTGACACTATTCATGAGACAGTCTTCTTGAGACATTCAAGGTGATTCTGTATAGGATACAGGACTTGACAGAGATATGTTATAGACATTATGACTTGCTGCATTAGCTATAATCTCGCTGACATGGACATGAGACGTTATGGTCATGAAATGCATGATTACATTGGGTGGGGAGAGACACACAGGCTATAGGTTGATGTTATATTATGCCGGCGTCTTAAGTCTCACTACGAGCTAGACAACTACATGATATCACTGCTACCGGCTCCCCGACACAGAGCTTGTAGTAGTTTCAGCCTGAGTTCTTGTACTGCTCTCATGTTGCATATCACTTAGCTGGTTACCTAGTTTACCCTATTGCCTATTTATTGCTGTACTGCATTTATTTTGGCTTGTATTTTCTGTACCTTGCTGTCCCCTGAGGACCTGGATCCGGATTATGTCCCCAGGTATAGCCGAAGAGATCCATCCAGAGATATACCGTACAGGAGCACTTCCACGAGCTGTACCAAGACCGGAAGACGAGCTTGCACCAGAGGACTTCTCCTGAGCATTGGCCGTATGTAGTCAGTTATTTCTATTTCCAGTTGTTTATTTCCTGTCTATTTGTATCTGTTGTACCAGACATATTCTCGGATTGTTTCCCGAGATATTTATTGAGATCAGCTTATTTTATTTGCATTACCCTGTCTTTATCTGTGATTATCTGTTGTGGATGAGATTAGAATAACCTGAGTCTTATAATATTTTACTGCTAGACTATAGCTTAAGCATGCCCTGATGGATCCATTAAATTGGGTTGTCCATCGGTGCGTGCTGCTGGCCATTGCTCACGTGCTCAGTCCCTCGGCATTTTGGGACTGGGGCGTGACATGGTTTTTGTGGTGGCCCATGCAGGTCAACGACTAATTTGTTCGGTTTCAACTTAGGGACCGAACAGGCCTGCAATAAAATAGGATAAGTTTTTAGGATCTCATCCACTTGCTTGAAACGTTCTTGACATCCATATCGACTTCGAATTAATTTCTTGACTCGCATCCTGCCTTGATTCCTGTGTGCCTCTTATTGTTTATTTTGGTTGCAGGGTTATGGATTCACGAGCAAACGACGAGACTCCCATAACGTCACCACGAGTTGCTGAGGTAACCAACGAAGATGAAGTAACACCAGTGGATAAAGGACAGTCAGCTCAACAACATGCCTCGAGAATCCAGCAAGATAACATTCCACCAACGGCGCCAGTTACTCCATCAATGCCCATAATTCCACCAGGGCAGGCCATGGACGGACAGTAGATATTTTTAATAGTCTATGCAATAATGCAAGCTCAACAAGAGGCGTTGAGTCGCAGCCTAATAACTGCACTGGAGCAGGCCAACCTACCAACTCGACGGCCAACGACGGGCTCTATCACCGATTTTCGGCAGCTGAAGCCCCGTACATTCTCAGGCAAGGAAGAGCCCACTGAAGTTCATGAGTGGCTTACCAACATTCAACATCAATTAGAAGCAGCTGAGCTTCCAAAGGAACGTTGGATGACTGCCGTCAGAATGCAGTTGACGGACAATGCACATCACTGGTGGCTATCTGAGGAAGCACGGCTCGGACCAGACCGAGTCACTTGGGAAGAGTTCTCTAGACTCTTTCAGGAGATGTACATTCCAGCTATCGCTCGATCAGAACTGCGGGACAAATTCAATCGCCTCACTCAGGACTCCATGACGGTGGAAGAGTACAACGCAGAATTCATTCGTCTGAGCCGCTTTGCCCCCACCCTGATCCCGACTGAGGAAGAGAAGGCCGAGAAATTCTTCGACGGACTGAACATTGAGCTACAGAAACTAATTGGATCCGTTGCACCTACTTCGTACTCGGACGTCCTTGCTGCAGCGCGACGCATTGAGCGCGTCATCAGGAGAGAGACCAGTCTGAAGCGGCCATCCGAAGCACAACAAGAAGAAGCTGCAAAAAGACCTCACGTACACCAGCCACCAGAAGCATCTCCGCAGACAATACCCGTTTGTCCATATTGTCGCAAGCGAGGCCATACTGAAGACGAGTGCAGACGAAAGAAGAGATTATGCATAGTTTGCGGATCCAGTCAGCATTTATTAAAGGAATGCCCTGAGCGTCGAGACAGAGCACCAAAAGGTAACCAGCAAGCGTTACCAGTACCGAGGTCAGCCTCTCCATCCTTGGAAGCACCGCAAACGGAAGTTCAAGAAGTCCTACCACCAGCTCCAGCAGGGTATCAGCCAAGGCCACCATTGATACCCCAGGAACTACTCTTCCAGCAGGCTCAGCAGCAGAAGAATCGACTACAAGGACGCGAGCAAGCCCTGACGATGACCGTGGAGGACGCACAGACTCGTGGAATAGCCAATGCGCGTAAGTGATTCGTAGTTATCCGTTTTTAGTCTTGTGTAGTTCGTGCATATTGGTTCGTGACCTCAGCCCCAACCTAGTAATTTGCAACTTGTTAATAACAACCTGGTTTGATAAAAGTTATAGTTTTCACTAGATTTTCCTGAAAAGTGTAAACTTTCAATTTTTAGGGAAACGGTACTTCCCTAAGTATCTTGTGATGTGTTTTCAAACGATGTTTGCGACCGCGTCATCTCTGTTGACCGGTTATTCTTTGATTGCGAGGACGCAATCCTCTTAAGGGGGGTAGATTGTAAACCCCCTGATTTTTCAAAATTTTCAAAACTGGATTTTTCACAATTTTCTGGAATTTTCTGGAAATTTTCTGTAATTTAAAAACAGGTTTTAAATATTAAATGATTTTTAATTGATAATAAACAATATGAAAATATTATGAAAATAATATTTTTGGGTGTAAAATAAAAAACTGGACTTAGGACAATTTTTCTGGAATTTATTGGGCCCCGGACCTATTTTTTAAACACCTAAAAATAATTATTTATTTAATTATTTAATATTTTAATTATTTAGTTAATTATTTAATTAATAAATAAACCCGGCCCATTCACCCAGCCCGGCCCACGGCCCAGCCCGCGCTGCTAGCGGGTCGGGTCGGGTCGGCCAAACCCGGACCGCCCGCACCCGACCCGGCTCCCCTCACTCCCCACGACCCAGTCCCCTCCGCTTCCGGCGCCGCCGCCTCCGCCGCCGGCGCAGCTCCGCTCGGCCACGCTCCGCTCCGCCCAGACAAACCGCTCGGGGCATCGCGTCCTGTGGTGATCGCACACCGCGATCCAAAAACAGGAAAAACCAGACCCTGTTTCACCCCGGAACCGAGTACGCCCCACCAAACGGGACGACTTGGTCGCGCGCGGTCTTCACAGATACGTGCGCCTCGTCGATACGGACGTGTGGGATTTCGCAAAAGCTGATTTGGGTGTGCGTGCACACCGGGATCAACGCGTATCCGCGGACATCGCCCCGTATCCGCCTTTTCTGTAATTTATCCTAACTTTGTGTACACACGTCAGATCGAGACAAAACTTGTGCCATCGGACTCGTAGCAATACACTGGTCCTGTGGGTCAAGTTTGGTTCGATTCTGAGAACGTTGACGAAATCGCGTGTCGTGGGCCCTACAAGCCCCGCTCGACGGGCGATTTTGTGTTCGGCTCATCGGAATTCAATTCTGAAAGTTCCGTTGGGTTCGTATCAGCGTTTTTGACCTGTTGACACGCATGTGGACCCCGTTTTGACCCGAAACTGCCGTTTCTGCCCTTGTCTCCAAATTGGACCCAAGGACAAGTGTTTCTAGCTGATTGATATTTTCTGGATCTGATGGTGATGTTTGTTTCAGCAACCGGAGTACCGCCTGCAATTCTCGTCGAAGTCAGAACTGCAAACATAGCCGGAACCTCAGGCAAGTGTACCTTGCCAAATCCTGCAGCTTGCTATTTATTTTCTGGACTTAATTATGCATCAGTGGGCAAGTAAAGCTTGTCAATTCTCAGTAGTTCCTGTGATAATATTTTGCTGGATTTCTTGTGTAAAATCATATAAACTTGTTTTAACTGCTTAACCTAGGAAACGTGCGACGTACTTAGTGTCCGATCATAGTCGGGTGTCAACTCCGTACGCGGAGTTGTGTAACGTCACATAGCGATGGTTATCGAGACCCGATAATGTTCGTACTTGTCTTATCAAGTACCCCAGAACCCAGGACACTTGATACTATTCATGAGACAGAGTCTTCTTGAGACATTCAAGGTGATTCTGTATAGGATACAGGACTTGACAGAGATATGTTATAGATATTATGACTTGCTGCATTAGCTATAATCCCGCTGATATGGACATGAGACGTTATGGTCATGAAATGCGTGATTACATTGGGTGGGGAGAGACACACAGGCTATAGGTTGATGTTATATTATGCCGGCGTCTTAAGTCTCACTACGAGCTAGACAACTACATGATATCACTGCTACCGGCTCCCCGACACAGAGCTTGTAGTAGTTTCAGCCTGAGTTCTTGTACTGCTCTCATGTTGCATATCACTTAGCTGGTTACCTAGTTTATCCTATTGCTTATTTATTGCTGCACTGCATTTATTTTGGCTTGTATTTTCTGTACCTTGCTGTCCCCTGAGGACCTGGATCCGGATTATGTCCCCAGGTATAGCCGAAGAGATCCATCCAGAGATATACCGTACAGGAGCACTTCCACGAGCTGTACCAGGACCGGAAGACGAGCTTGCACCAGAGGACTTCTCCTGAGCATTGGCCGTATGTAGTCAGTTATTTCTATTTCCAGTTATTTATTTCCTGTCTATTTGTATCTGTTGTACCAGACATATTCTCGGATTGTTTCCCGAGATATTTATTGAGATCAGCTTATTTTATTTGCATTACCCTGTCTTTATCTGTGATTATCTGTTGTGGATGAGATTAGAATAACCTGAGTCTTGTAACATTTTACTGCTAGACTACAGCTTAAGCATGCCCTGATGGATCCATTAAATTGGGTTGTCCATCGGTGCGTGCTACGGGCCATTGCTCACATGCTCAGTCCCTCGGCATTTTGGGACTGGGGCGTGACAATTTTCGGAGTGCTATTTGTGAGGCAAGTTTTCAACAGTGTCCTCAAGATCATTCTCTATTTGTGCGACCGTCACCGCATGGACGAGTTCTTCTTTTACTCTATATGGATGACATAATTTTTACTGGCAATGATTCAGCAGAGATTGCAGCTGCTCAGAGGTATCTTCATCAACAGTTTCAGATGAAAGACCTTGGCAATCTTCGATATTTTTTTGGACTCGAGATTGCATAAGGTAAGAGAGGGATACTTTTTTCTCAGCAAAAATATTCTTCAGAGATTATTTCGTCTTATAGACTATCGGATAGTCGCACAGTTGATACTCCTTTGGAGCTTCATGTGACGCTTCATGCCACAGATGGTGAGCCTCTCACAGATCCTACTCGCTACAGGCGGCTAGTGGGTCAAATTGTCTATCTTTGTTTGACCTGACCAAATATTTCTCATTAAGTTAGTATTGTTAGCCAATTCGTTTTCATACCTCGATCTATTGTGCTTTACTCTGAATTCTTCGATATCTTCATTGCTTCATTATGCGCTCATTATTTATGTTTTCTACATGTACTCTGGAGCTTCGAGCATTTTTTGAGCTTCGAGCATTTTTTGATGCAAATTGGGCAGGAGAACCGACCACCAAACGATCTACTATAAGATTTTGCTTATTTTTTGGTGATCCGTTAATCTCATGATGAAGCAAGAAACAAGACGTTATTGTATGTTCTTCTACTGAGGCAGAGTATAAAGCTATGACTGCCACCACCTAGGAGATCGTCCATGTACGTAGACTTCTCTCTGATATGGACATTACTCCTACAGGACCTATGCTGCTTCATTGTGATAACAGAAGTGCTATATAGATATCAAATAATTCGATTTTTTATGAACAGAAAAAGCAAATTAAGATTGATTGTCATTTCGTCCGTGAGCATATTTTGAAAGGCACTATTTCTCTACTACAAGTGACTTCAGTTGATCAGCTGGCAGATTTTTTTTTTACAAAGTCACACCCCACACCACAATTTCAGTTTCTATTAGGCAAACTCATGTTGTTTGACCCACCATGAGTTTGAAGGGGGTGTTAAGATTAGTTAGCTTTATGATTAGATATTAATAAGCATTAGGATTAGATTTATTCTACTATATGTATACATATTTCTTCTCCTACTCCTTTACAGATATAGATCCGTTTTCCATATATACATATATATATATATATATATATATATATATATATATATATATGTGTGTGTGTGTGTGTGTGTGTGTGTGTGTGTGTGTGTGTATTTTCTACTATATGGATACATATTTCTTCTCCTACTCCTTTACGGATATAGATCCGTTTTCCATATATATATATATATATATATATATATATATATATATATATATATATATATATATATATATATATATAGTTGTATTATTCTTTTGATCATCCGTTAATAAAATTAATATTTTAAGTTGTTTCACTTCTTATCAGTAATGATTAAATGGTTTCAGTAATGATTAAATGGTTTCTAAGGTGCCACCATAGGAAACTAGTCCACATGTTAAAATTTAAACCATCGTCCTATCCTCCATTAACTACCATTGTTTGATATATTTAGTTGGAATTTTATTCAATGCATGTTCCAATGGTATCAATCGAATTCTAACATGTGGCATCCTTTAGGAAAGTTTCTGGCCCCTTAGGAACCCCTTATCTAGGCAGAATAATATGGTTCATTGATCACCTAAAGATCTCTTCATTTTCAGAACATTATGTATCTTGCACAAACGAACCCTCATGTTGTATTCACTAATAGAGGGGAGTACACCGCCGAACAACCGCATAGCATAGGCTCCCAGTAGTGATAGCTAAACTAACTAGCCGCCCAAGACTTGGACATTTTAATCGAAAATCAACGTCGGATCCCGGATAAAGTCAAGACCAGAGATAAATGCTGGGATAGGCTATTCTCAGACATAAAGTCATAAAACAAGGATAGGGCTACAAACATGCAAGGCTTAGGTCACATGTTCAATCACAGCAGACAATTCTAAGCATCCAAGGAACCAGAAATCGAATATGAAAAGGACGAACTTACTGAAGAATCGATGACTAAAGCGCTTTTATGGTAACATATTACTCCTCATTAAGTGTCTGCACACACCGACTGGTGCCCCATTTACCCAAAGTGCTCGTGGAAGTTGCAAAGGAGCACGAGGTCGAGCTACAAACAAACAATGACGAAGGACAGACCGGCAAATAAAACTACCTTCACAAACATGACTTCCTCCCCATTCTTTAACATAAAACTGAAAAAAAAAAAATACAAGATGATCTAAATCTCTGTTAACACATCAACCCAAAAACAGATTGGAGGTTTGAACCATATTAAACATGATATACCCCTTAATTAAAAAGAGAGGATTAATTGTAATATTCAATTAGCATCTCAGGAGGAAAGATTTGTTTGGACAAATACGAATATTGTATTAAAAGTTAGTCCTTGTAGAGGCATATATGCATCTCTGAAGGGATTGAAGCATATATTTTGCATAATATTTCTTCATCTTCTTATCTGTAATGATATCTCCAATTTATTTCTTTATATGAAAATAAGCAAAATTCTTAAATTAGTTATTAAATTATCAAAATATTAAAAGAACAATAAAAAGAAAATAATATTTTGATTTTTGGCTAAATTGCAATTTGATATCCTCAACTATTCCAGTTTTTAAAATTGATACCCTAAATTTTGATATGCATCAACTTGATACCATAAAAAAGAAACGAAATTACCCCCGTCCATCCCTCCTTTTCTATCCCTTCCCTTCCCCCCTCTCCTCGTGGGTTGTCGATGCTGCAACAATGACATCGCGTGCGGAGAGAGAGGTGGGAGGTGAAGCCGGAGGGGGTGGGGGAGGGGGTGACACTGTCGGAAAGGGGTGAGTGGAGAAGGAGGAATAATTTTTATCTTTTTTGTATATCAAGTTAAAATATTCAATAATTAATAATATTTAGTTGTCGAATAAAAAAATTATAGGGTATGAAATTCAAAAATTGAAATAGTTTGAGAGTACGAGTTGCAATTCAGTCTTGATTTTTGTAGTGCATGGGGCAACCTAAACACCCGTGTAGTCTTTATATTGCACCTACACAGTAACTCTCACCATCTTTACTCTTTTCTTTCCCTTCCAAAGTCGGAAGTCATTAACAAGCATGTCCTCGGCAGCGGCGGCGATCCCCCGCCGTCAGCTCTTCATCGGAGGCGAGTGGAGGGAGACGCTCCGCCGGAAGCGGATCCCGGTCGTCAACCCCTCCACCGAAGAAATCATCGGTAACCCACCACTTTCCCCCCCACTTCCCACTCTTTTCCCCCTCACTTCCTAACCCACTTCCATTCCAGGCGACATACCGGCGGCCACGGCAGAGGACGTGGATCTGGCGGTCGCCGCCGCCAGGAGAGCTCTCTCACGCAACGGCGGCAGGGACTGGGCCCGAGCTTCCGGCGCGGCCCGCGCCAAGTTCCTCCGCGCCATCGCCGCCAAGGTGAATCATTTCTCCTTCTTGATATCCTACCAAAAATGTTGTCTAGCTTCGTGTCGGACACGTACTGGACACGACGCTCTGAAATACGCTTGGACACGAGAAAATCAATGGTGTGTCTGTGTTCCCGTGTCCGTTTGTGGCGTTTCCACGCAATATAGGTTCTGAGAGATCTTGACACGTAACTGAGTAGAAGTATCAGTCAATATGGGTTTGATAAAACAATAATTAATTGTACAACTATGTTGCGGGGACCCAAATGGGACATGACATGAGCACCGCCATATGGACACTTGACGTCTTCATTGGGCGTGTCCCAAAGTTTGTTTTGGAGTGTCCGTGTCATGTTGAATATGTCTCCGGTACAACACCGACTTTTTTGGAGTGTCCCTAGTTGCACTGCACAAACTTGTAGTCTGACTTGAATATAACTGAGTTCTTGATATTTGAACAAGGTTCAAAGTATCGGTATCGGAATCGGTATCGGACCATTCCTATGAGTATCGGGATCGGCGGTATCGGTAGTATCGGCGGTTTCGGATCGGAGTATCGAATTTTTTGGTATCGGAAAGCAAACAACTATTAGTAAATTATTAACATTTTAGAGAATATATTTTATACATTTATGCATAATTTAAAGTATTTCCGGTATTGTTTCTTAGTATTTTTGATATTGAATGAAATAGTAGTCATCCTTGTCGATTGATTTATATGCGACAGATAAATTTTTCTTTTTTATATGTTTTTACAACCTTACTATGCTTTTACACCCTTGCTAATTGGTTTTTTAATTCAATATTTTTTGCCGAATTGACCGGAAAAGAGACCTCTAATGTCGGTATCGGTCAGTATCGGATATCGGTCGGTATCGGATCGGGACATGCCAAACTGTATCGGTATCGGCCGTATCGGATCGGTATCGGCCGATACTTTAAACTATGATTTGAACACAAGGATACAAGCCTATTGGATTACTTATCGTTTAGTAGCGTTGCCTTCTGGAGTCACTTTTTTTGGAAATTCACTATTGTTTTGTATTTGTTTCTTAAGTGATGTTTCTGTGGAGATCCCTTACCTATGAATTGGGTTCCATTCTAATGTTGTTGGGGATTCTTCTATTTTTCAATTGTGCGCAGATTAAGGAGAAGAAGGATATGTTAGCTAAACTGGAGGCATTGGATTGTGGGAAGCCTTTGGATGAAGCCGCATGGGACATGGTATACCTACTTGATTTTCTTGAGAGATCTTTGTGCATTACTCTTAACTTAAATTCACTTGTTATTCAGGATGATGTTGCTGGTTGCTTTGAGTATTACGCAGATCTTGGAGAGGCATTGGATAAAAGGCAAAGAACCCCTATTTCAGTTCCTATGGATACATTTAAGTCCCATGTTCTTAGAGAACCCATCGGAGTCGTTGGGTTGATCACTCCATGGTACGGGATTACGTCTATACTATGAACATATTACATTCCAATTCATATTTTTTTTTGTGTTAGGTCATCCTCAGGCGCTCATGCTGTGATGTGAGTTGTTAGTTGATACTGATTGTTGCTTATTTATCTTATTTTAGGTGAATGTTTTTTATTAGTAGTATTTTGTGAGATCAACTTTTAATAACTAGATTTACGTCTTCTTGTCATATTATTATGCTTAAATTACAGCATTATGAGTTGAGGATTCCATAAGACCATAGTGTTCAAAGCCCCATGAGGAAGGTGGATGATGTGTTTGGCTTCTTTCTACCAAGCCCAAGTTACAAGTACCCTACCACGAACTGCACATGCACTTGGTAGCACTTTAACCAGAATGGCCAACTAACATATTCCAAAACTTTGAGATGTCAAAAGAAAAAGTTGGGAAGAGAAGATTAAAAATGTACAAGATATAATGGTTTTACTTTTTAGGACAACATTCTGTGCTGCGTCTTAGAATTTTTGAGACGAGCATTTCAGATAATGATTAATGAAGGGTTCTGTAAAAACGAATTTCTGAACCCTCTTCTCATGCAGCAATTTAGTAGCTATAATAGGTTCCCTGGCTGTGGTCAATAGTCATAAATAGTGTATATGCATCGGAACAAGTGAAGAAACTTCATACTTCTGAAGCACATCACATACATTATCAAAGGAGTTGTATTTCAATGGATAGCCAAGTTCATTAATATTTTCCACTTACCTTGTGAAAGCAGTAATTTTATTTGGCATTATATATATATATATATATCTGAAAAGTCCTTTCTGCATTTTCATCTGGCAATACCTTTACATGTCATTGGGAAAGAAATGTAGTCTCTCCTTTTTTCCTTGCATATCATCATAAGTTATGCAGAAGTTTCATTAAGGTATATAACATATAAACCTTCAATGAAGGAACTATCCACTATTAATGGCTACATGGAAGGTTGCTCCTGCCTTGGCTGCTGGTTGTACTGCTGTACTAAAGCCTTCAGAACTGTCATCAGTGTAAGACTTATGATGCTATAACTTTTTCGTTGTCTATAAGTACACATTATTGAACTAACTGTTAGAATGATATTTTCAGGACATGCTTGGAGCTTGCTGAAGTGTGTAAAGAAGTAGGACTTCCTCCTGGCGTCTTGAACATAGTTACTGGATTAGGACCTGAAGCTGGTGCCCCTTTATCATCCCATCCTCATGTTGACAAGGTTTGTTGTCCTTATTTGTTTTATTCAGATGAAATCTCAATATCTTTATAGTTATTCTCTGTATATGAAATTGATGCTTTTTCTTTCCTCTCTAATTGTTTTTTTTCCCGTAGATTGCATTCACTGGAAGCACTGAAACTGGTAGAAGAATCATGACTGCTGCTGCAGAGTTAGTCAAGGTTTGTTAAAAAAAAAAAATCTTGATTGACTTAATGTTGCTTTTTGGCATCTGCTCCATCTTTATGCCATTCAAAATTCTCTTCATCCTATTATTTGATTTGCAAAATTCTTGAAAGGGGGGGGGGGGGGGGGGTGCAAGAGCTTTACTAGCAATAGTTTATGACTGCCTTCATTCATATTAATTTTAGTATGATAGTATATATCTTTGATCTTCTGACTTGTGTTTGCCCTTTATCAGCCTGTTTCATTGGAGCTTGGTGGCAAAAGTCCCATTATTGTATTTGAAGATGTGGACATTGAGAAAGGTCTGTATCTTAACATGATGCTAACTTGTTTTCATTGATAACAATGGAAAACGGATACAAAAACTAATCACTTGAATCAGTGATTCTTCAACCCAAAAACATGAGAGAGAGAGAGAGGGGGGGGGGGGGGGGGGCTCATTACACCGCAAACTCAATCCAAATGGACTTGCTCTGTCCATAAAAAGAATTATATACTCTCAGCTCCAACCGCTGAACCTGATATGATAGTTCCAAATACTGTACCACATTAAACATGTTGTGCATCCCTTTATAATGAGATGTACACGATAAACTTTTAATAGATTGATGCCATCATTCCCTTCTTGTGATTGGTTTGTTTCCTTTTGGAAGAATAGAGAACTCTTTAATATTTGAAACTAGACTCATAATTTCAAGCATTTTATTTTTCACAATAGAACCATATTTTCTTTACTTCTCCAAACCTCTTTGAGTGAAGACTGAAGAAGTTGCTGGACTGTCTTTAGTATAAGTTGTCAAGTCGATGTTTATTTTCTGTTACATCATATGCTTCCTCTTGAAAGGAGCTTTGAGTATGGGTATACTAATGGACATACTGAAACTTATCATGATGAATAAGTCATCCTTGAACTATACTTGACAACGATGCTTGTTGGAGAAAATCCTTAAAATTTGAAAAGCACCATGATAGTGGTGGTACGAACCATATCATATTGCACAAGAAACCGCTTAACCAAATAAGCTTATTGCCCAAGTAACTTATTAAGTATTGCCTTTGAAGCCAGAACAGCTTGAAACATGGCATCAGCTCCAATGAAGACAACTTAACCCTTTTTGTGAACTATAAGTCACTTTATCCGGGTTTTCATTAAATTTAATGGCTTACACAATGGGTGGTTCTAGAAAACATACTTGAAGAGGATCCCTTTGATGAATGCCTTCTTTTTGTGAATATTTTGTCTGGATACATGAAATATTGGTGGGTATGCCATGATTACTTCATCACTGTCTTTCAGTTATCCCTCAAAAGTTGGATGAGTAACTTTGTTATCATCATGCTTTGTGTAAGGTAGAAATATCAATAATTCTTTCAAAAATGTTACTATTGAAACAAAAAATAGTAATGTAAATATATACAAAAAAATTCTTGTACAAAAATTAAAATGACTTATAATAAGTATTAACTTTCCTGATCAATCCCTGGAAAAGAAAAAAACAGAAATTTTTTTATGATAAAATTCATGAGTTATTTCAACAAGAAGAAAAAGAAGAAACTGAGGGTTTGTTGAATTTCAAGTTTATGGTTGTACCAGTCAGATACAGAGACTTTGCTTTTGGAATTACGTAGAAGAGACTTTTTATTGCAAAGAGGTTTCAGAAAAATTCTAAGAACATGGTAGCTGAATTAGTTGTCAAAGAAAAATAAATAGGACATTAATCGGTCATCAGGTATCGTGGTGACAAAAACTCTTTCAATTTTAAGGCTGATTTTGGATTTATGTTATTTTATTTTATATTAGATAGTAGATTTTTTTCGTTTTGATGAACCTTGTTTTGAGAAATTCATGCGAATGGAATAATAAATTAAGGAAGAAAATATATGAACGTACAGGCTACAAGAAAAGGTTCCCTTTGAAAAAAATGTTTCTAACTTGAAATGGATGATGGGATAACCCTTTCCACCAATCGAGCCAATAGTCGTTAAAACTTAGAACTATCCCCGGCTCTTCTTTATATCTCATAATGGGCCATGAAGTTCATTAATCTCATTGTGAAGGGTGAAACCACTAGTTGATGTCATCCTGTTCGATTGAATGTTCTGACGTGTCATGATGTCAAAAGGAAAACACAAGACAATCTAGAAGATCAAGAGACGTGCTAAATATTATTAGGAACAATTGAAAAAGGAATACCAAGTGGATTCCTCATCGCAAAAACAATGGGGACTCCAATCAACCTAAAAATCACTATAAGTGGACTTGCTCAGTCGGTACCATAAGAGAGATGCATTCTAAACTCTAAGAAAACAACACCGGAGCCTCTACCTGAATTTGTTGTATTCAGCTAAAACATGAACTTCTAAACTTGAAGCACATAACCTTTCACCCAATCTTAAAATTTGAAAGTTGGAAGTTTAGTGGACAACTGGAACTTCTTGCCGAGACTTTTGTGGTTAACGTCTTATGCGAATTCGAGCACTTATTCAGAGATTGGCACACATGTAGACTGAATTTTTTTGAAGTCTTAGCAGAAAACAGCCTCTCCATATGTATGGGGGGTAAGATTGCGTACATCTTGACCCTCTAGATGCTGCGTAAGCAGGAGCTTCGTGGCACTGAGATGCCCTTTTCTTAACATCTTTCATATTTCTAATTTATATTCGAAGTAAACGTTAATGTTATTTCTATTTTGCAGCTGTTGAATGGACTCTTTTTGGGTGCTTTTGGACAAATGGGCAAATGTGCAGTGCAACTTCTCGCCTTATTCTACATGTTAGTATGAGTTAAAAGATGCTTTAAGTTATGAATTATCTGGCCTTAAATTATATCATGTGAAGATAATGATGTTGGACAGATTGCTTCATGTTCTTGGTCGATTTCCTATAGTTGTTGTCATCTTTCCTTTTTGGGAACATATCTATTATCTGTTGGATCATATACCATATTTGGTGTAATAATGTGTGCAGTTTAGTAATTCTAATCCAGCAAGTATTTTCTGACCTGTGACCTATATTGTCATTGGCTACAAACTAAAGAGCAAACCATGGTATGCAATGGGCATCTCAAGAACTGGGCCGAAGTTGCTATCACTTACAAAATTAGGTTACCATTTCATTTGGGACTAATGCTTTCATATTCATAAGCACTTCCTACGTACTAGTCACGTTCACGTGCGTTGCACGTATTAAAAAACTATATTATTATTAAAAAAATAATTTATATTTTATTATATTAAAATATTTTAAATATGATTTGAATAATAATTTTTATAAATTTTTTTTTATTTTTGATATGTTTTAATTAGATAGTACCATATAGTTAGTTTAAATGTATTTTAAATTTTAAATATATTTTATCATTTGTTATGTATTTCGGTTTTTTAATTTTTTTTGTCAACTACGTGAGAAAAGAAAAAACACATGGTAGTTATTTTTTTTTTTTAAATTTAAGTTAATTGGTTGATGATATACATACGGCTTAGACGGCTCAATTTGGAGCCGGTTCTAAGCCGCATTATAATAGTAGAGATGTGATGGTAGTATCTGACTATCCATACCCTGCTCCCGGTTTGTCAATTTCGTAAGGAACTATCTTTCTTACCTTAAGAGCTGTCCTTTTACAAAAAAAAAATCTGACTTGCTAGCAGTACTTGCAGTCGCTAATCTCGTCTGTTCCTCAACCTTTGTGATTTGTTCACTTACATGTTTGGAAGCTTACCTATCGTGTAGATAGATGTAAGATCTATACTTATAGTTTTATATCAGCTTCCTTTTACATAATTTTAGCTTTCTGTGAACTTTTGCAGTCCAACAATTCATATTAGTAACTTTGTCCTTGAGATGTTCTCGTCTTGATCACTTACTAACTTCCCAATTTACTGCCAAGTTTATCTAAATTTACTAAAAGTTTAAGATCTCCAAGACTTGCTTTAGCAGATTTAATGAACACTCATGTATTGTCCTCATTTTTTTATTCTAATAGTGTCAAAGAATGACATTAATAAGCATTTAATCTTTTCTTATCAAAGCCAAAGAAGCTAAAGCATAAGCAACTAAGTTGGAGTTTATACACTTTTGCAATAAGAGAACTATTATAATAATATTTACCCACAAACAACATCATTAATGGTGTTGGTATACCTCTGTTTTACCCAGTATACACCATCCGTGCTATATATATTATTCTTTGTTTTATTTGCCTTTTGAAATTTCTTTTTGGGCTTTTGACCATGTATGGTCTCATTGTGTAAGACCTCTTTTAATTTTTTGTTGAATGCTGTCTTATTGTTTACAGAACACTATCTACACCCTTCTTTCTGAATATGTGTACAGTTATATTTTTGCTCTTGTTAAGGTAGTTTTTAGTTTCAAAGGTGTAGGATGGTTCTACCAGCATGGAAAGTTTGGGGAACATGCTATGTTTCTGTGGATTAAGATACTTATCTTCTCCGGTGAGCCCATCCATGTAGGAAAAGAGGCTTATAATCTGGATCAGAGATGCAGTTTTCTAGAGCAATCTCATATGAATCTTATGGATATCCAGTCCCTTTGTGGCCCTGGAACAGTGCTATGGTTTGCACTGGGTTGAAATTATTATTGATAGGAGCCGACACATATTATGCATAGTTTGCAGTATCGGCCGATAAAGACAGGGTCGGCCCAGAGGGTTGGGTTGTCCTATCCAGAGCTAATTTTGGTTGTCCCTTGATTCTTATTGTGAGCCGGTCGTGAGGTCTATCGGTGACCCCAACCTTTGGTGGGATCACACTGAGCTTGGAATGTTGCCCTAACAGGGGCCCAAGTCCGAAGTCTTGTCTGGCTTACCCCAGGGCTGACCCTAGATACAGATACCAATACAATACAGCCGGTATAGTTTGGCATGTCCCGATCCGATACCGACTGATACCGAGGTTGGGTATCTCTTTTCCGGTTAATTTGGTAGAGAAAATTGAACAAAAAGACCAATCATCAAGAGTATAAAAGAATACTAAGGTTGGAGAAAACTTATTTGTTACAAGCCAAACCTATCACTAAGGGGTGATTATTATTTCTTTCAATTTCAAAACTAATAAGAAAAAGCACAGAAAATACTTCAAATTATGTCAAAATATATAAAATATTTTTTTCCCATTTATTATTATTTTATTAATAATTATTTGCTTTCCGATACCAAAAAAAAATCTGATACTCCGATCCGAAACTGTCGATACTTCCGATATTGCCAATCCCGATACTCATAGGAAGGCTCCGATACCGATTCCGATATCGCAAACCTTGATATAATGTGCCCATCATTCTCTTAGCTATAATGAAACAAATAAGTTTAGAATGGGTTATGGATCTTAGTAGTGACATGAATCTTCTTTCTGAGAATGTTTTCTTCCAGAGAGATTGGATTCCATCTCCTGCCAACTGTAGTAATTTTATTGTATGAACCGTTCTTTCAGGAAAGGCAAATGACAATTGTAGTAATTTTTCTGTATGAACCATTCTTTCTGGCATCATTTACAATGGGTTAAGCCTTTTGTTAAGGGAATTTAACATGGGGTGGAGTTACCAAATGATGAACATCCCCTGCCCCCTTTTCACCCGTTTCAGCTCCAGAGGAAATTGTGGAAATGAGAGAATTTAGTGAACTCGTGCATGCCTCTTCAAACCAAAAGTTGTCTTTCTATCCACCAATATCACTATGAGAACACCTTCAACTGTACAAGGGTTAAGCCTCAAGGCAGTTCAGCTCCCTAATCCTTCTCCCACTAAATCTGGATTAGGGTGCCTCTTTATCCTCCAACCAAGTGGTGCCTCCAAGATTTTTTTTTTCTTTTGCTGAGAATGAATGTAAAGTTTAGAACTGCTGCAGATGGTATTTGGTGATTGGTGTTATCATAGTTGTGATAATAATCTTTTGTTGGCTGATTGCTCTAAGATAGAGAATTGATATAATATGTTAAGCTTTCAGCCCATATTATGGTTTACATTTTTTTTCAATGTTGTATCATCATGCACGAAAAAAATGTTGCAGGAGACCATTGCAAAAGAGTTCTTGGAGAGACTTGTTGCTTGGGCCAAAAATATTAAGGTGTCAGATCCTCTAGAAGAAGGTTGCAGACTTGGTCCTGTTGTCAATGCAGTGCAGGCGAGTCTTCTCATTTTGTAACTATTTAAATATTTTCCCTTACGCACATGTTGGCTGATTAAAGATGAGTTTGCTAAAGCCAACAATCTGGTCTGTATTCTCGAAATTCATGTAGGATAAGGCCACTTATGTCTAAAAAAGAGGACCACTTATGTCTAGGATCCAAAGGTACCCAAGACATGGATGAAATGATTTAGCATGATAATGATTATAATTATGCCATACATGACTGAGACATGAGAGCTAACATTTCTTTGCAGTGAATCTTATCCATAAACATATGCAGACATTAAATCTCAAATAATATACATGACTGAGACTTTTAATCGTATTTGAATCTGTCTATGCAACCTAGCTCCTAATGCATTCCAGTTTGACAATTCTCTGTTTTCAGTCATTATTCTGACTAAATCATACGGTAAAGAATTTAAACATTTAAAGTTGTGATTACACATTACATTTTTTTTAAATGTACAACCTAATAAACTAACCCAAAAGTTCAAGTTTCAGATTCAAGCAAAAAAATCACTTAATACTTGGTTCCATAATATAGCAATTAACTACAAATTTCTAGCTGCTGACAGAAATAATTTTTTAGAAAAAGAAAAAAAGGTGAACTATGAAAGACCTAGCAAAAGGAGGAGGATAGATCACTGGTACGGATGCACCATTCTCACAATCCGAGGTTTCAGAGAAAAATCGTGTTCACTCTATTGAGGCCACAAAGACGAAGCTTTGTATATGGAAGGTGGAGAGTTGTAGTCTGGAATAAGGCAAGCAGGAATAAGTGAGGAAGATAGAAGGATTAAGTTAGGAAATCTCATAGTTTGGTGACATCTCTTCTTCCTTGTTATTTCTTTTATTTGTGTGATAATTCCTTTTACCTTTCCGTTGCCATCTGTTTCGATTTTCTGCAGGTATAGGCATTGTTGAAACTTTTTATCAACATTTGGAACGGAAATTCCTTAAAATTTCAAACTTGTATAAGAATCCTTTTATTTGGCCTGTTAAAGAGAGAATAGAAAATGAGTGACCATCTGCAAAATGAAGCAAATTTCAGCCCCCCATTCTAGCTTATTCAACCTAGATAATGCATGTTATTACCTAAACCTATGTTGGTTCTTGAACAACTAAACATACACATGCACATCAAAATAATAATTTGAATTCAGCTTCATATGCGCATACAACATACATGGATATCCATTATCCATCTGTGAAGAAATAAAGTTCAAATAATTATAATACTTCTGGGTTGAATTATTCAATTATTTCAGAATATTATCTGAACATAGCTACCAACTAAGTTGATTTCTTTTCTACTTTCGATCATTTTTACTATCCTATCCTATATGATTCTAACTTTATCCACTTTAAATAGATAAGGACATCAATTGAATATTTGCATTGGTATCCATATCCATTCTCGTTGTCGTCATCCAATCCTCCACTCATCATAATGGGGTCATCTATGGAAAGCTCCATAAAAGGTTTAAATAAATAAAATTTATGATATGTTATCGACCTTATGTCAACCGTTTGTTGGTACCAAATTACTAGCCATGGTAGCTATGAGTATGATGATAGGGTCATGCCATAAAACCTATATGTTTTGTTGGCAGGTTGGTAGACCTATTTTATATGCAGTTCAACCTCATGCAACCAAAGTGTAGATCAAAATGTAAGGTGATACAATTTTGTATATTGAAACATTGATCTCTACGACACGTTAAGCCAAAGTGTGAAAGGGATGACCATCCCGTTGGTACCGTAATCATTCTAAGGAAACAAAAATTGTCAATACCTATATGTGCTCTTATTACAACCTCTAATGGTTTACCCCCTTGTTAACAAAATAAAAGGAAAGTCTTTACCCGGGAAGCACGGACACGGGTGGACTGGCGCCGAATCCGAGACCGAATCTGTGTCAGATTCGACCGACACAGATTCATGTGGGACAAGTGTCAATTTGTGTCAGATTCAGATCCGATCGTCTCCCAAGTGTAAGGACAAGTTTCTGATGTGCTCCCCGCATCCCAACAGTTCGCCGTCTCTGGTCTACTCGACTTCATGAGTCGATCAAAGTGGATTTTGGGACTGAATACTGAGAGAAACCCTAACCCAACTTTTAACTTTAAGTTGTGGTTTGGGTGTTTTGGTCTCTCTTTGCATATATAGGTATAGTTTTATTGGTGCTTGTGTGGGAAGCGTTGGCGAGATTAGTTGCCCGAGAACCAAAACACAAAATCTAGCTGCCAATATTTTTTGTTCGCCTCACATTTGTCCATTAATTACATTCTGATATTATATTACACACACACACCCACACCCACACCCACACCCACACCCACACCAGTGTGTCATATCCTAAATTTTTAAGGTTGTCGTGACACTGTTTCGGATTTGTGTCGTTTTGTCGTATCCATGTCGGTGCAACATAGATCTTTACCAATGAAGTTAATAAAGCGAAATAAATCAATGCTCTCTCTCTCTCTCTCTCTCTCTCTCTCTCTCTCTCTCTCTCTCTCTCTCTCTCTCTCGTGTGTGTGTGTGTATACCAAGGTTTGCAATTTCAGAGAGTTTCGATGGTTTTGGATCGGAGTTTCGGAGTTCTTAGTTTCTAAGGCAAAAAGATAACAATAAGTTATTTAAGAAAAATAGAAAAATATTTTATACATTTATGCATAATTTTATTACTATTTGTTGTTTTCTTTTTTTTTAATGGAATAATATTAAATATTGTCAAATTATTTACCCCCAATAGAAGTGTTTTTTTTTTTTTTAGACAAAGCACCTCCATAATAAACTTTAATTTTGAATGAAAAAATATGAAGATGTATTGACGTTGTCAATTTATAGTACATAATTTTGAGAAATGGTAATAATTACATTTTGCTTATCAACACACTCTAGCACATTGACCAACGACATGATCAATTCTTTGTGTCGATATTGTTTCTTACTATATTTCTCTTTTTCTTTGCTAAATTAACATTGAAAGGGAACCACAAGTCCGGAATCACTATCTGTGAGTATCAAATCAGACGTGCCAAAATCGATACTATACATATGCCGATATGAAATTTATTGGCACACTAGCACATTGACCTATGGCATGATCAAATCATTGTGTCAACATTGTTTTTTTTACCATAATTATATTTTTCCTTGCTAAATTGTCATTGAAAGGGAACCACAATTTCAGTATAAAATCAGACATGCCAAACCAATACAACCCAAGTGATACGTTTCGGCATGGACCGATACTGCGAGCCTTGATACATACTTGTTTGCACGTGTGTGTGTGTGTGTTTTATAGCTTGAACAGTTTTATTATGTTACTCAACAATTTAACTTTTCAAGATACTATTTTTATGTTCCTTCTATTTCTTATTAAAAATGTGAATTATTGTAGGTTACATTTCACATTTCAGATCCTATTCTACGTTTTGCATAGGAGTTGACTGCTTAACTGTTCACATATCATGTAAACTTTATCTCAACATGCAAATTGATCTTCAAAATCAAATCAGGTATCTGATTTTTTTGCTCATTTACCAGTATGAGAAGATAAAGAAATTTATCTCAACAGCAAAGAGTGAAGGTGCAACTATACTGTCTGGAGGTGGTCGTCCAAAGGTAAAGAACTCATACTGTTTTCTTTTATCTGCAGTGAGTTGTCACTGGAATTATTATTCGGAACAACTGATATCCTATAATTTGTCAGCACTTAAAAAAAGGATATTTTATCGAGCCGACAATCATAACAGATGTAGAGACCACCATGCAAATATGGAGGGAGGAGGTTTTTGGGCCTGTCCTCTGTGTGAAAACTTTTAAATCTGAAGATGAGGCTATAGAACTAGCAAATGATACACAGTAAGATACTTTTTTCCCCTCCAATATTGATATTATGCGTCTCATACTTCAAATGTTGAACTGGTCATGATGCCTATTTGTTGATTCTATTGTTTATCGTTCCCAGATATGGCTTAGGTGGTGCTGTAATCTCCAATGACCAAGACCGCTGCAAGCGTATAACTGAGGTAAACTTGGAATTCAGCATAACCTTGTGATAACGGTCTGCTGGCAATCAATTCTTTCTTTGGACCTTAATTTCTCTTACAATATTTTCTCTTTTCTCATCCTATATTATAGTACCCGGTGATATTCATTAACTTTGGGATTGTCATTCCTTCACTCTTCGGCGTCGTAATGTGTCAATAGAGATTAATGCAATACCCTATAGCAAATTTTATCATCTTACCTCTTCGTCTAGAGCTTATACCATTTATAGTCTAGGGGAACTTGGAGGGTGTTTCTTGGTTTCATGAGCTTAAACTACAATCCGAAAGGTAGGTCTCCCTACATGCCAATTGGCTACCTAGATTTTATGGCATGGCCCTCGTATTCATAGCTACCTTGGCTAGAAAATTGGCACCAACGTAGAGAGTTGACGTTAGGTTGACAACCAGTCAAAAAACTTTATCAAATCTTATATGTAGCTTTTTTGTAGCTCCTTAGCTGACCTATTGTAACAGGAAAATGTTTGGATGATAATAATGATGATGATGATGATATTCATTAATTATCGATTTCTAATAGTTTAAGATTTATCTGAATATGGATTTGGCTTTTTCTTCTGCCTATATATGCATTTCAGTGTTGCTCCTTATGACCATTAAGGTATTGGCAGCTAGCTTTTAGTTTTTATGGCAAGCCCCTATAAAAGTTTTCTGGAAAAAAAAATCTGAGATAAAAACACATGGCTCAGTAGAGCGTTGTAGAATTTATTCTCTGATAGAATACATTGAGCAGAATTTATTCTCTGATAGAATACATTGAGCGCACAGCTGATCCGTCAAAGGTGAGAAATTGTTTGGATTTGGAGTAATATTGATTGATGCCATCAAATGATAGCCCCAAGAGAGAGAAAAATTGTCTATAGTACTCGTCAATATTCATAGTGATTGGATGTTTTTTTGGTACACATAATCTAGCTTGTCGTTCATGGTTTTTGTTACACCTAATCAGTTGGAAAAAGAGAGGGAGGTCACAGGAAGAAGGCAATGAGAATGGACAACTATATTTGCAATATATTTAATTTAGTAGAACGTAATTTTCAGCTTTAACATAATTGTCACCATCCAAGCCTTTCTCATAATAATGGAGTTGTCTCTGAAACAACGCTTTAAGGTAATGATGTTCCATAAAAGGTGAGCAATTCAGTAGCCAAATATCAGCCCGACGGCAGTCCCCGGTATTAGTGCCTACTTCCTGTTGGTTTTGATTTTGCTTTGGTTTTGTTTTCTAGCAAAAGCTCAATTCCTCTCCCTCTCTTTAGTCCCACATCGGATGCACCAAAGCCTTCCTATGTACATATATTACTTTCTACTCTTTGCTCTATTAAGTTGTTGTGTGGGGAACCCCTTGGGCCACACGCGCGCGCCGCCGCCGCCGCCCGGCCCGGCTCGGCTCGGTTCGGTTCGGCGCGCGTAACGGGTGCGGGTACGCGCCCACATCTGCGGGCGCCGAATGCCGATCCGATTTCCTCTTCGGATTCGGGCTGGGACCCTAAAATTCTTTTTGCTCCTCTTTATTCAGTCATTTATTTTTCTGTAACGTTAGAAAATTAATTTCTGAACGTTACAAAATGATTCTGAACCGTTTTTGTGTCCAGGTTCGTTATTTATTCTCTTGTGTAACGTCTGAATTAATAGAGAATTAATTCTGACCGTTACACAAACAGTTTATATATACGTGCTTATTTCTTTGTAAAATCATTCCGAAAAAGCTTCTTACTCTAAACTCTGTCAACATTTTGTTCTTCGTCCTCATCTCCGAGCTCTGGGCAGAGCTAAGTTCTGGTCGTTCTCTCCAAGTCGTGTGCGGCAACGAGATACCGGTAGTGCGGGGGTTTTACCACTAGGAGCTTCGGGTACGTCTGCACACAGATCCCGAATAAACTCTTAGGGCAGTGCTTCGTGCACGACTTCCCCAGAGGCCGGTAACATCTGTTTAAATTTTATTTTTTCTATTTCTGAAATTTTAGTAAAAAGAAAAACAATAATATTTCTAACAATCTAAGAGTTTATTCGAGTTATTATTTCTCATGTCATGTTTCACTTAAAAAAAAAATAAAAAATAAAAATAAAATCAATACATGATTTTACATGCTATTAAAGGATTGATGCATTCTGTAACCACATGGGAATTTAGTCAATTTGTTGCTGTTATCTTTTGGAGACATTTGCTTTCCTTTTGCTTGCCACTTTCTTATTGATCTAGTTCAGTCAATAGGTAGGGGCCATGTTAGGAAGCTATAATAAGATGCCCAGACTAATACTATAATGTGATTTTTCAAAGAAATAATAGTCACTAGTTTCTACACTTTTCCTACACCTGCTCGCATGTATGATTCCAGCTTATCACCTAGTTCGGTGATTGGTAATCACTTTGAACTAGGATATAAAAAGGGTATTCCAGACCTTCTTATAACAGCCATACATATGTTTCATGATCCTCAAATTTAGTTCCAGATTTTTCATATACAAAGTAAACTTATGCCACTTGGATTTTAGATTCTAGTATGCAAAAAGGATCAACTGTGCCTACCAGCTTATTTCAGATATTAAGCAGAACAAGTAAAGAAGCATCAAATTGTGAAGTTCATTTATTTATATTATTATTGCATTTATAGCAATATTAATGCTATTGTTACTGATTGGTTTGAATGAGCGATATTCTTTTATATGAGTAACTAGAGTAAATTGATTTGCTACTGTTAGAAAATTGCTACTTAAGATTTGTTAGCAAGTGAACTGTTTATTTAGCAAAGTGCACATTTAGCTTAAAAATGTGGAATTGCTCTGTAGCAGTGAACTGTGTCCTCTGATACTAATTGGCTGTATCATCAGACACTAATGTATTATGCTGAGTTGAGGCCCATGCTTGAGGCTTGATCCTCACTAAAAAGTGGAGTATGGAGTATGAATATAAGATTCTGAATAAGCAAAGTGCACATTTAGCTTAAAATCATGGAGGGGAGTTCATATGTGATGATCTGTTTATTCTTGTATTCTCCTTATATATTGGCTATGCTGAGGAACCAAATGTTCTTTCGGCAATTAACTTCTTTTTGTGACCTGCTTTAAAATATATCTGTAAGAAAGAATGACAAAGTATCAGTCCCCAGACAGATACTTACTATCTAAAGAATTGAATATAATCAACAGTACTTACTATTTTTGAAATTTCTAACCAATAGTTACTGTTACTGTTACTTCTAACTAATAGTTACTGTAACATACTGTAGCAATTTATTTGTTACAATTGATTTCTAGAAATTGTTCACAATTTGTTTTTAGCAAATTCTAAGTAGCTACTGTTACCTACTGTAAGTTAGAATTGTTACTGTAGCTTCTGTAGCAAAATATTGTAGTAGCAAAATATTCTAACTAGTTACTGTTAGATAATATTCTAATATTCTAGCAATTTGTTATTCTAATATTCTAGTTAAAAAGAATTTATTTCTATACTGTAGCAATTTGTATAGAAAATATTCTAAAATAGCTACTGTTATAATTTTAATATTCTAATAGTTACTATACTGTTAGAAAATTTTTTGATCACAGTATTGTTCTAATAGTTACTTTGTTAGAATTAAATTCACTATTTGCTTCTCACCATTTGTTATAATTGATTTATTCTAAATAATTGATAATTACTGTAGCAAATTAATTTTCTACAAATTCAACAAGTTGATTTCATAGCAAATACAAGTTGACTTCTAACAATTTTTAGTCACTGTAGCAATTTGTTTCAATTCCTCAATTAATTTATTCGTTTACTTGTCAAATTGCTTAGTATATTGTCGTTAGAGAACTTCTATACTGTGAGAACTTCTCATTAGAAAGCTTCTGATTAATCACCTAGTATTTTTAGAAAGCTTCTGATTAATCACTTAGTATTTGTCAATTGCAATTTTTATCACAAAATTTCTTTCAGTTGTAACATACAATTTGATTCATTTTAATCACTTAGTATTTCTGAAAGCAATCTAGGACCAAAAGAAAATAGTTTAGTAAAAGGAAATTGCAAATAAAATCTTGAATCTAAAGTTTCAAAGTAGAGACAAACTCGGGCACAAGCCGAAAGGGTCCTTCTGTCAACCGGGTGTAAACAACCCTAAGCGACACGGTATTTAAGAGTCTTCGGACCACCGCTAGCTGGGAACCGGCCCCTACAGCTAACCTGGGTTGATCAACACTTGAAAAACTAAAGATTTTGAGATTGTTTAGCAAAGACCTAGGAGAAGCCAACTTAATTTTAGGAATGCAAGTGACCAAAGGCAAAGAGGGTTATACTCTATCTTTAGCACATTCAATTGAAAAAATGCTAAAAAGATTTGAGTTATTTGATAAGAAACCTGTCCTTACTCCTTATGACAGCAGTATTGTACTGAAAAAGAATGAAGGACCACCTTTGGAACAACACAAATACTCACAGATGATAGGCTCCCTTATGTATATAACAAACAGGACAAGACCTGATATTGCATTTGCAATTGGGAGACTAAGCAGATATACCAGTAACCCAAATCAGTCACATTGGACTGCCTTGGATAGGGTATTTAGATATCTCAAGGGCACCCTAGAATACAAACTTCATTTTACTAGGCGCCCTGATATCATAGAAGGTTATTCAGATGCAAACTGGGTAACCGACTCACATGATATAAAATCCACTACTGGATATGTATTTACTCTAGGAGGATCTGCGATCTCCTGGAGCTCTTGTAAGCAAACTATCATAGCTAGGAGTACAATGGACTCTGAAATGATAGCCTTAGATACAACTTGTACAGAAGCTGAATGGCTTAAAAATCTTATTATGCATATACCTGTTTCTCTTAGTCCTGTTCCTGCAATTTCTATAAATTGTGATAATAAATCTGTTATTGAACTACTAAAGCATGATTCTGTGAATGCTAAGATGAACAGGCACCTGCAGCTGCGCTTCAAGTCAATAAAGAGCCTACTAGGCAAATATGTGGTTCTTGACTATATAAAGTCAGAAAAGAACCTTGCAGATCACTTGACGAAGGGTCTGTCTAGGACTTTGATCCTAGAATCATCGAGGGGGATGGGGTTAAGCCCATAAGTTAGTCACCAGCAGTGGCAACCCAACCGAGTCTGACTGGAGATCCCAAGAAGCCGGTTCAATGGGTAGAAACAAGCTGAACTTAGGTGACTTTATGGAACACTGACTCGAGATTAAAGTCTCAATAAAATAAAGCCCAAGCGGCTGTACATGTGTACAATGACTCCCCATCCCTATGGTGACAGTGTTCCTGTGTGATATGGTTAGGATGAGTTTAAACTCTTAATAGGTCCAAGCTGTAATGCTGGGTTGATTCATATCACCAACCATTAAGGACTTACCTATATGAGAGGTCGTGAAGGCCGCGACTATGGGACAGGGCGATCCCAGACAACTCTCATGAATTTAGAAAGTGCGCATGGCCATTTAAAAGCGCCACCCGATAGACCAAGGACCTCTAGCGTACTATGTGTGCTATTTTTCTAAATCTGGTTCAAGAAGTCTGATTCAAGGCATAGTCCATCAAGCACTTCTTCAGATTAAGGCAATAGTCACTACGTGAGATTCAAGGCTGTAGTCCATCTCATTTATGCATAGTATTTTACTGCCCAGATGCTCTCTCTCTCTCTCTCTCTCTCTCTCTCTCTCTCTCTCTCTCTCTCTCTCTCTCTCGCTCTCTCTACTTTACTTCACTCTTATCTCTGTTTCGGAACTTGACCTTTTGGGGGGGGATTGTTGGTTTTGATTTTGCTTTGGTTTTGTTTTCTAGCAAAAGCTCAATTCCTCTCCCTCTCTTTAGTCCCACATCGGATGCACCAAAGCCTTCCTATGTACATATATTACTTTCTACTCTTTGCTCTATTAAGTTGTTGTGTGGGGAACCCCTTGGGCCACACGCGCGCGCCGCCGCCGCCGCCCGGCCCGGCTCGGCTCGGTTCGGTTCGGCGCGCGTAACGGGTGCGGGTACGCGCCCACATCTGCGGGCGCCGAATGCCGATCCGATTTCCTCTTCGGATTCGGGCTGGGACCCTAAAATTCTTTTTGCTCCTCTTTATTCAGTCATTTATTTTTCTGTAACGTTAGAAAATTAATTTCTGAACGTTACAAAATGATTCTGAACCGTTTTTGTGTCCAGGTTCGTTATTTATTCTCTTGTGTAACGTCTGAATTAATAGAGAATTAATTCTGACCGTTACACAAACAGTTTATATATACGTGCTTATTTCTTTGTAAAATCATTCCGAAAAAGCTTCTTACTCTAAACTCTGTCAACATTTTGTTCTTCGTCCTCATCTCCGAGCTCTGGGCAGAGCTAAGTTCTGGTCGTTCTCTCCAAGTCGTGTGCGGCAACGAGATACCGGTAGTGCGGGGGTTTTACCACTAGGAGCTTCGGGTACGTCTGCACACAGATCCCGAATAAACTCTTAGGGCAGTGCTTCGTGCACGACTTCCCCAGAGGCCGGTAACATCTGTTTAAATTTTATTTTTTCTATTTCTGAAATTTTAGTAAAAAGAAAAACAATAATATTTCTAACACTTCCTACCAAGGAAGCCGTGTCAAGAGAGTGCTTTGCCACTAGAGAACAAAATTTACTACGTCGGAGACCTAATATGCACATTAGTTCTGCAAGCTATGGAGGAGCTTTTGGATTCCTCTGGGACTTCTCTATATGGGAATATAAGAGTTGATATAATGAGAATTTAAAGGTTGCTACAATGAATTCTGTTGTTTACAACCCATAATTTAAGCTAAATTGGACAACATAACCAATCTTTGCCGTGTATAAAATAAGAAAACTAAAATGTGATGGATGAGTAGAAGGTTTTCTAATATTGTTTATCTACAGGCGGTTCATACTGGTATCATGTGGGTAAACTGCTCTCAGCCCTGCTTCTGTCAAGCTCCATGGGGAGGAACCAAGCGTAGTGGTTTCGGACGAGAGCTTGGGGAATGGTAAGTGATTTATATTGTAGTATTGTCATAAAAGATAATGCTATCATATTTTGTCGAACTCTTAATATCGATGCCTATTGTATCAAATTGTTTTCCTCTACAGGGGCCTTGAAAACTACCTGAGTGTGAAGCAGGTGACCCAGTACATATCGAATGAGCCGTGGAGTTGGTATTCCCCTCCGTCGAAGCTTTGAGTACCTTTTTTTTCTGCTGCGAAATAACAATAGGAATAAAGAGAGGTGCTCTACAAGTACAGTTTCAGGTGTAATCTTTGTATCACGCTATGGCAAACAAAGTAGCCTATTTTTGTTATGGTAGATGGTTTGCTGTGTAGTTTGTAAGTATTCACAAATATTAGTGAATATTTGAATAATTTACGGGCTTAATTCCAAGTCTGGAACGACTTCCAATATTGTATTTAAGAGGAAATTAAGACTCATAAATAACATAGTTTTTTTAAAAAGATAACAAACTATAGATAAATAACAAATTAGATAACAAAGTTTCCAAAATGAGATACAAGTCGCCAGTGACTTCAAACTTTCTTTTTCTTTTTTATCAGGAGAAAAATAAAAAAATAAAAAAAATCATCCAGACCGCCAGTTGTTTAACTGGGGACGTGATACCAAGGCGACTCCAAGTCGCCACTTCAACTCGTGAGTAGCAAGTGTTTTTTTGAAAAGGACAAACAAGTAGTTCTTCAACCGGCGAGTAGCAAGTGTTTTTTTTTGCTTGCTTTTTCTGCTTTTTGCTCTCTTTTTTGACTGCTTTTCAAATTTTTTTTAAAAAAAATGCCTTCATCTCCCCAAGACATGCTAGTAAGTTGCCACTTAAACTGGTGGTCCGGGTGTTTGTGTGATTTTCTTTTTATTAGCTTTCCCGGAGTATAAAAATAAATAAACGTTGATGTCGACATGAGTGGCTTGCCAGTTGTACTGGCAATTTGTATCTCATTTTGCATTTTGAAAACTTTGTTATCTTATTTATTATTTATCTATAGTTTGTTATTTTTTAGGAAATTTTCTGCTTAAATAAGCTTTGTTGGTTATTTCTTGTGGTAACAAACCTAACCTAATATGATTGCTATATTTATTTGTCATTAAAGAAGAAAATGTTGGAAAATGAAAAAACGTGCAGGAAGAATTAAATGTCACTAGTGTATAATTTTATTTTTAATGCTCAAATGTCATTGGTTTATTCTACCCACCCATTGGTAATGTGGTCATAATTTATTGTTATTGGAACCCATAATTGGATGGTTGGCTGGCTTAATCAATTAGTTTAATTTTTTATATAACTAGTTTCCCTGTGCATTCAGCATTCTTTTAATAATTCATTTTTGAAATTATTTTTCACTTATATCATGAAATAATATCTCTAATTATTATTTTTAAGTTTTTGTTGACATATACATGTGACATATTCGTAAATATTTGATATACATCCTATGTTTTAATGTTGCTGCAATAAACCAATTGTTCATTTCTAAACTCTATAAAAAGCTCCAAAGGAGCATAAAAGAAAGGAAAAGGTTTGTCAAAAACTTGGAACATGAGAAATATTTCTGCAATAAACCAATTGTACATTTCTAAACGCTATAAAAAGTCCGATTACTTTCCGACTCTAAAATCTATAAAAAGTTCCGATTACTCCGGAGAAGCCCTGTCAAATTTGCTTCCCATTCGGCGGTAACAATTTCTACGAACAGTTGCAGTGCCAAGCATCGTTGGGTCCTCCGCGAGTAGGCAGTGGCCATCGCTCCACCGTGAGTTTCTTCGAATCGATTTTATTTTGATTGGCTCTTCAATTCAATTGAATGATTGGGATTATGATTGATTAGTTTTTGTTCTTCAATCTCTGATTTGTGATCGGGTTTGGATGTTTCTGTCGTGATCGGGTTTGGATGTTTCTGTGGGGAAACAGAGTTGTGCGAGTGGGAATCGATAGAATTCATAGAGATCAAGTTGATTAGGAAATTCTTGAATTCAAGCTCGAAATCAAACGATAGTGGGTGATCGAAGCCTATCACATAAAAAACTAATATTTCAAACACATAGCTAGTTTATTTCATTCCTCATTCCAGTTTATACCTGCTTCTACTCTCATTTATCTGCTTACTCATTGCTTATTAATTCTCTGTGATATTATACTTGTCTCTCTTGCTCCTTTACATTTCTAGCATTACTTTTCCATTATGTATATTCATTACTCACTACTTTATAGTCTTTATCAATTTAATTGGAACTGCTGTTAGTTTATGTACTTCGCTCCAATCCTAATTGGATAACATTTTTTAGAGGACCTTGAGGAGTTCTGCTCCACCTACTATGGACCCCTGGAGAGTGTAGTTGGGGAGTTTGTTCAGGAGTTCCAGAAGGAGCCAGTTCCCACAGAGGAAACACCACTAATAGAGTCTTAGCTAGCATTTAGCATTCCATTGTACTAGATTTGTTTCTAACTATTTGAGACTTTGAGCTGTACTACTTGAGACTTATGTGATGTTGAGGATTGCTAGACTCTTAGTATTGTTGATGTATTGAGATGTATATCACTATACTCGTATTCTTGGATTCTCTTGTATAGCATAGTATGCGTTTCATCTTCCTTAGAGTTTTATTGTGATGGAGTATTGATATTATCATTATCTTATTATCTTGTCCTCCTTATGGAGTTGAGATATCATTGAAAGGTTATGGTATATCATTGTGAGATGTGATAGATAGTATTGTTGACCTAGACAGCGTTCTACGTCGTTGTTACGGCGTAGGCTGGGCGTTGTCATGTACTTGTGTCCAATTATACAGATGCGGATCATGACACGTTTTTAGTGGTGGCCCATGCAGGTGTCGTAGGAAGGGTATTTGCATGTGCAGTAGGCTCTAGCATGCCAAATTTTATTCATTGCATTTAAATAGCTATAATATATATTATATATACTATATATAGTATATTGGATGTGTTCATTGGGTTTTGGGAGTGTATCGTGGTGTTGTGAGTGCGTATCATGAGCTAAGGTGAGTATCTTGATGTGTGCACACCAAGTGTATATACACAATACCCCCAAAACACTAGCACTAGGCCAAGTTTCAAATATATATATATATATATATATATATATATATATATTTGAAACTATATATATATATATGGGTCCGGATCGGGATCCCTGCAATCCTTAGCAGTTGGATCGGCGCGGGCCCCATGCGGGGCCCCCGATCCGATGGTGCAGGGGCGGGTAACTTGATCTGAATCATATATATATATATATACTTGTGTAGTGTTGTTATGGTGTGTGTGTATCATGGTGTGTATCAGTGGAGAAAGGGGATGAGATAATTAGGTTAATCACGACACATCACGACACGGTAATCACTATGTACGGTCTATAATACGTGCATGATGATCATGATCTATATAATCACGAAGAATATCAAGGTAATCACTGAGGGATAACTTCTCATGACGGGGATCCAAGTATACCAATCTGTGTACCATTGTGTCAAGAATCAGGTAAAATATTACTAAATATTTGTATTATAGTAATTATCAAATAATAAAAACTATCAGAGAATGTACCCACCTGAGATCCAGAGCAATAAATATCAAACAATGTCTGTACTGGAGTCCAAGTGACCTATATATGAATTGTCTATGTAAAATGGTGATTTAGAAACATAAACAGGCTTAATTAATCATATATTAGGTCTCTACGTCATATCTAGGTCTCTAGGTTGAAACTAGGCCATTACCTCAATCCTAGGGCCACATTACCTATTTTAGTTGGTCCATGCAATCATACTTGTTAATACTAGTCAATACTAGGTTATACCAAGTTATCTCTAGGTCATTTCGTAATTATATTAGAAGCACCACAAAAGTCATCATTCCAATCAATAAAATCCTAATTCTATTGGAAAAGAATCCACTACCAACTAGTATACCTATTGGGGGGGGGTGTTGTCACGCTCCGATCTCCCGCAGGCTAATCGGCCGTCCCCGCTAAACGAGAATCACCGCGCCAGCGCTCTCGCGGGACGATCGCTTTTATCCATCCGGGCGTGATGCCGCACGAGCGTGAGCTGCGCCCGTGCAAGGCCGTTGTTCATTGGCTGGCGGTAAGAGATCTAAGCCACAGAGTCGCACAGATTGTCCGAGTGCAGCAAAATATAAACGCATAGGCAATTTGGTACAAGTTCACTGAGTCGACAATAGCGGAAGCATTGAATAATACAAGTTGAAGTAAAACAAACTTTTTATTGCTATAAACAAGTGTTACATGCGGCGCATGGCCGGGATTACAAGTCGCTCAAGCCTCTCTCTCTGAAACAGTAAAAGCGTGACAAGTGGCTACATTTGTGGAATGATTGTATAGGCGATGTTCAGGCAATGTTTCAATTCCATGTTCTAACACAAGCAATACAAGTTGCGATTATTCCCTTAGCTAGGTGCATTGTATTCTTATTAGCATGCAGGGGGTGATTCACCTAGCGACTAGCATGTATCATTCCATATTTTAAGTGTGCTGGCTAAGCAAAGACAAGTTCACCGTAGCCACCCATCTTAGCGATGATTCGCCTTGGTTGAGTGATACTTCGAGCGAGCCTCTGAAAGCCTAAGCCGAACTCCTGTAGGGACAAGTCTGGATATCCTTTGCATCAAACGAGTATTCTTGCCTGAGCAAAGCGAGTCGGGATATTGTACTTTTGAATCGGCAGTCCGCTTGAACGGAACGAGGTGTTATAGGGTTCTCTTATTTGAGGGTCCCTGGGGCTTCAATTCATTATTCAGAAAATAGAATTTTTAAAAAAAACAAAAATTACCAATTGAGACTGAGTCTCCAATGGAAACCCACGAGTTGGACACGAAAGAGAACAGTAGAACACGATTCCTTCTTCCTTGGCACTCCCTCCAAGTCTCCTTGTGCTCCAAAGCTCCAATTTTCCAAGTGGAAGAGAAATTGAAGAGAATGAAGGTGGAGAAAGAACTAGGGTTTCGTAGGGTTTGATGTTCCTAATAGAAATGAGGAGAAATTAGAAGAAAGAGGCTTTATATATTGAACTAGAATGGAAGAGAAAACAAGATTGTTTCACTTTAATTACAACCTTGTCATTCCAAGTTTAATAACCTAATGACATCTAATGGAATCTACATAATAGGAAAGAATATTCTATTGGAATCTAATTAATAGAAAAAAAATATTTTATTCAAATTATCATGACATCCTACTAATTTCTAACTCACTAATTTTAACTAAATGAAACTCATAATTAACAAATAGTGAAATGACAATATTACTCCTAACCTTGAACCCAGATTTTGGTGGTTACGGATTCTATCCTCCTTAGAAAAATTTCATACTCGAAATTTTTTCCCAAATTCAGTGAGTGATCCAACTCGTGGGTTTCCATTGGAGACTTAATCTCAATTGGTAATTTTTATTTTTTCCCAAATTCTATTTTCTAAATCATGAATTGAAGCCCTAGGGACCCTCAAATAGGAGAAATTGAGCCCCCCAATAGGTATACTAGTTGGTAGTAGGTTATTTTTCAATAGAATTATGGTTTTATTGATTGGAATGATGACTTTTGTGGTGCTTCTAATATAATTACGAATTTATAACACCAAGTGTTTGACACAAGTCCTCAAAGAAATTCTTGTGTCCTAATTGATATGTGATGGTGGTTACGTGTCCTAAATATGATGTGGTATCATGATATTGTGGGATACGCATGGTTAAAATTGATAGTTCTTGCATGTTGAGTATTGGCCTAGAAACTTTGGTACAACCCATTTTTAGCTAGTGTTGACTAGTTTGACCTAGTTTAATTAGTTTGACCTAGTTTGACCTAGAAACATAGTTTAAACATATTTAAGTTTGTTTATAATTCCAAAATATTGTTTTAACATGGTGATTCATATATAGGTCTTCGAGACTTTGATACGGACACTATTTGGTATTTTTATCACCAGATTTCAAGCGAGTACATTCTCTGACAGTTTCCGTTATTTTGATGATTACTATGATATCAGTTTTGTAGTGTTATACTTGATTCCTAACACGGTGATACACGGGCTAGTATATATAGATACCAGTCATGAGGAGTCGTGATTGGATACATGGTACTAGTCGGGGGACGAGGAAAGTATTAGCAAGTTATGTGATCATTTCCCATATATGTGCATCATAGCTAACCTTACACCTCACGTATGGTTAGCCTGACCTTTATCCGTGCATCATAGCTGATCATATATGATTGAGCCTGATCCTATATTATATTCGTGACTCATAGATAATCATATATGATCTAGCATGATTCGTGCTCCCAAGTCGATCACATAACAAACTAATATTTCAAACACATAGCTAGTTTATTTCATTCCTTATTCCAGTTTATACCTGCCTCTATTATCATTTACCAGCTTACTTACTGCTTATCATTTACCTGTGATATGATACTTGTCTCTCCTACTTCCTTATATTTCTAATATTACTTTTCCATCATGTATATTCATTACTCACTATTTTATAGTCTTTATCAATTTAATTGGAACTGCTGTTAGTTTATGTGCTTCGCTCCAATCCTAACTGGATAACGCTTTTTCAGAGGACCTTGAGGAGTTCTGCCACACCTACTATGGACCCCCGGAGGGTGTAGACGGGGAGTTTGTTCAGGAGTTCTAGGAGGAGCCAGTCCCCGTAGAGGAGACACCACTACTTAGCTAGCATTTAGCATCCATTGTATTATTTTTGTTTCCAACTATCGAGATTTTGAGTTGTTACTATTTGAGACCTTATTTGATGAACCCGAGCATCCATTTTACCTATTGCTATTGCTAAAGATACCTGCTGCTATCGTAACATTCAAGCTCTGAAACCCAACACTCCTAGTGTGCTACTACTGTCAATATACAATCCCTAAACCCGACTACAACAACTGAAACCAGCAACTCTCAAGGGCTAAAATCCATGGTCAAAGACTGTCAATGTCAACCACTTCCAATGATGGGAGACAACTGAAACAACCCATATACTATATGCCCGCGTGCATACCTATTTTACCACATATTCATTTACCCAACAATTGATGTGCAATTAAGAACACACACACGAGTATCTCCGATACTCTCTACACACGCCAAGATACTAACCCAAGATTTCATGAATCCAATTCTAATTGATTCTTAAACCCTTGTTCTTATTCAAAACTAATTGTATCAAGAAATTAACAAGTAGATTAAGATGTCGATGCCAATTAAACCATGATACCCGAAGTGATACATATGGATACCAACACTCTAAAAATTATCAATTCTAACCGTGTGTATCCCACATATCAAGACACAACGTATCATATTTAGGCCACGTAGACACAATCACACATCAATTTGGACATAAGAATTCATTTGAGGACTTGTGCCAAACACTTTGTGTCATAAATTCGTAATTATATTAAAATTACCACAAAACTCATCCTTCCATCAATAAAACCCTAATTCTATTGGAAAAGAACCCACTACCAACTAGTATATCTATTAGGGAGTCAATTTCTCCTATTTGAGGGTTCCTAGGGTTAAATTCATGATTTATAAAATAGAATTTGAAAAAAACGAAAATTATCAATTGAGATTGAGTCTCCAATGGAAATCCACGAGTTTGACACGAAAGAGAACAGTATGACACGATTCCTTCTTCCTTGGCACTCCCTCCAAGCCTCCTTGTGCTCAAAAGCTCTAATTCTCCAAGTGAAAGAAAAATTGAACAGAATGCAGGTGGAGCAAGAACTAGGGTTTGGTGTTCCTAATAGAAATGAGAAAAAATGAGAAGAAACGGTTTATATATTGAAATAGGAATGAAAGAAAAAACAAGAATGGTTGAACTAATTTGCAAGTTGTCATTCCTAATGTGAATGAAATCTAATTTACTAGGATTAGCATCTAATTAATAGGAAGAAAATATTCTATCATTCTAACTAATCCAATTAATTAACATAACTAACTAGGTCCACTACACTAGTCCAACTAATTAGTCACACATGAGTCTAACAAATATATTATAAATAAATATAAATCCCAAGCTTTAGCCACAAATGAGTCCAACAAACATGTAAGAGCATCAAAATTGAGATCGAGTCCTCCACGAGCAGGCGGTGGCGATCACTCCTCCGTGAGTTTCTTCGAATCGATTTCATTTTGATTAGTTCATCAATTCGATTGAATGATTGGAATTATGATTGATTAGTTTTTTGTTCTTCAATTTCTGATTCGTGATCGGATTTGGGTGTTTCTGTCGTTATCGCGTTTGGATGTTTCTGTGAAAAAACTGAGTTGTGCGAGTGGGAATTGATCGAATTCATGGAGATCAAGTTGATCAGAAAATTCTTGAATTCAAGCTCGAAATCAAACGATCAGTGAGTGATCGAACCTAATTCTCTTCTGAATTTCTTTGTGATTGTTTCGTTTTTTGATGGATTGGAATTAAGAAAACTCAAAAAAAAGAATCAACATGGTTTTTACTCCTTATCCATGTTCTTAATGCTCGAAACGGAGACCCTCGTGTTCTACCTATATTTTGGTGATCTCCAATCTCTCTGGTCTCAAGTTTTGTATTTACAATTAATATTTATCAAAGATATTAGAATTAAAAGAAATTGAGAAAATTCAAGATAAACAACATTTGATTAATAAATTTGAAGAAATTACAAAAAATCCAAGATAAAAAGACTAAGAATAGATGATACTTGGACTCTATTCAATAGTTATATGTATTGCTTAATTATCACTTGTCATGTTTCTCGTATTTTTCTTCTTCTTTTCTTTATTTTGGTAACATTGAATTGAATATCTTAGATGTAAAATGATTTATTTGTTTTACTTGGGCCAACACACAATATCTAGTCAAGCTAACAAATACTTGAAAACTTTTTGAAAATGAGGCCCCTGTTACAAAGTCCATATATTTTTTAAAGACTATTGAACTATTGAGCCAAGAATTATAATAGACACAATATATATCCAAGCTAACAAATACTTTGATGGACGGTTTCTTGAATTTCCAAATCTTGGGCCCTGGGCGATCGTCCCTTCTGACATGGCCCAGGACTGGGCCAATTTTTATCCGACCTAACATCAAACAACTTCTGCGGTGCAAAAATTCTAACCAAGATAGCTTTGAGAATAAAATCAAGCTATAAAACCTACAAAAATTGTAACCAAGCTTTGAGAATGAGACCATGCTAGATGACTAGTTGCAGTTACATAGATCTACTTTACCTTTTGGTTGTATAGTTTAAGCTCATCCTACAAAAATCTCCTATACTATAAAGAAATTTAACCGAAATGTAATAGTAGAAATTGCATTCATATGACACACTAGACCAAAGAATGATAATCATAAAGACATGCTAAAGTATATAAATCAGTACCCAAGCCAGCGTTAGTATCTAATCTAGCATCTGACATCTATGGTGTAGAAGAGAAGGGTTAAATGAACAAACTAAAACATATACCCTCAAATGTCTTTTAACACTTGAAATGCAAGAGAAATAAATGTCATAATCTCCATCACATACTCAAATATCAAAAAAAAAAAAAAAATCTTGAGAAAGAAGTGTCAATGTTGATGGCATAACATGTGGGTTGACCTTACACAAAAAACTTACTAGTACAACTCAATGTGTTCATACCCAACATTCTGTACTCTAAATCTAATAGATAAGGAAATTGCTCTCAACATAACTTTGACAATTATCAATAATTTGATGATTGAGCTTATACAATTAGAATAACTCATATATGCTATTCTATGCAAATCCTTGCCTCAACTCAACAAGTTATCCTTAGATTCCTTACCTCTGAAAACCTTTCCAAAGGATGATCATTGTCCCCTTTGATTCCATTTACATGTTCAGAGCAATAGTATCCTCACCAACATCATGTACTCACAGAGAGGATAAGAGTATTCTCCAGGAAGCCGTGAGCCGCAAAAGAGACCACAAGAAATCAACAGCTTCAAACAGCAACAAGTGGCCTCCTGTTGTACAGATATATTGTACAGAATTCTTCCAGGTGTATGAATAAGTTACAGATTCAGGTGTACACTCATTGCTGCGGTTGAAGCTCTAACTTGTAAGCTTGTAGCTCCATGGGAGATAGCAGCGCATTCCCCTCCTGGGTTCCGTCTCCAAACTGCTCAACATAGCCAAGCATCTCGGTGTCATCATGCATGAGATTCAAGGAAGTTGCCTTCACATTCAGTACGGAGAGGTCCTTGAACATGTAGAAGACATTGACGGGTTCATTGACCAATGTCAAACACTGCAATCCTCCCTTTCTACAGTAGGATGAATCCCACCCCCTCCTTTGCAGTATAATTGCAAACCTTGGTTCCACAGAGTTTACCTGGGCCGCCGCCTTTAGTGGTTGAGGAATCTTGAAGCTCAAGATATGCAGGTCACAAGGTAAGGAAGAAACTAGTGGTGCAAATGATTTTGAGTGATGCAGTTTTGAGGAGATTCCGACCTCTTTCTTGCTAACAAATGCATGGAGCGGGTAGTTTAAGTGGGCGCCAATGCAATGGGAAAGAAGTGATGGCTGCAGAGCCAATGCTGTATGTGTGTCTGAAGGCAGCGCAGAGATATTCGACTCTGTGAGAATGTGAAAAAGCACATTCATAGGCCTGTTGTCCATCACTCCTTGGCCTAGACCACGTCCATCGTCATTGACCAGGCGTCTGTCCAACATAATCTCCAACCATCCGCTTCTAAGGCTTGCTGCACCTAATGATTGTCGAGAATGGACTGAGAACCGGTTGCCAGCTGAATCCTGCAGGAAGGCAAGGGAGGGCATAGGATAATAATTTCCCTGCAAAGGGATTTTGCCATATGTTTCCCTCCGGCTCATCTGGAAGCCATTCATGTCAGAATAGAAGACCCCCTTGTTGTCAATATCAGTATTGAATCTCACTATCAGTTCTCTGTCATTGAACTCATGACCAAGAAGCTCAACATGGTATTCCTTCTCGATTAGCAGTTCCTGGAGAATCTTCTCTCCAATATAGAGCCTTGTGCTGTGGGAGATTGGCGTATTTGCCCATGCAGTCTTTGGGATAGAGTAAGCTTCCTGAACGAGTGGTCCTTCAGATATAACGAAGCTCCCACCCTTGACAATAGGCTCGGCTTCTCCATGAGGTTTGAACAAGTATGCTCCACCATCGCTGGAGTACATACCTATTTCTTCCCCAATAAGAGTTTGTTTGCCATCTTTATTATGAATTTTCTGCAGCAAACCATGCTTCACATCGAATATGAGTGTGTGACGGAGGTTACGAATCTCTGCCGTATCGCCTTCAAGTTTTGAACATACATAAGGAGTAGGGCAAGGCAATGGGTCCGAGTCACTGAATATTCTAAGTTCAGCAAGTATAGCTTTCTCACAACCTATATCTCCCCGAGCCACATAATAAGTCTCCAAACCCATGGGAGGAACAGATGCTCTCCAATATAGACGGTGTTGACCAGTGGAAACAACTTTGCCCTTGCCATCATGCTGCCATTCAGGAGAAATCTGGCTAGGAATGCATGTTCCGTTTGAGTTTAGGACAAAAGTGTCAGGCTTAGCAACAACCACCATAACAATCTCATCCCTAGTTTGCTCCACTGGGTTGAACAGAACCACTGAATAGGCATGCTCTCGGTGTATATCAAGGATTTTATGCACTGGTTGGGCATCATATCTGGACCTTCCTTGCTCCGACTCAAAATGAGAATGTAAGGTAGGATCAGTTTTGTCACGAAGATCACCCAGAAGGACTTCCACAGCCCTGGACATAAATATCTGCAAGTCCTGCAAAGAAGTGTACATTCGATTCCCATAGTCTTCTACGACATGATTTTTAGCAGTACCAGTTACCCCGTCATGATGCTGAAAGAGAGCCAGATTCCTCCTTGCAGCTGTCATCTTGTGGGCAAAACTGATGGGAAGTTTTGAACACTGAAACTTGTGACAGTATGCAAGAACTAGAGCGGCAAGCATCTCCGATGCGCGAAGAGTCTGTTCCAGCACACGATCAACTGCTTTAAAAAATGGCCTTGAAACATAATAGCCACTCCAATAATCTTGTTGCCGATCGGCATAAGTAAAAAAGTCACCAGACAGAGAAGGAAAACCTCCCAGTTCACCAGAGCCCAGCTCACCAGGACGAGAAAAGTTTATTCTTTCTGCTTCATCACGAAGTGTACTGAAGTAGTCTTCGAGAGTGCCAAACTTGACTTCAGCATTCAAGCTGGGGTTGGAGTTTATGTAATCAAATAGCTTTTGATAGTTGCGGAATTGAACCTCTGCTTCATCCATGCTAACATAACGGAAATCATCACCCAGTGGAACAAGCAGAGTGTTTGTTCTGTATAAACTTGACTTTTTCTTATATTGATCCAAAAGCTTTGATGCTCTCTCTTGCACGTTGCTGGGATCTGTTTCAACAGGGTCTATTCTCCATGGACAAGCCTCGTAACTAAATCCGCGCATTCGAGCAAAGTCGAACTGACAACAAATAGCAGGCTCTGGTCCACAAGTATGTGGAATATCATAGGAGTAGAATGGCATCATGTGAACAAATATATCAGTTGTTTCATCTACATCCCAGCTCTGCCTCCATATGAATTCCAGATTTTTGTGCAAAGCTAGCTCCTTCTTTAGCTCGTAATGAGTTCTCTGTATAAGCATGTTCTGGAAACCCATGCGCCTAAGCAGGTATGCCATGGTAGGTGAATAACCAAACGGATCGATTGACCAAGAATTTTTGGGAATAAATCCAATAGTTTCATTTAGCCACATATTTCCCTCCATCATCTGAATAGAGTCATCAAATTTTTAGCCCAATAAAAGCTCCCCCCTTGGGTTATTTAACAGAAGCGAGCATATAAGTATCCAACTATAAATATCAAAATACAAAAAAGTCGACAGAAAAAAAAAGTATAATATAGCTAATTTCAGTCATTGCAATGATAATAAGTAATGAAGATATATCATATACATACTGGGTACATGGAAGATAAAGCTCCTTGTGGAACTATTTGGGAGCACGACTCTCAAAATTATCTAAGCCCAACACTAAGTCATAATAAGTAAAACTTCTCCCAGTACCAAGTGAAATGAATGTGTCTGGTGCATGCTGGAGCTTAATGGGTCATTCATAATCCTAGAATCAAACTTCCAAGCAGAAACTAGATGACAATTCTAAACTACATTTACATTTTCTTTCAACAATAGAACAAACATAAGAGTATGTAGAACAGATCCAGATGCTTTTTCAACAGAAGGGAACCATCATAGTAGTGAAACTCAGGGAGAATCCATATAGAGAAGTAAGTTCGCAAGAGTAATGCATACGGAAAGTTTCCTGTGAACGAACGAAAAGGAAGCTCATATTTCAACTCACATGAGCACATGCTAAATCACTCAAGTCCATACTGCCCAAACACGAGACTCGTTATTTCAGTCAAATGGGAACGTGCGAGAAAGGAAGCTCATATTTCAACTCACATGAGCACATGCTAAATCACTCGAGTCCATACTGCCCAAACACAAGCATGAGAAACTATTATTATTTCAGTCAAATGTTATCATTTTTAAATATTTTTAACTGGTATTATTCATGCAACCATCTAGTATAATAATGAAAGCGGTATTCATTATCCTCAAACCATGATTTCACGAATCATTACTGTTAATGGTAGTTCTTCAATTTTCATAATTTTCAAGAACTTTATAGGGAAGATATGGCTGTTCCTGTAGCTCTCCAAAGTCTACTTAATCTTGGCATATAGATACACACTCTAGGTTTGAATGAATCCTTCCAAGTGATGAATTTGGTTCTGACAATACATCCAACTTTTGTTGGTGTATCGAAGTTAGCACATTCATTAATTGCCTATGACCGCTACAATTGTTTCAAGAAAAAAATTCAGGGTTATAGTTGATCTTCTACTTAATAAAGATTTCATACTCATAGGAAGAAGTTGAACTATCCTACTTAATAAAAGTGACTAAGGACGTGAGACTAAAACTGAATAGTTGATCTTCTAGTGATAGTGATCTTCTTCAGACTCTTTTATAGTCTAGGAGAACTTGGACGGTGCTACTTGGTTGCATGAGCTTAAAATGCATTGCCAAAAGGTAGGTCTACCTTCCTACCAAATGGTCGTCTAGGTTTTATGGCATGACCCTTTCATGCCCATAGCTACCTCAACCACGAATTTGGCACTAACATAGGGGGTTGGAATCATGTCGACAACCGGTTATAAAAACTTGTCAATTCTTTTATGGATCTTCCTTATGTTCCTTTGCAAACCCCATTGTAATGGGAGAAGGCTTAGATGATGATGATGATGATGATGATAGGGTGTAAAACACAATTTCCTATGCCCGTTGACTCATGAGCACATTGTACTGTACTAGTACAATTAAGACCTTGCATGTTCAAGTCGATGCATAAAAATAGTTTTAATAACAAAGTGATAATCAATAAATTAATAAGACTAACAACTACTTTTTCTTTTCATAAAGAAAAGGGGAAATCGTCTACAACATTACATATTAATGAACAAACCCCAGTATAACATGATACTATTCAATATAGATAGTTCAGGAACATACCTGCTCAATGATAGCAAAATAATGTGAGTTGGCCTGCACGAAAGAAGATTGCAGTAGTGAGACCAGTGTCAAAGAAACATTACTTCAAAAATAATAGCAATAACTGGTACTTGAAAAGTAGTGTGTGTGCCCAAGTGAGAATTATTTTGCCTTCATTAATCCTTACCAACCAATTGCTTCTTTTTCTTGTGCAATTACATGCACTCAAACAATTAACTAGAGATGGGGAAAAAATTCCTTATTAGGGGCTGTTTGGTAGCCGGAAAGTGGGTGGAAAGTAGATGATTTTTTGGAACTCAGATGAACTCTTGTTTGGTTAACCTATGTAAGAAAGTGATTTTTTTCTTGAATTGACTCTTCACAGTTCCTATCCCCCACACTTTTCTCACTTTTGACATCCAAAAAATTTGGATGAAGCAGCCTCGACCTCGAACCCTTCGAGTCTCTTCCCGGCAGCGGCGAGAGAGAGAGAGAGAGAGAGAGAGAGAGAGAGAGAATGGGAAAGGGAATGGGAATAGGAATAGGAATAGGAATAGGAATAGGAATAGGTGTCTGTGAGAAAAGAGTGGCGGCTGAGCCTGTAAGGAAAGATAGAATAGTAGAGAGAGAGAGAGGAGATATTTAGGTTTGGTGGCTTAAAAATTAGTGGTAATATTAATAATAATAATAATTAGTAATAATATTTGTAGCATGACCGTCTAGCTCAGTTGGGCTCTTTAACCACGTGGGCGAACTTCTTTGTTTTGGTGCAAAAATAATAATAATTAGTAATAATAGTTAAAAAAAAATAGAGAGAGGAGGAGATATTTAGGTTTAAATAATAATAATAATAATAATAATAATAATAATAATTTATATTGTAATATTAGGTTTAAATGACAATTATTATTGTAAAAAATAATGGGGGTAAGCATACCCAGGTATACCGTATCTCCAACCAACATCCACTTTCAATAACCATCCAAACAACCAAACTCCTTTTTTCTTCACTTTCAACAACCATCCAAACAATGAAACTCTTTTTTCTCCACTTTCATATCTTCCAGTTTCACCAACCAAACAACTTTTAGAAACTCAAAATTTATGCGTACGCAAACTCCGTTTTATCACTTTCACACTTTCTTACACTTTCGTGCAACCAAACAGGCCCTTAATGTTGAAGCAGGAAGAAGCAAGGGATGGGAAAAAGATTCTTTATTAATCATATTTCAGCCAAGGCCTAAGCACTCAACAAATACAAGAATAGGAACACGTTCACCAATCAGTATATATAGCTGAGAACAAAAGGTACTGAAATCTCCAGTGGTAAATGATCAAATAAAAATCCATCAAATCGCCAACAACTAGCAGAAGCGAGAGAAATAGTGTTAGAAGTTCATGACAAATCCACAATATGATGTCTGGTGTGATAGATTTGGCAGATAGTCAATGTAACCGACGGAATGATGAGCAGACTCGCAAGTAGAAGAAATAAACAAAGCTTACAAGTTTGGAGTCCACAAAATATTCAGAATATTTGGTAAACGTTTGCAACTGTTCATGTTGAATGAAAACAACTATTACTTTAAAAGCTGGCATATATGTAACTATTATGATAATGAACCATGTCAAGTACTCTATCTAGAGGCTGCGGGATAGAAAGTCCCTATGCTCGAATCTCAACTAAAAAGGAAGAAATGAAACAGAGCGGATGCTCATAAAAAAATCCAAGAAAAAACTACCTCAGTGTATTGTTGCTATGATATTGATACCTCTAGCATGGCTACTTTTGGGGTCTCAAGAAATTCAAACCAATACGTATACCCAGATCTTAAGAGCCAAATGCTCATATGAGTTCCACCATGTTGGTCCCATCAGTTTATGAATAGATTCCAGCTGGGTGTAATTCAACTTTCAAGCAATTTTTGCTTCTTGCAATTATTAGGGATAGGAAATTTTACAAACCAACCTTCTTCCATTGATCTCAATGCACATATGAGTTCCACCATTTGGGTCCCATCAGTTCATGGATATATACCAGCTGTGTTGCGTTACAACTTACAAGGCTAAAGCAATTTTGGTTTCTTGCAGTTATAACTTATAAGGATAGGAAATTTTGAAGAACAACCTTCCTCTATTGATCTCAATTTGCAACAGTGAATAATATTTTCCTAACTTCTAATCCTTTAGAAAAGCACTCGCTGACTTTTTGGATGAATTATTTTTCCCTTCTAACGTAAAAAATGATCAAGGGTGTTTACGTTGAAATAAAAGCTGTGTCTATCATTTCTTCACCGGCTATGATATTCTAAAGTTAAAACTCAAACTTATAAGGAACTTATTTGCAAAATAGCAAATCAAAGAAATAATTGAAAGAGCATACTATTATAATCAATGATTGAGAAAACATTGTTCTCTCCTTCTGTTCTTTATGAATTGTATAGGATCAATACCCTAGGTTGCATGGACATCTATGTTCACAGACACACATGGGAGGAACCACCCTAGGACGAGAGAGAGCGGCCGCTCCCCCCGGATTTTTTTTTCTATATATAGGTCTATATATACTCTGTTATCTATATATTCAACTTTGTTTCTATGTATTCTAGATAGTTGCTTAGCTCATTTGTTAAGTAATATAGGTTTTACTCAAGAGGTCATGTGTTCAAAACTTGCTAGCCACATTATTTTGTATTTTTTATATAAATTTTATATGATGCTACTCTAAAATTTTAATTAAGTGTATTTTCGTTCTCACTGAATTTTTTTAGAATATTTCCCTGAAAATATTTCCTGGATCTGCCACTGCAGACACATGAAAATGGTGCTCATACACCTATTGTGCCGGTACCCATATCCGTGCCCATATTCGTGCAACATAGGTGATTATATTGTATATATATCTGAAAATGCCTCTATCCCATATTCACATTGTGTCCTTATCCGCATTTGTGTTTGCACTCCTGTAACATAGATGGACATCGATTAGGACATGATAAGAATTGGGAATTTGGTACATCTTAAAACATTTCTAGGATAGGGTACAATGTGGATATGGTTATATAAACATGAGCACATATCTATATAAATTTATGCATATTAGATCATTATAATATTTATATTTGTGTATGTTTTATACTGTAAGTAGGGAGTCATCCTGAATATATTCCAAAGTTATAGAAAGGACCCATCTTGAAAGAAATTTTACCTTCTCATATCACTATTATGTTTGACATAAGCTTGAAGCAGGAAAATCATTTTTTCTTTTAAACGTGTGTCAAGTAATAAAACTTTCTAGAAAGCAAAGCACAATTATGTCCTGGTTCCTTTTGGAGCCTAGACATTGATCAAACAAGTTAGACATGTATTAAAAGAAGTATCATGTTGTTTACGTGTTAGGCATGGATACGGGCACTGATACAGTCCTCTCGAGGCATGTCCATGTGACCTAGTTAGTACCAAACTAAATGAAGAAGAATACTTTCTTTTGTTTTCTAAGGATTGCGAAATAAAATAGCTAAAGAAGAAAATATAAGATCAATAATCAAATATAATTATAATTGACATAAAATTTATTTCTAAAATAATATATTCATACTTCAAATTTATGTCAACTTTTATTCACTGTTATTTTCTATATCTTTGTGGTTAGATATTAAGTTACTCATTATTTTATTATCCTTTACCAACAATCCCACCAACACACACACACCAAGCCAAAGTCTGGCTCTCCCACTCTGGAAAGAGGGTCTTTCATCGGATGAGAGTGAAAGGTTTGGCAATATGGCAAAGTACACTTAATAGTGACCGTTGGTAGACATTGGAAAACAAAATCGGAGATACAAGAGTAGCAATCTACACTTTGTTCTTACATGTTTTAGTATATTGTATCTCACTGATTTCTTCAATACTTCTTCCATTAAAATCTGCACCAAAATCAACTTTAATGGGCCGACAAATCCCTTGAAGTTCCTGCTGTGCAGAACCTATCAAGTCTCAGCATCCATTATCACTTCTCTGCAATCAATTTTCACATCATAAAAACTCCACTGTCTTGCTTCGAATTGAAAGAACACCGACCTACCTAGTGGTCAAGAAACAATGGTGCATGATGTTTTCAAGGTAAGAATCATGCTCATCATCATCCAAGTCTTCTCTCATTAGAATATGGAACATAAGAAAGCTTCATACAAGATTTGACCAAGTTTTATGACTGGATACCAAATTTCTATATTTATGCCAAATTCCTAGCCAAAGGCAGATTTGCGCATGAGAGGCTATGCCATAGAATCTAGGTGGTCAGTGGGCAGGCAAATAGACCTACCTTTTAGATTGCGGTCCTACAACTAAGTAGCACACTCCAAGTTTCTCTAGACTATAAAGAGTCTATACGAAGACGTAACAATCATAATACTATATTCCTCCAATATTTGTTGTAATTCGTTTAGTTGCAGATTCATGTTAAGTGACGAAAGGAGCATATTCATGATATCTACAGCTGAGGTAAATCAAGCAAAACCTATGTTGCACGGGACGAATACAACATGATACGGACACGGTACAACATGGACATGATATTTATTTTGATATGTCCTAGTACATTTTGGAGTGTTTGTGTAGTGTCTGATATGTGAGCACGGCACATGCTTTCACTGTGTCGGGCAATTAACCGATCGGAATGGTAAGTTGTCCTAAAAATTATGATGTTCTTCTCGGGCTAGCTTCAAACATATGCAAAGATTTGATCTTTATAATAAATAAATAAATGAAAATACTCACTCTACCTCATCGTTCATGACCCAGCCTCCACCAACGATCTCCAGCTGCCCATCCTCCACCAGCTTCGCGAACATCTCCCTCTTCTCGTCCGTCGAGTCCCTCCACCACCGCTCCAGATACGACATCTCCTCCCATATGAACTTCCTCCGCTTGTCCTAATAAAAAAAAAACATCCAATAAGTCTTGATCAAACACAACCTAGCTCAATTCGGTGCCAAAGATCAAACCTTTGAGAGGGCTTCGACAATCGTATCAAGAATACGCCTCGACTGCCGGTCGTAGTACTCTTCCACAGTGAGCTTCCACCCGGGGTCGTTGTGGGAGTGGGGGACGACGAAGACCTTGAGCTTCTCGCGGTCCCACTCGCCGGCGGCGTAGGTCACCGGCCACCCCTGCTTCCAAGCGCCCCCGTCGACGTCGAGGAACTCGATCTTGTCGTAGAGATCCTTCGTGGTGATGTCGACGACGGAGGGGAGGTGGGGGACGGTGGCGACGGCGGCGGAGGGGGGGTTGCGGCGGGCGAGGCGACCGGGCTTGGAGGGGTGGCGGTGGTGGCGGGGGGAGTGGGGGGAGGGGAAGCCGAAGCGGAGGAGGAGGGAGAGGAAGAGGAGGAAGGAGAGGAGGATGCCGACGTAGAAGAAGGCGGAGGAGAGTGAGAGCTTCCGGCGGGGCTTGCGCTTGGAGGAGGCGGACGCGGCGGCGGAGGGGAGTATGGCACGGCGGCCGCCAGCGAAGGAGGGCATTTTGGGAAAAGACTTCGATTTGCTACGGAAGTCGACTGATGGATCTCTTCTCAGTATCTCTACTGTTATAATGCCGGACTGCTAAAGAAAATAATATGAGGGGACCTATGTATATCTTCAACTATTAATATGTAAAATTTAAAACAAAATTTAACTACCTCATATATTATCTTCTCACGAAAACAAAAATCTAAAATTTAACAAATTTTAAAATATATTCAATATTTAAATTATATTTAAACTAACTATATTATGATATTATCTAACTTAAACACACATACAAAATTCTAAAATATATTTAAAATAAATTCTAATTGAAATATATTTTAAAAATAATAATATAATTTAAATTTTATCTAATTTTTTTAATAATATTATTTTTTTTTTCTGTTTGACACGCAAGGCACGTGAACGTGACTAACTATTAGTAAATGGTGTAGCGGTGTGTCAGAAAATACACCCCACCTCTTGGTTTGTTTATGGATCTAACTTTCAGTAGGTAAGATATTTTTAGATCGATGAAAAAATAAATTTTCTATTTCATCCCAGCCCCAAGTATAAAATGTAAGCTCCTTTACCGGCTCAATGAATTATTCATGACTAGTCACGTGTAGTGCATGTGTTCTTTATGTGAACAGTTTTTATAAAAAAGAAAAGGTAAAATAATTGGAAAAAAAATTCTTCTGATATTGTTATAAAAAATATGTATTTTATGAACATTCTCTACTATTAATGAGTAGATTTTAGTATCTCTTTCCATTAATAAGGTTTGTAAGAATTTAAATTATATTAAAATAATTTAAATATAATTTAAATAAAAAATTATTAGAATTTTTTATAAATATATTTTTAGGATTTTGGATATATATTTAGTTGCATAATACCATGTAGTTAAATAATACCAGAATTTTAGAATTTCGTACATGTTTGTTAATTAAGGTGTATGAATTACTTATGATTTAATATTTTTTTAATTATGTAATTATATGCATACAACTTTGAGCGTCCAATTTAAGTCGTTTTGAAGCCCTTTTTATCTCTATTATTACAATTCGGCTTAGAAACAATTCAAAAAATGAGCCGTCTAAGTCAATACATATCATCATTTAAATAAATTTTAAAAGTTAATAAGAAGATAACTAAATAACTACCTAAATATCCCACTAATTATTTAAAAAAATAACCAAGCATTTAACTACCTAATATGATATATTTATAATTAAATAATTATAACTCAAGTGGTTAAGGTGAGAGGCATTTTTCTTGATTTCTTGAGTTCAATTCCTGGAAATGATATTTTTATAATAAATTCATGTTTATTTTTTTATAATATTTCTTTTATGCACGTACAATGCACATGCATATTACTAGTAATAGTAGAGATACAAATGATGGGAGTGATGAGAATAGTTTTAGACTAAACCTAAACTTATTTCCTTGTTAGGTTTCGACCATATTTTCAATATAGCTAATATGGTTCGATAAAAGAGTTTGAATTGACCCGAGCATGTAAACCCCCTGCCAGAAATGTTGATTATATATAATTGATAATTATTAGGTTTATTACTATTATTGTTAATAGTGTTATTCTTGTTATTCTATTACTAAGATTACCTTCTTAATTTTTATATGTATTTTCAAAAGAAAATTTAGTTTAATTATTTATCCATATAACCTTTTTCTAAGTATTTAAGCAATAATTAGTACTAATTATGAAACCAATTAAACTACTTTCCTAGTAATTATTAATATATCCTATTTATGTTAGCCTCTTAATCATTTAAGTTTCAAATTCTAAAGCAACGGCTAATACCCCCTTTTTTTAGTCATTACTGCTAAGAGCATCCACGGTGGAGACACTCCATACCATACTTCAAATTTTTTTTAAAATTGTGTAAATAACTACTTTTAGAGTGTCCCCTTGATACCGGCACACAATGAAAGACTCCAAATAACACATCAAATCCATACTCCAAAGTAACCTCCACTTTTTTCTCCCTCTTTTTTCCTCTTTATTTTTCCTTGCTGGTGGGCCCACTTTGGTTACTATTCACTTACAATGGCACGTTTGAAATTTGGAGTACCTCTTGGCTTGCTAGCATTTTCAAGTGTGGACAAGAGCCCACTATAACCCTTAAGTGCTACAAATGTTGATTAAAGCAAAAAATGTAACACTTGAAACCACTCCCACTATGGATTCTCTAACACCTATGTTTTCATGGAAAAGATAGTTTTAACAATTTTGTATATATTTTTTTCAACAAAAAACTGTCATAATTCAAAGATTTTCTAGATTACAAAGACTCTCGTAATCTACAACAAAGAGACTCTAGGTACAAAAAGATTCTAGGGTTTAGTAGTGGTGGAGATCTGATCGGCACGTGATCGCTTTACTCCGTTAACTACCCGACACGGTGATGGGAAGAACACTTGTTGTATCTCGAGCTCACAACACTATGGAGAGGAGAAGCCAGTAGTAAGTGAATTTTTTGCTCATGGCTAAAAGTTTGTTTTATCCTTTAGAAGCACCAATACTAGGCTATTTATAGCCATCGGGCCCCTGTATAAGAAATAAGACAAAATGCACTATTTTTGCCTTTTTATGCGTAGATCAATGCTACGCTTATAATTCATCCCATCACTGGACATAAATGTTGGATATTATGTTTACACTAATCAATGTCTACACGATACGTCCCATCAGTTAACCATTGTCTACACGTCGTGTCACCAATCAATTCTATCATTAATGTGACATTGGTAACACTGCAGCTCGTCGGTTCGCCATTAATATGGAGTGGGCATGACACTGCAGCCATGTTAGTTCCATCATTAATGCGGAAGCGTAACGCTGCGGCCTTGTCATTCTATCATTAATATGGATTGCATAAAGCTAAACGCCTGTCATTTTGTCATTAATACGGAATGGGCGTGGCGTCGCAGGCCTGTCACTCTGTCATTAATATGTGGGAGGGAAAACGTCTCTTCGATGTAACTATGGTTCCATTCTGCACTGAGAAGGCCTTGCTCCATTGCTTCTCGGTAGGAAGAATGCTTTGGCATGACGGTTGCACTGACTGCCACGTTGAAAGCACGTTCGTCAAGTCATGAATATTGTAGTATAATTATGACTATAATTTCATACCGTGTGTACTGACAATCGAGCGCAGTCCCCGGTGCTCAAAATGTGTCAGTACCTATTTAATACATGAGAGATGGAGGAAACATGTGTTGGTCGTAAGAAACCCTTCAACAACCCTCCAAAGTTTTTATGCAACGTTACTGCTCGGTGTGCCACATGGGTCATTAATGGAAAGCTTGATTAATGCAATAATTACCATGGTATAGTTATTGTTGGTTCCTCAAATTCCACAATCGAATATGCACGATTCGAGAAATACGAAAGATTTTTGCCAGTTGTCAGGGCTCGTTCTCCTATGTGTGCATGACATTTTCATTTAATGAGGATAGATAGTATAGCTCCTAGGCATAAATAGCCTCATGCTTGACTGATCACTCTTTTATGCCTAAGGGGATTGTTGGCATAAAATAGGTCTTCAATGACTAGTGCACTCTTTTATGCCTAAGAGTGACTTTCAGTCGTAGATTTTTAATGTATTTAGAAGACCTCCTTCAAAGTTTTTGAATTACTGCATGAATTCGAAACACTTTGAACCAAGAGCATAGGAAAATCCAACTTTCCTGCATAGAAAGGACCTTGGCATAAAGCACGGTCGTTCACTGAGTTGTCCGTTTAGACGTCACTTGCTCGAGAAACAAAGGGTTGTAAATACTTCATTTTTGCCCAAAATCTGCATAGAATCGTGCCATCAGTTATGCGACGCCTCATTATCAACCATCTTTTAAATGTTAATTTTGACTTGTTCGAAGATCAAGGCATTTTTTGGTGCTTAAAGTGTTGGTCCCTCCCCTATATATAAGGTACGATTTGAAGAGAGAGAAGTCTTTCGTACTTCACACAATCCAACTTTTGCCTTCTTCCTTCTTTCTCGATGCTCTATGAGGCTTGAGAGTCCGGCGATCTCGGCGAGGCCAAGTGAGTCTTTAGGAGAAGCTACTATCTTACTCCTCCATGTTCCCTACCATAGGCGTCTGAGGGGTCGAGCAAAAGAACACCTTCCTATACTGGATAGGTCCTTTGGAGAAAACAAAGGTGCTGCCGCGGGCTTTGTCTTTCATCCTTCATTTTATGTTTCTTTTTTCTTTCCTTTTTTTCTTAGGTAATAAAAATATAAACTTATCCACAATAAAAGTTGTGAAGTAGAAATTATTATTACAAAAAATGAATGTCACTAATTTGTCGGCTATTGATGAATTTTTTTTCACGTCTGACAGAACATCTACTACACCATAACAACACTTGTTGCTGCATTCATATAACACAAAGTATTAGAACTTAAATAATTTTCCCCAATAAAATTCATCGAGCCAATTGATTTTGTGGCATTTCCTTATTGTCAATTTCCATGAATTTCTTCAGCCAATGTAATTCAAGTTCACAAAATCCACACAAATCCATGAACTTTCAAATCAGTAATACAAGAAAAAAGATCATAAAAGTTTCAAAGCTCTAATTTGAACTTATTATATAAATCCTACCTGTCAATAAAGTTATCCACCAAAAATATTCTTACTGGAATTCTACTTCAAGCCAACTAAATGTGAATTTGGTTTGTGCCATATCTATCATGTAAATACTACCTGTCAGTTCATAGGTAAATATCTATCATATATAGTTTAAGCTCATTCAACAATGAATCATCTATAGAATAACAAACATGCATAACAGAATAAGCAAATCTAGCAATAAAAAGAAATTAAATATCCAACTATTATGGCCATATATTTTGCTTCTTCCTTAACCGTGCGAATCAAGAAAGTTGCACTTCACAAAGTCATTTGGGGTTCGACCTGCCTGGTCAGGTCGCAGGGTTCGGGGCAACGCCCCTTTAAAAAAAGGTTTGATTGTCTTTCTTTCATCGAAAATCATCTGACTACCTCCAGACTTCTTAAAACAACATCTTGTCCTGCATCAGAAAAACCCACCACCGCCATCACGACAGACTAAAAAGTATAAAATTACGTCAATCCTATGACTCCTGGAGGAGTTTACACATAATCTTAATTGAAAATAAATAAATAAGAACGATCAACCTTATGATTTTAATTACATCCATAAAGAAGAACAACCATGACAAGTCGTGGATTTAAATCACAGAAATAAAACATGCATTTAGACCATAATAGTTGAATTTAAGATGCCTGCAAAACCGATTCAGAATAGATCTACATCTACCAACTATTTTTTATACAAGTTTTATTTGACAACATAGATTTATCATTTGATACGCAGATCCAATATCGTCTCTGATACCAATTGATGGAACTAGGATCCCAAGACCGCGGATTGGTATGTGTATCGATCGATAAATATAAACATGTTTAAGGCATGATCTAACCCTTCAATAGAGAAAACTATGATTCACAAATTATAATTGAAGTGATGAGAAGAAGATGACAATTTTCAGCAAACTCGATCAGTCAGCGACCTTAAGATCTTCTACAGTATTCCTTCCTCGGGTTGGACGTCGTATAGGCGACTATCTCCCAACCTTGTCTTCTCCTTGGCTGACCTCTCTTTCTCTCCTTACATGAAAACAATTTTAGAGAAAGCTGCTCTTTTGGATGCCCTTTTGACGCCCAGAGAATAGAGCATATATATAGGCTACGACAGGGACCGTGAGAAAAAATTAGGGTTAGGTCTCGTGACGGATCTGGGTATCCCATGTTCAGCCTGAACACACAACCCATGCCCATTAACAATAGCTCAGTCCACTAAAAAGCTATTGTTACACTACCTTCCTAATCCCAAATTACGTTTAAAGGCTCCTTCTTGTTATATAGTACTCACACACTTAGTCATTAGTATTTTTGTTCATTGCCATATTGTTTATTCTTGTATTTATTTCCAGTATTTCCTTTATTGTGTATCTCTTGTACATGTATATGCATCTTATATATTTTCATCTATTTACTGCTACATAGTTTATATCATTGATGTAGAACTGCTGTTTGAGATGTACTTTGCTCCATCCTGACTGAAAATATTTTTCCAGACTGCGACTTAGAGGACTGGTGTCCGACATGGACCAGGTATAGATGCAGACTACATACCAGAGATCTTAGAGGAGACCCTACCTGCAGCTGTTTAGGCAATATTTATTTTATGCACTGAGACTTATTTGAGGTTTCTTTCAGTTTATGTTTAGACTTAATCTTAGTTATGTCGAGACTGGTGGAGACTTTATGTTGGACAGCTAGACTGTGGTTTATCTATATTTTGAGACATTGTGTTTGACTATGTCATTCTTCTTATTTTTTATCGTACCTTTATACTCTTATAGTTGTGGTGATTGAGTATACATTATGAGCTATTGTGAGATGTTATTTCATTGTCCTCCTTATGGAGTTGATATCATTGACAGGTTGTGAGTTATGTTAGTATTTATTGTGACCTAGACAACGTTCTACCGTCGATGCTGCGGTATAGGCTGGACGTATCCACATACTCGTGCCCCTATTCCGGGTGCAGGTTATGACAGTAATGGTTAGTTGGTGAGGTTTAGGTGTAGGTGTTGGAGTGTTGTGTTAATGTGTGTGAGTGATGAATTGTGTCAGTGTGTGTGTGTTGAGGTGTGTGAGGTATAAGTGACAGTGATAGTGTGCTATGCACACTTGAGCACAGGGTATGTGTATCAGTCAATGTGCAGGAGAATGAGTTTTAGTAGGGTATCTCAGAGCAGTATGCGTTAGTGTGATACACACAATACCTGAGAAGTTAACAAGTGAGTGTATGGTATCAGTATTATGATACTTCAGTTTGAGATAACTGATACCTGGGTTTAGGTAAGTTTAATATTAAAGTATAGGTAGGTATCTTAAAGATCTTATTATATGAGTAAGTATAGTGGTAAGGTATTGGTTATGATTTGAATTTAAGGATAATACATTGGTTATAAGTATAAGAAGTTGAGTTGGTATTATGTCAAGGTATTAGTTAAGGTGTTAGGATATATACATATAGTGTATATATGGATTATAAATACCTAGTGTTAAGATAAGGTAGCATATAATAAGTATTAAGTTGAGGTAATATTAGAATAGAGCTAAGGTAATGGAATTGGATAGTAGCTAAGTATTAGAGATACCTAGTATTATATATGTAGGTATATATATGTTATGGTTACCTTAGTATCTAGGATACCAAGGTAAGTGTTGATACCAAGGTATTGTGATACCAAGGTAGTGTTAGTGTTTAATAGAGAGATATTGGTAGGTAAATACTCTAGGTGTTGAGATTAGCTAGTATTAACCTAGAAACTTGGGATTGACCAAGACGACCTAGTTTTGACCAAGAAACCACATATTTACCTAGTTTAACTTATTCATCATTCACAAACACCAATTGACATTGATATTTCATATATAGGTCAGTGTGACACCAGTTCGGATACCGATTTGCATCATTTTCTCAGGACTACAGGCGAATACATTCTCTGATAGCTTCTATTATTTGATTACTACTATAATTCAAGTATTTAGAAATGTTACTTATGATTCTTGACACGATGGTACACGAATTGGTATTGACATTGGATCTTCAGTCATGAGATGTTACCTTGACTCGTCGCAATGATATTGAATACTACTCATCGTTTGATATTGGATAACATTGGATAATATTGGTTAATATTTGATACATTGGCTAGTAACGTGTCATGGTTGGATCCATCATATCAGTCGGGGCGGGGGAAGTACTAGATAGATATGTGATCAAGAACTATTGGCAAGTAGTATAAATCATCGGCTACTAGCTAATAATACACTTCACGTATGGTTGAGCTAGCTTATCCCTAGTGTAAATTATTGAATCTCCCAAGTCGATCACATATCTATTTAGTATTTCAAAACATATTATATGTTATAGTTTTCATAATCAGTTCGTAGATTACATTGCCTTGTATCTGATATTGTAGTTCCTTTTTCTTTTATTTCATATATGCACTTGTTATACCCTATTACTTATATTGCCTGTCTCCCTTTACTATTGCCATTGCATCAGTTTATTTATTAGCATCCTCTATTTACTGTTTTATAGTCTTTGTCAATTAATTGGAACTTGTATTGGGTTTTACTTCGCTCCAATCCTGACTGGATATATTTTTCAAACGACGACTTAGAGGACTGGTGTCAAACATATTACGGACCATAGGAGGGAGTGATGACCATGGCCCTGACATTCAGGAGTGATTACCAGGAGGACTAGCTGGTGTCACTAGTTATCCTAATTAGTTTTTATTAGCATTTTGGTACCGAATTTATTTTTGGCTTATATTTGAGACTTGGATATTGTTGTTATTGTTGGATCTTATTGATATTTAGACTATGTGGTTGTGTTAGACTTCTTTGATATCTTATCGTGCTTTAGATATGTGACTGAGTATTGTGTTGCTTTAATCATATTTTCCTCCTTTTGGAGTTGAGATACCACTGACATGTATATATATATTATGTGAGATGTTTAGAAAGTATTGTTGACCTAGATAATATTCTACTATCGATGCTACGGCGTAGGCTGAACGTACCCACGAACTCGTGCCCCTTTACCGAGTGCTGGTCGTGACAGATGCTATGGAGATACACCTTAAGAACTCCATCAGGGATAAGGAGAAGAAAAAGGCCGATGCTGACAAGAAATATAAGCTTGTGAAAGATTTGATAATGTTAATGCTCGAGACTCCTCTAATTACATATGGTTTCAGCATTCCTCACACTCAAGTTGTTTACATAGTATGGGATCCAGGAAGCCACCGATTGGTATTGCAAATATTGTATAGGTTAGCGTTTAATAATTTCAGAATTCATGTTGACCCTATGGGTGAACTAACACTTGATCCTGAGGTAAAAAGGCTTAAGCAGAAGTCCCAGTATCTTCACGAGGTAAGGGTATTTTAATTGACCTATGCCTAGGTGTACGTGTCACAAAACGTGGTATTCAACTGGAAGGACTAGATTGTGGTTCTTACAAGGTTATCATCATGAATCGCCATGGCCAACTTGATAATGGTCATGCCCTTGTGCTTGACTACCATATGACCACTTTGCTGTTAAGATTGTTGAGAACCTCCCAAATCATCAGGATCAGCAAATTCCAGTCATGTTCTGGCACAAAGATTTTGGGTTTGCATCATGGGATCCAGGTATACCTATCATGTTGTTTCTTCAAACATTAAATGGCAGAGAGCATCAGGATACATCAATCTTCAGTATAGAGAGTATCGAGTTCACTATCAAATGCACATCTTGGAGACATTACAATGTAATTAAGAGGATTGTCAACCAAAGAGAAGTTTAGAAGAATTCATGATAGCACTGTGGGATCCGGGGATCAAGTTATTAGTACATTGACCTTGGGACAAGGTCAATTTGAATGGGTGGGTATTGATAAGAACATCTTTGGATAGCTTAATAATTCAGTGGCTCAGTAAGGAGGAAGTGGCTCAGGAGGGAGAACACTTAGCTTCAGTGTTTCCAAAGCCAGTGAGGAGTTTGTATCAGAGCAAAGCCAGTAAGTGAGCTCATAACAGAGTATCAGAGGTTTCATAGCTCAGAGGCTTCATAGCTCATCTCAGAGTATCAGAGACTTCATAGCTCAAGCAATACCTCCTTCCCTTTTGTCATCATTGCCACATAAGATGCCACGTCAACAACCAATCGATTTTGCCAGATCATCCCAAACGGTTACAGGCACTGTACCAGCTCATCCAAGGCGGCTACCAATTCTATGGAAAATGTAGTCTATAAAAACTGATGAGGAGACAAGTATTGGAGCTGAATTGTGATATTCTTATTTCCATTTCTACTTCTCTTTCTTTAGTTGTAATGTCTTCTCCTTCTTTCTTTTGTAATCAATTCTTGAACCCTAAATAAAATCTCCTGTTGTTTCTTCCCCAATTCGCTCTTCTTCTTTCAAATTGATGTCAAGCTTTCATTAAATCTCAGCAATGGAGTGTCAATTAGGTCTGGGGCCTAACACATAATGTTGAATTTAATGTTTTGGCTATGGTGAATATGCGGCCGAATTTTGGTCAGTCTTTGTAAGCTGTGAAGTTTATATATATATATATGGAGGGATCGGGATTTCATTTTTACATCTCCTAATATCCCCTCTTTCATGTCGTTGGATCTTGTTTAAGTCATCTAATCTTAACCGTTGGTTTGAACTATGTAATTCTAATCCTAATCCTAAGTGGAGATTTTGTAACCCAATGTCCAATTTTAAATTTTTAAAAATAAAATTTCAATTATTAAATTAGGCTCTGAAATAAATAATTACAAATAATAAATGGAATAAAAAAATCTTTTAGGATTTGGATTGTATTATATACTTAATATATGATAGATGTTAATTTAGTATTTATAGATACACCATGCATAAATAATATTAGATATGAATTATTCAAATAATATAAATATAAGGACTATATGTACTTATCTTTTAAATAAGATTATAAATGATTTAGATAAATCTAAACTATATTTTAAAGTAATCATAATCCTAAATCTACTAGGAAAACAACTTTATCCATATCATACCTAACAAATTACCTACTACCTATTTAAATAGATAAACCTGAAATAAATACCCTTTAGTTTTTCTTTCAGCCAAAATCCATCTCTACTTTTTTTTATCCAATTCGTCCCAAAATTAGCCCTATTGTAAACCCCCTGTCAGGAATATGTCACATTTTCCTCCTTAAGTAATTAAACAACTATATATGATACAAATCTTACCATCAACTCTTAGTTTAAAAATTAAGATTAGTATTTAAATAAATACATAAGAATCATACGTAAATAAAAGAACCAAAACTTTCTATTATTAGGTTAAATGGGATATTATTAAATTTTATTTAAAATGTAAAGGTAGAGCTAAAGAGATAAATATTGAAATAAATAGATATATAAAGAATTAAATTGAAATATAAGAGAATTCATAAAATACATATATAAAGAGATATCTATTAGTAGTAGTTAAATATAATTGTACCTATCTACAAACAAACCCATAATTAAAATAAAATAAAAAGTATTCAAATCCTAAATAATAAAGCACTGATCTATCCTAGACTTGTGATCATCCAGTAGCCAAATACCCATCCCAAGCATATCCTATATTTTATAGGATAAGGCCAAATACTTGGTCCTTATCATTAGCAGACCCATCCACATGCATACACGTACATGGCATAAGAAACTATCCCCTACCATAACCATATCCATGATTATATATTATGAACCCTTTTCTTCTGTAAACCCCCTCTTAAAATCGTTATTATTATTTTTATTATTTCATTATTATTATCTTAACTATTTATTTACGAATACAATTGCTTAGTTATCTAATTTAAAATACATTTACTATTAATTAAATAATTTTTTAAATGAATTATATAACACTAATTTAGCCACATGCACTTGTATATTGTGCTACTATATTTCTATTTGTTTTAGAAAAAAATTCTCAATTTTTCATACATATAATCATATTTATTGTTTATAGTAGTGTTATATATATATATACACATACAGGATCGGTCCTGTTCCAGGGCAGCCAGGATGACCGTCCATGACCCCATTGGCTAGGAGAGCCAAAATTTTTTTTTTCTGTTTAAATATATAAATAATTTTGTACCGAAAATAGAACTAGTATTTACCATGGACCAATTTTATTACAAAGTAATTGTAGTATAATGGTTATTATATTAAACTTGCACACAAGAGATTACTAGTTCAAATCTTTGTGGATGCATTTTTTTTTTTTAATTATGTATGGAACCTCGTTTCGGTGAATGCAGGACCAGCCATATGTATGTAAAAAAAAAAACCCTCATTTTCCACTGTTCCCAGTTGGGAATAGCTTCCTTCCCCAAACCCGAGATTCCTACCCCATGAATTCAGTTCTTTTTGAATTTCAAAAGAAATTCAAATCCTTTTCATCTATTCCTCCCAATCTTTAATCTTGCACTCAATTGTAATAATCAAAGATTAGTTCCTTATTAGCCTAATCATCTATTCCTATATAAACAAGGAAAACCCATAGAAGCCTTCATCCCCACACTCGACGCCTCTCCCCGGCGCCTCGCCACACTCCGGCGTCGCCCTCACCCTCGCCCGTGGTCAGCGGCAACCCACCCCCGCGCGCGACTACGCCGGCTGCCTGCAATGCCACCCCACGCCGGCCACCACCTGGCCGTGCGCGCACAGCCCCACACGCACAGTCAAAGGTCAGCAGCAGTCGCGGCCTCCACGCTGCTGTGGCGGACGTGCACCCCCGGGGCTGCACGTAGGAGCACCCCTATGGTCACCAACTCATCTTCGTCAGACCTCAGCCTCTCCCCATGGCCGCCGATTTTTCAAATGAAGTTCCGAACCAGTCGTGACGTGCGAAAAAAAATGTCAGAAATGTGTTTCGGGATAGCAGCTTTGCATGCATTTTCTGGACGATCCGACTGTTGGATCTTCGGTCCAAAACTTCGGTCACAAACTCATATATAGCTCTACCCCTACCCCAATTTTCAGCCGTTAATTCGATCGTTTGATAAATCAAAACTGACCTCCAATTTGCATGTTTAAACTGATTTTATTTTGATGGTTTTGCGACGCCAATTTCACGAATTTATTTCTCCCTCGCCTCTCGCTCATCTGGTGATCCATATTTGCAGGTTAGAACACAACCTGGCCCCTTTTAAACCCTTTAAATAGATTTATTTATTTTGATTTTAATTTCAAGATATTTCAGTTTGAAAATCACAGAAAAATCAGTTTTCAAATTTAGAAAATTTTGCGATACGGAGTTGGTCCCGTCAAACCGTCATATTTCGTCGTGGACCAATGGCGCCAAAAGGTGCGTATGGTATTTCCTGATGTGTGAGCTTTGACGAAATTCAAATTGGTCGCGTGTGCACGACAAATTTGACTCATATCCGTCGAAAGTTATCGTATTACGACTTTTTGAAATTTTTTAGTTACTTTGTGCATACTCGTAGTTTCGTAACGAAACTTGCTCCATTGGACTCGCAACATCACGCTGATCCTGTGACTCAAGTTTAGTTCGATTCTAAGAACGTTGAACAAAACACCATTTTGTGGGCCTCGTGATCCGACTCAACGGGCGATATTTTGATCGGCTCATCGAAATCCAATTATGGACATTCTGTTGGATTTGTGTATCATCATTCTGAACTCGTTAGAAATTAAGTTTGCTGAATTTGAAGAACTTTCTCTAGCACATTTTTTGAAGCAACGCAGACCACTTGTGGAGTCCGCTTTGACCAAAAACTGTCATTTTTGTTCCTATATCCAAATTGGACTTATGGGTAATCGATCATGACTATTTTACTCATTCTGAAAATATTGGTGATATTATTTTCAGCATCCGGAGACGTTTACTCAGATCCTACCTTTTAGGCGGTTATTGATTTACCGAATTCGAGTCTTTCTTGTAGAGTATGTGCATGCTCCTTTCCTTGGCTATGCGCAGCCAAAGGAATAAACGCTAAAAGCCTATTGTCTTTTGGCTCTACGACTTACAGAACCCTCTTTGCGGCCATATCCTTTATGACGCTGGTAGGGCATAGTGGTACGAGCTTTAGTGAGCCAAGTCTTGCGAGACTTCTTCGGCTTCGTAGATCACGTTGAGCGTGTTGAGTTATCCCCCGAAAGTATCGCTTCGTAAGCTTGTTGGTCGAATTGCACAACCATCTTTTGAGTTGTCCCCATTTTTGTACTATCGGATTGTTCCACTACCTTCTCGTCGGAGGAGAAGGAAATCCCCAAAGTCGCCATTTTTGTATACATTACAAAATAAATTTTACTACTTTATATTGCAAATTAACAAAAGATTATGAATAATCCAAACATTGGAATTCTAATTACAAAAGAAAGATCTTGGGAGTGTATCGATGGAGATCAAGTCGTGGATGACTTCTTTACTCATTTGACTATACTAAGACAAAAATTGGGAATTTTACTAACTCTCAGCTTATTGGCAAAAATGGCAGCAAGTAGGCTCAAAAGTACTCAGATTTTAATGGTTTAGGAAGACATGTCCCAGCTATTTATAGATATTTATAGCTATTCATATTGTAACGATTGTTGGCGCATAGACCTGATAAGAAACTATTTTTAAGCCTTGTGCATAAGATTTAATTTGTCTCATAGCATTCTGCAATAACTGTAATGCTTAAAACGGATATGAACGTATGTGCATAACCCGGTCAGCTTGACACGTGGCATGCGTTACAACAATTTAAAATCCATATTTAATATTATTTGCTGTCATTTGTAATGTATGTGCCATCAATGCATTTAATGCACATAGTCTCTTCGTCTTCATAACTGTCACTGACAGCTGTATAATAAAGAGGAAGAGTTGTTACTGCATAACATGGCTTGTCGCATAAAATAGTTTGCCACATAAGACTATGTCGCATGGGTGAATATGTCGCATGAGTGTTCTTCTTATGTATACGTGGCATTGTACAGTTGTATACTGCCAAAAGTAATGATGATGTTGACGTAAGTACTAACGTTTTTTGCCTAACCGTTGCATGTACATATTACGAGAATGGCACAACTTTTAATACTGTCATACTAGCTTATGCGGCTTGGATGTTACCGTATAACCAAATTTTCTTTTCTTGCCGCATGCTTCTGAGTTCACTGCCTTTGTCCCATAGGCTTTTGTACATATCCAAAGAATTACTGTCTTTGGTGGATGCCACATGAACTTCATGTCGCATAGCTCATTGTGTATGGATGTTAGACGCTTATGATCTGACTTCACTAAATTAGGTTGTTTAATGATTTTGGAGAATATATGTTAGGCTCATGGACTTGAATTTTTCCATGCTTCTACAGCCACATTTGATACTACTCGATTCTCGTGCACTGATGCACGCTTAGATACAGTTATTCAATGTTTTATACTCAATATTCGATATACAAGGTGATATATTTCATTAGGACATGAAAGAGTATAAAAGAAGGGCCATAGCCCACCCACCTTACACATATTTGCCTATCATTTTGCCAAGCTGATACATCATATTACTCTGACTATGCGATTTGATGTGATGCACGATCTTCTTAACTGCTATAACCATACTGTTTGCCATTGATCCAAAGTCGAAACAAACTTTGTGTGTTTAACAAACAAAAGACTACAAAGAAATCCTAGACAGAAAATCTAAGTACAATTATTTTTTATTCTGGAGAATGTGACGATGGAGATCGAGTAATGTAGTGACTCATTTACTCCATTGACAGTCCAACGAGGGAATGAGAATACTTTTTCATGTTCTCTTCCTTGTGCTTGTCTGTATGTATGTCTCCATGTTCTTTTAGTGGGTATGCAACCATACTATTTATAGCCGTCATGCTGACGGGCCCATGAATGTATGTGCTATGTGCGCACGGATGTTGGAGCTGCCACATATCCATCCTCAATAAGGTACAATTGCAACCGTAGACACATGTCACGGTCGAATTACACGTGGATTCATTGTTAGGATCCGCTGTTACTGAAAATCTAGTCGATTCTCATACTTTGTGTGCATGACTTGGTCAGCTTGATACTTGGCCTGTAGAGAATCTTCCCAGTTGCAACAGAAAGATCTTGACTTAGGAGTACTGTTATACTAAATAAATTGGAGTCTGGGACGCATAGGGCCAAAGATGCATGAAACACATAGATTCTGGGATGCATGAGGCAAGCGACGCATAGAACGTATGGAGTTTGGGACGCATGGGACCAGAGACGCATAACACTTTATCTCTCATACATGTGGCATTGTATAACTGCAAAATAACAAAGGTAATTATGGTGGTGACTAACGCTTTGACAACAACTGTCAGCCTCAGAATCGAGGCATTTCAGAGCATCATTGCTGTCAGAGTCAAAAATGCTCTGACTTGACCGAGGTGACATCATGCATCTAACTAGTCATGCGCCACTTGAGTTTAGACGCATGCACTTTAGTTTCTTCGACGCATGAGGGCTGAGGCGCATAGGCACTTCTGAGATTTTTTATGCTTTTACAATACCCCCTTTAAAGTTTTCAAACTAAAAAGTTTGGAATACTTTGAATAAGAAGCATGGAAAAATGATCTTCTGAACGCATGAGTTGTCTGTCGCATGGAGGTCCTTCAGTTGTCTTTGACCCATACGCTTGTTGTCACATGGACGGTTCTGCCATGTTGTCAAATCTGCATTAAATACCAAGATTTGGCTCGATCTTCGAACAGACTTTTGAGATTCTAAGTCATCAATTGACGTAGGATTTGAGGCGTCGATTTATTTATTGATGACGGCGGATCAAGAATCTGCTTTTATCCTAGGTTGCCACGTGGGATGAGATAACTCAGATTCTGAGCTGCTTTCATCTATAAATGGGGGGGGGGAGTTAGAGAGAGAAAGTCTTTCGCTTTCTTCTCTTCCTTTTTTTTCGCTATTGATGTCGTTTCCTTCTACTCCAATGATCGCCATGGCCTCCAGAGCTCCCTCTTCTGCCACTACTGCCAAGGGCAAGGGTCCAGCCATGGAGTTTGTGGCTTCCAAGAAGATGGAAAAGGAAAAAGGGAAGGCCCCCGCCACCGAGGTCGACCTCCCTAAGATTCCTTCAGATGTACATAAGCCTATTTTAGGTAGGGTTCCCTCTGGGGACGATGACACCTCAAAACCCAGAGACACCCTTTGCATGGCTTATTGCATGGATGAAGAGACATGCGCGGCCATTTCACTCAGTCTTTGTCGAATGGATGGGGACCATGCACAGATTGTTCACTTAGTCAGTCACAACGGAAAAGCCCGTAATACGCGGCCCTGTCATGTGCGGGTCATGGCTTATCGCATGGGTGAAGACATATCATGCGTCGATGTGTCATGCACGAGTTAAAACCTGACGTCTGCATGTAAAGTCTTTCTGGGTTGATGATGGGCATAGCCTCTATTGCGATATTTTCGACAAGTCTTCTAATTTGCACTTCTTTTTTTATTCTGCAGTTACTTGCCTACTACTCCTTCTGGCGAGTTAGTTCTCAATCTTGAACGGGTCCCATTGAGTATGAACTTTGACACCTTAACTAATGTCGTGCAAACCCAACTGGATAGGGGTTTCCCTTCTGAAAGGCAGAAGCTGATTGCTGACCAGAGAGAGTTTTATCTCTTGAGTCAAATGAACTCCGGAAAGGTCATCTTGGGACAGGATTATGCCTTCAAGAAACTATACTTTCTTTTTGGGGATACACTGACTATATCTATTTTAGACTTAGGGAAGTCACAAGAGAACTGGAACTTCACCCACCATGGGACAAAAATGTTTGTCCACTGTCGGACTTCCGTGTAGTAATGAGCTAGAGGAAGATGGACTGGAACCTGACGTCCGAGCCACGGCGGGCTCTTACTGGTAAGATCCGGCCTGGGGCCTGTCAAGGCAAGGGAGTTTTATCCTTTTATAAGGAGTCGCCCTCTTATTATTCTCTTGGGTTGGCACCTGGTATCGTCAGGAGTGACCTGGGGCAGAATCTAGATGTTTATGTTATGGATACATTCCTCCATCAAGTTTCTAAGAAAGGAAAGTACCCGCCTGGGTAATTACGAACTCTTAGTTGGGCCCATTACAGTCCCTTGTGGCATCGATTGACCAAATGGGTGTTGAAGTGCTATGAGCGAGGGCTAAAAATTTTTGATCTATTCTACACAGTGAGGGGCATTTGTTACGAGTTGGAGATGAATCATTATCTCTTTATCGCCCTGATAGAGATATACAACTGCCATACGGGGACTTTCTTCATGCCTGGAGGTGAGATAGTGCTTGCTCTACATGAGATGCATTCAATATCGAGGCTTTCCTAGGGCGAAGTGTCTTACGAGGAATATGCCCCGAGCAACGATGAGCCAGAGGACCTCAAAAAAGAGAATCCGGAGTTTGTAGCCGTATATCAGGAGTTGTTATGTCATCATAGCATCTCCCAGAGTATGTATAAGGAGAAAAAGACCTCCGAAGGGGATATCCCCCATATCATTGTATGAACGCATAACCTTTCCCCGAAGGAGCCCCGTGTCACGCCCCAGTCCCAAATACGTAGGACTAGAAACACGTAAGCATGCCAGCCGCATGGATATGGCAACTCCAATATATGGAAACCAAATCCATACGTACGCTGTAATATGAATACAAAATCCATAAGTGGTATAAACATATGTCACAAGTCACAGGGTAAAATCTAAATCTCATCCACCAAAATCATATAGAAATAAATAACCAGTATCTATGAAACTAGATCTTAATAAGAAGGATCTAAAGATAATAGTTGGGTGAAAACAAATCCACTACCAACTCAAATGGGAAAAGTAAATACAATATAAGTACAACTCACTCAAACAATATAAGTACCAGCGACCAATCACGGCTCGAAGGGAAGACATCCACGAAGCTTCTATATCCTTCCAATCTGCGCTCCTGCAAATACTCAAGAACAGGTACACCTGGCAGCGGACCAGGTCCTCAGAGGGACATAACAAGTATACTTAAACATATGCCAATAAAGTACTGAAATAAATATCCAATGGGTCGCCTAACCGTCTAAAGTGAATGCAGTTAAGAACAACTTTTCCCACAAGTGAGCTATCTGGCTGAAAACCTGGGATTTGGCATGGTTCTCTATTGGAGATCCAGGGGCCTACAAAGGCACGACGACTTTCGAACGCCGGAGGCCCACCTGATAATAATATAATATATAGTGGTCATCACCACCCGTATCTCCAGCGGAGAATCCGGGCGCACAATAGAAAAAGTGTAAAGGAGCTCAAATGCGGTACTTGTTGTTCTCCCCACCCCATGCTCTAAGCATGTCACATCCATGACACGAATTGGTCCATAGCCTATTCTTAGTACCTAGCCCAATCCTGCAACCAGACAAGGACAAGGATGGGACCACCGTACTACAATAGACTATGTCCATAGACCTCTAATAACTGCTAAGTCTTCTAGCATGCAAAGTTTCTAACAGCATTTATTCCTAACGCACGTCCCACACGTACCGATGATCAGTCAATACGTACGTCCGTGATCTATATGAGACTCACCACTCGTGTAAAAATATGTGTCACAGTCAAATAAAATCTAATGGTGCTACATGATAATGGGGTAGTCTCATGAACAAGGTCAATGCAATACATAAATAAAAATATAACGCGACAACACCGTCGCGCGCATTTTGTATAACAGTTAAAATATATGAACTAAGGACAGAAAATAAAGATGCATGCAACATATGGAGTATAAATAACAGTACAATGGCAAGGTATACTTGCCTGGCAAGGAAGCTGCAATGTACCAATAACCTGCTCCAGAAATCGCGCAGAACAATCCAATATCCTATGTACACATAAATATAATATAATAGAATCATTAGTCATTACACTAGCACATACTCAACCATATTTACACTGGAATCAGGGGGTATACTAGGGGTAACACTAGTCATCTAACACGGTCAATTACGCATTGAATTACGTGGGTGTCGCGTCTTCAAGTACTGTACGAAATCAGTCAGTCAACTGACAGGTGTCTATGCCGGTACGTTAGTATACGCAAGGCAGACAAATTCACAAGTTCTTAGGATCAACATGGTCAAGGTAAGTATGGGATAGTCCACGATATCCTAGGGTCATACAGTCTGAATATTTAGTCATAATTATCAATTAGCATTTACTTACATATATATTCATATAACTATATAATAATATAACCATTAATTTATTTAATTCTGGAATAATTACTCTAAAATCATATTTTAATCTTATTATTCTGATTTTTATGTTAATTCCTAAATTTTGTCCAAAGAAACTAAATTTTATCAACTCGAGACTCATGGCACGCAAATCGAGACGGTCTGTTGACCAAAAAGTCAACCGATACAAACTCAACTTTCATGTATGATTTCCTGTAGATTTCAGCATCAAAAATATACTGGAATTTACGGCTCGCCTGAATTCAAATTCGTTTGGGAATTATGGCACATACAAATTTTGTATTGTGCACCATGGTTAAATTCTAACCTAGAAGTTCTACAGAATTAACAGTATATAAATACTTCGAAATAAATTCTAGGAAAAATATATGTCGATGATCTCGACATTAGCTTTCCGAAACTTTAAACGGTTCATGATTCTGATTTCTGATTCTCCCGGAATCGCGAAAACATCGAAACACGTCTATTTTTGGACATACTGTGCTCTACGAATTTTCCAGAATTTAATACTAATAATTTAGAAAAACAATTTATATTATCAGAAATCTAACCTCATTATCGTTCTAACAAAAAAAAACTGGAGCATGTTTGGAGTCCGAAGCTAGGAGATATCGTCTTTTTAATTCGTCATAACTAGTAGAAAATGAGGCTGAATTTATGACGAATTTTGACTATTTTTTGGACGAAAAAGAGAGAAATTTGGGAAAGAAAAATATGAAAGATGAGGTATTTATAATGGTGGATACTACTTAATTAAATACGAATAGGATTGGTTAATTTGGATAGGATTATGATGAATTTAAATAAGGATAGGATATGCATGAAGTTGATTTCCTAGTAGGTTCAGGATTTGAATTAATTTAAAATAGAGTTTGAATTTATCTCAATAATTTATAATCTTAAATATAATTAAAGATAATACAAATAATTTATAAAATCTTATTAATATCTATTAACACTAAATTAGTATATATCTAATATTAAGACTATATATATCCAAATAAATCCTAAATAATTTTAAAATCTAAATAAATTTCTTAAAATTCTAAATAAATTACAAAAAAATATAATTAAATATTTTAAACTAAAATAAATATTTGGTAGAAACGACATGCAAGTATGGTCATATAGTAAATCATAGAAGTCCTAGAAATTTATGTTTTCTAAGTTTTAATTACCAAAAAAATTCTAGAAAAATCTCCAAAAATCTAAAATAACCTAAAATAATTCTAAATGAATATTTATATAAGTAAATATATCAAGAAATTTATTTTCTAATTAACTAAGAGCATATTCTAAATAAATTTAACATATATAATAAATATAATAATATAAAATATACACAAAATACCTATTTTGGGTGAGGGAGTTTACAATCTACCCAACTTAAAATAATTTCGTCCTCGAAATTAAAATAAGACATAATTTGTTAAATCATTCACATTCGTACATAAGGTATGTCAATCGCAATCTCTTCCAAAAATTTAAATAACAAAATCTATTCGAATCTATCGCGATCACTTCAAAATTAATATAACCACTGTTTAAATCAAAATTCAACCTGTCGTAATCTCTTCTCGATTTTTAAATAATCAACATCCAAATCTGACTCAAGTCTATATGACATCCCACATCAAAATTTATATCATAATTTCCAACTATCATAATCTCCTCTAGACTTTGAACAATAAACAATTCTAATCAAATCTTATTCCTATTCTTAACTTAAGAATTTTGTACTATTCGAATATTTAAACTCAATTTACATCCTCAATATTTTAAATAGGTGACCCAACAATCAAAATTAAACTTTTAATTCAAATCATCAAATTATAAAATTTAAATCTAATTAACCAATTGTTCAAGTCTAAAATTATATATTTATCCTCAAAATTTAAATCGATGATTCATCCTTCAATATTCAAAATTTAAATCATGTGCTCAAAGTATAAATATTGGGTCCTCAATATCAAGATTTTTAAAATTCATTAAATCCTCATTATCTTAATCATCCTTCTAAATTTCTCAAAATTACAATGGCTTGAACCTCTCCCAATCTAGTCTTACTCGATCATAATCTAAAGAAATTCCTCCCGAGTTGACAATGCACTACTACCCAACTTAGAATTTATCCACCTATCACCTAAGGCTATATACCTTAAGAAAATATCCCTTAATTTATTTACTCATGTCGTTCAATCCTCGAAACTTCAATGCCGATCATATCACATATGATATGTCCTTAATTACGAAAGAATAATCCTCAAGTATGTGATCGGCCTATGGGGTATATCTAGTACTCTCTGTGTATCAAACTTTATACCCAGCACGAGGTTTTGTCTTTCCGAAATAAGGGAAGACGAAGATCAATAATAAAGAGTTCAAAGGCAGCGTAATAGAATAGAAGTATTGGGATCAAGGCGTTTAAAGAATTCAATTGGGAATTATCAAAGCAGTTGTGGATTAAAATTCTATTTTGGTAATCCTTTGTTTGCCTGCTCGTATTAGTACAGTTATGTAACTGATACGATATGTCAGACATGCCTAGGGCAAGTATATTCGTCTACTAATCACTACATATCTTAATCCACGTAAAGTAGCGTTACGAAGGGCGAACCAAATGTACTAAGGTTGTCCAGACCGTAATACACTGATTCTGATTAGACAATTGCATCAGCAGGCGTCCCCAATAATACATGTCTCATGATCAAGCTCGATAAAAATAAGCTTGCAAAGACTAGGCTATAATAGCAGCATAATTCGAGGTAGCACAGAAAATATAACGCTGGATTATGATGAGAGAAGTCACAAATAATTCAAGTTGCAAAAACAAAACAACATAAGCAACAATAACAAAAGACTCTACAATCTCTACAATTATCATATTAATTCCTTGTCTAAGTCGATAGTCGACAAAGTAGGGGTGTGAGCCTCTAAGTTCTATAGTCTGAATAAACACTATCATCTTATGTTAGCATACAATTAATGCCATTCAGTTACACTTCATCAATGGATTCACAAGGGCTATATGATACCAGGTGGTGAGGTATACTACCCAACTTAAAATAATTAAACTAGTACTGTGACAGCCTTAAGAGGATCCTATAAAAATAACCTTGCATATGTACATAGAACAGAAACTCTTATTAGGGTATATGAGAAAAGATCTTGGTATTGATTAGGGTATCCTTTTTATGTAGGTAATGGTCATCCTAAGTCTTAGTCATAGCACTTATAGAGCAAGTGTCAATAGTAAGGATAGAAGAGTTACTGGCCGTCAGAGGGGAAAGACGATATAGCCTACATTGAGGTGGGGTACATATTACATGATTTAAAACTAAGGGTTAATCATCGGTCATAATCTACAAAACAACTTAAACTTATCAAGTTCTAACTACCAAGCATAAAAAAATTTCACATTCAAGGCTACAACTATAATCCTAGCAAACTATGAGCCCTTAACAAAGAATAATTACTTGGCCTACTATCCGAAGTGTCAGATGGCACGAGTTGAAAGATGAAGAGAAGAAACGTAATTAGCCGTCGCAAAATAGCGAGTGCTATGGTCGCAGGAAACAATATATAAAATAAAGATAGAGGGCTCTAGATAGCATCATGGTTCTCTAAGGGGAGTGGGGTATTGGTTGCTATGTTCGGGGTATGATCAAGGGAGAAGTGTTGATTACATTCCTCTAGGCTTCCTAGGGTGCTGTCTACTAATAACAAGATAATGATATAAGTTTATAGTTCCAATATCATCTAACTATGAAGGTTAGGTTCAGTCCAAATATTAAGTTTTTGGTTTTCTATGGGTTCCTCAATGCTAGGGGCAACATTATGGTAACCTTCTAACTAACTCTAGTAGTGTCTATACTACTCTCAATTCCTCATATTACATCCGGGGTAATGGTAAACCAATTATAGGGATAAGGGATTCTAGGGTTCGCTAGATATTCTAAGCTTAGTGGTGTATCTATAATCTCGTTGTATTCTAAATAGGTGTGCTACTCTAATTATCATCTAACAACAGGAACTTCTATATTCTAGGAGGAGGTTATACTTAAAGAACTATTAGGGAAGCACAAGAATCAAGCATGATGCATTTGATCAAAATAGAACAGAGAGGAGGAAGATGAATCAGGGTCAGTTGTAGATGAGATCCTATATTCTAGTCCTAGGTGCAGGCTTGTTCGGTACAATAACGTAACCGAAACAATATGCTCTTGACCTGCATGGGCCACCACAAAAATATGTCACGCCCCAGTCCCAAATACGTAGGACTAGGAACACGTAAGTATGCCAGCCGTATGGATATGGCAACTCCAATATATGGAAACCAAATCCATACGTACGCTGTAATATGAATACAAAATCCATAAGTGATATAAACATATGTCACAAGTCACAGGGTAAAATCTAAATATCATCCACCAAAATTATATAGAAATAAATAACCAGTATCTATGAAACTAGATCTCAATAAGAAGGATCTAAAGATAATAGTTGGGTGAAAACAAATCCACTACCAACTCAAATAGGAAAAGTAAATACAATATAAGTACAACTCACTCAAACAATATAAGTACCAGCTACCAATCATGGCTCGAAGGGAAGACATCCACAAAGCTTCTATATCCTTCAAATCTGCGCTCCTGCAAATACTCAAGAACAGGTACACCTGGCAGCGGACCAGGTCCTCAGAGGGACATAACAAGTATACTTAAACATATGCCAATAAAGTACTGAAATAAATATCCAATGGGTCGCCTAACCGTCTAAAGTGAATGCAGTTAAGAACAACTTTCTCCACAAGTGAGCTATCTGGCTGAAAACTTGGGATTTGGCATGGTTCTCTATTGGAGATCCAGGGGCCTACAAAGGCACGACGACTTTCGAACGCCGGAGGCCCGCCTGATAATAATATAATATATAGTGGTCATCACCACCCGTATCTCCAGCGGAGAATTTGGGCGCACAATAGAAAAAGTGTAAAGGAGCTCAAATGCGGTACTTGTTGTTCTCCCCACCCCATGCTCTAAGCATGTCACATCCATGACACGAATTGGTCCATAGCCTATTCTTAGTACCTAGCCCAATCCTGCAACCAGACAAGGATAAGGATGAGACCACCGTACTACAATAAACTATATCCATAGACCTCTAATAACTGCTAAGTCTTCTAGCATGCAAAGTTTCTAACAGCAGTTATTCCTAACGCACGTCCCACACGTACCGATGATCAGTCAATACGTGCGTCCGTGATCTATATGAGACTCACCACTCGTGTAAAAATATGTGTCACAGTCAAATGAAATCTAATGGTGCTACATGATAATGGGGTAGTCTCATGAACAAGGTCAATGCAATACATAAATAAAAACATAACGCGACAACACCGTCGCGCGCATTTTGTATAACAGTTAAAATATATGAACTAAGGACAAAAAATAAAGATGCATGCAACATATGGAGTATAAATAACAGTACAATGGCAAGGTATACTTGCCTGGCAAGGAAGCTGCAATGTACCAATAACCTGCTCCAGAAATCGTGCAGAACAATCCAATATCCTATGTACACATAAATATAATATAATAGAATCATTAGTCATTACACTAGCACATACTCAACCATATTTACACTGGAATCAGGGGGTATACTAGGGGTAACACTAGTCATCTAACACGGTCAATTACGCATTGAATTACGTGGGTGTCGTATCTTCAAGTACTGTACGAAATCAGTCAGTCAACTGACAGGTGTCTATGCCGGTACGTTAGTGTACGCAAGGCAGACAAATTCATAAGTTCTTAGGGTCAACATGGTCAAGGTAAGTATGGGATAGTCCACGATATCCTAGGGTCATACAGTCTGAATATTTAGTCATAATTATCAATTAGCATTTACTTACATATATATGCATATAACTATATAATAATATAACCATTAATTTATTTTAATTTATTTAATTCTAGAATAATTATTCTAAAATCCTATTTTAATCTTATTATTCTGATTTTTATGTTAATTTCTAAATTTTGTCCAAAGAAACTGAATTTTATCAACTCGAGACTCATGGCACGCAAATCGAGGCAATCTGTTGACCAAAAAGTCAACCGATACAAACTTGACTTTCATGTATGATTTTCTGTAGATTTCAGCATCAAAAACATACTAGAATTTATGGCTCATCTGAATTCAAATTCGTTTGGGAATTATGGCACATACAAATATTGTATTGTGCACCGATGGTTAAATTCTAACCTAGAAGTTCTACAGAATTAACAGTATATAAATACTTCGAAATAAATTCTGGAAAAAATATATGTCGATGATCTCGACATTAGCTTTCCGAAACTTCAAACGGTTCCTGATTCTGATTTCTGGTTCTCCCAAAATCGCAAAAACATCGAAACACGTCTATTTTTGGACATGCTGTGCTCTACGAATTTTCCAGAATTTAATACTAATAATTTAGAAAAAAAATTTATATTATCAGAAAGCTAACCTCATTATCATTCTAACAAAAAAAACTGGAGCATGTTTGGAGTCCAGAGCTAGGAGATATCGTCTTTTTAATTCGTCATAACTAGTAGAAAATGAGGCTGAATTTATGACGAATTTTGACTATTTTTTGGACGAAAAAGAGAGAAATTTGGGAAAGAAAAATATGAAAGATGAGGTATTTATAATGGTGGATACTACTTAATTAAATACGAATAGGATTGGTTAATTTGGATAGGATTATGATGAATTTAAATAAGGATAGGATATGCATGAAGTTGATTTCCTAGTAGGTTCAGGATTTGAATTAATTTAAAATAGAGTTTGAATTTATCTCAATAATTTATAATCTTAAATATAATTAAAGATAATACAAATAATTTATAAAATCTTATTAATATCTATTAACACTAAATTAGTATATATATCTAATATTAAGACTATATATATCCAAATAAATCCTAAATAATTTTAAAATCTAAATAAATTTCTTAAAATTCTAAATAAATTACAAAAAAATATAATTAAATATTTTCAACTAAAATAAATATTTGGTAGGAACGACATGCAAGTATGGTCGTATAGTAAATCATAGAAGTCCTAAAAATTTATGTTTTCTAAGTTTTAATTACCAAAAAAATTCTAGAAAAATCTCCAAAAATCTAAAATAACCTAAAATAATTCTAAATGAATATTTATATAAGTAAATATATCAAAAAAATTATTTTCTAATTAACTAAGAGCATATTCTAAATAAATTCAACATATATAATAAATATAATAATATAAAATATACACAAAATACCTATTTTGGGTGAGGGAGTTTACACCCCGGTCGGACGAGGTTTATGTTCGGGGGCCGCAATCCCAAAAGGCTATCGTGGCTTTAATCCAGAAGTACCGTGAATCGTCTACCAAAGGCGAGGAACTAAGCTATTTCCTTATGGATACCCACGAGTTGTCCGATAAGGCACTGTTAGCAGGATACCTTATGATTTGGCTATGCAGTTGCGTGTTCGCGGGGGGGGGGGGGGGGGGGGGGGGTTCAGGCTCAATTAAGAGAATCAGTCGTAACCTTATCCTCCCGGTTGTGCAGCTAGCTTTCGGCCACCCACTTGCGTTATTGCCTGCGATGGTCTGTTGCATCCTGTCACGCCCCAGTCCCAAAATACGTAGGACTAGGAACACGTAAGCATGTCAGCCGTATGTATATGTCAACCCCAATATATGGATACCATAATACACACGTACGCTGTAATAGGAATATAAACTCACATGTGGTATATATATGGTCACAAGTCACAGATATACTAAATCTCATCCACACAACAAGTCACAAAAAAAAAAAACTAAACTAGAATAATGAGTCTGAATAATCCAAAACTAATAGTCGGGTGGAGACAAATCCACTACCAATGACTATACCAATACTAAAATGAGGGAGAAGGGTAAATCTCCAATATAAAATAAGGTGATGATAGAAGTGTATCAGCGAAGCGATCCCTCGCTAGAGACAAACAATGATGCTCAGAAGGTAAGACCTCCTCGGAAGAAATAAGTGGTAAGTCCTGATCCGTGCTCCTGCGAATAGTCATGAACATCTACACCTGAAAAGGGACCAGGTCCTCAGAGGGACATAACAAGATACATAGAAGCATGCCAATTGAATATAGTAAATATACAATATAGACAGAAAATATATAAGTACGCTGTACAAGACAATCTATATGAATGCAAATGAGAACAACTTTTTGACGTATGGGCAAGGGTAGGCTACTCGATTTAAGCCTCACAACTCACACACCCGTCTAGAACATCATCAGCCGACATACCGCGGGGGTAGCGACCCTCGTGACTCCAGCAATCGACATACTGCGGGGGTAGAGACCATCGGACACGACCACCATAGTGCATGCTAGTTACTACGGTTTACCAGAGTGGTTATAGCCCATACGCCTACTGATTGTCCTCCATGATACTAAGTGTCAAGTGTGTGTCAACATATCTAATATATAGTAACGACTGAAAGAAACTATACATGCAATGAATATACAGAAATACAATGAATATACAGAAATATAATAAGCATGCAAAGTACTGTAAACAATTTGGCAAGGTATCTTGCCTGGTAAGAAAGCTGCAAAGTGTAACGTCCAGGAGTCAATTACACAGGATCAGAAGCTACAGCCTCAGAATGAACATCCCCGGATGCTGAAATAGACATCACCAACGTTTCCAAAATAAGCAAAATAGCTAAAAAATACTACCCTTTCGTCCAATTTGGACACAGGGGCAAAACGGTAATTTTGAGTCAAAGCGGGATCCACGTGTGGTCCATTTTGCACCGAAATGCGTGCCAGGGGTAAAGGTCTCTAAATAGGATAAATTATAGGTCAAATAAACTCTAAAAGTTAGTACGAACTCAACGGTATGTCCAAATATGGATTCTGGTGAGCCGAACACAAATTTGCCCAAAAAGTCAACCGTGTGGCCTGCCAATAGGCGACTTGGTCAACTGTCTCAGAATTACGTGAAAATTGGGTCACAGGACCAGTGCGATACCACGAGTCCATTGGTGTAAGTTTTGTCACATTCTGAGGAGCGTACACTAAATGGCGCAGGATTTTGTTAAAGTCGCGATACGGAAATTTTTTGCGAATACGGGCTGATTTTGATGCGCACACGTGTCCAAATTAGTTTTCGTGAAAGCCCACACGTCTGAGTATACTGTGCGCACCTTTTTTTATACTTGGTACACGATGGGGCGGTCCGATTTGGCGGGGCGCGCTTCGTATCACAAATTCTGAAAGTTGTAAAAAGCAGATTTTTTGGGTTTTCTATCTAATTTAATTCTACACACAGCAACTAATAAATTATTATATTTGACAAATAATAAACTAGGTTAGGTGGTCTTCACATACCAAAAAGAAAAACCAAATTCAGATCTCTGTGGCGGGAGATACGAGTCCGTGAACATGGGTAGTTACTACAGTTTTCTGCAATCCCAAAAGTTATCATTTTTTGCCAACTTGGTCGCTGTTTTTGCCTAGGGTTACGCATTATTCGAGATAAACTAATGCACAGATATGGAAGGGGGTTAGGTCATAAATATACCGGTGAAGACGGGGTTGATTTTGGTCGAGCGAGGGCATGGAAATCGAGACATGAACACGGGTATGTCGTTGTTCAAACTGCTGTGGCGGGGTGTGCTCGGTCACGCGACGGGCGGTTGCTCGACGGTCCAGGCAGCGGTTCTATCGAGGCTGGTCAGCGAAACTCCGGTAAAGAACAGTGGTCGCAGGGGGGTTGAGGAGATAGATGAATTTAGGGTTAGGGTTTATGGGAGATGAAGTATATATATAGTAAACGCGGGAGGTTGAGTTCGGCTACAGCGGGTCGTTCATCGCAGCCGCTGCTGCTGATGATTTTTCTAATGGGTTGTAGGTAGGTTGGTTAGGGCGGGTAGGGTTTTAGGATATAGGATTTTGGGTTAGGGTCCATTAACCTTTTCTTTTTTTTTCTTTTTTTTTCTTTCTAATTCCCTTTTCTATTTTTTTATTTCTATTTTCTTTTATAATGAACTATATATATGTGCTGCTGGCCATTGCCACGTGGCTAGTCTCTCAGTATTTTGGGATTGGGGCGTGACATGGTTTTTGTGGTGGTCCATGCAGGTCAACGACTAAATTGCTTCGGTTTTAACTTAGGAACTGAGCAAGCCTACGACAAGGATTGGATAAGTTTTAGGATCTCATCCACTTGATTGAATCGTTCTTGATATCTATATCGAATTCGAATTAATTTCTTGAACTTGCATCCTGCCTTGAATTCTCTGTGCGGCTCTTATAGTTTATTTTGGATGCAGAGTAATGGATCCACCTGTAAGCGACAAGACTCCTGCAGGAACACCACAAGATGTTGTGGTTACCCATGAAGATGAAGTGATACCAGTTAGTAGAGGTCAATCAGCACAAGAGAGCAGTCAAGATACCTCAAGATTCTGGCTAAACGACATTCCACCATCGTCGCCGCAGTTTACTCCACCGATGTCTATTTTTCCACCCGGACAGCCTATGGACAGAAATTAGATATTTCAAATATTCTACGTGATGATGCGAGCCCAACAGCAGGTTCATCAAGAGGCCCAGCAAAGCCAAGCGAAGTTCTTTGACGGACTTAGCTTTGAGGTACAAAAATTAATCAGCTACGTTGCAACTACTTTAGACATGGAAGTCCTTGCTGCAGCCCGACGCATGGAGCACGTCACCAAGAGAGTCCAGTCAGAAGCGGCCGCATGCATCAGCACAAGACCAAGCACAGCAAGAAAGAGCTGCAAAGCGACCCCAGAGGAAACCACCACAGAGAGCAGCACCAATAGCCTTATTTCTGCCTACATGTCAATATTGTGGCAAGCGATGCCATATTGAGAATGAGTGCAAACGTAAATTGGGATTATGCTTGATTTGCGAATCCAACCAATATTTAGCCAATGATTGTCCTGAGCATCAAGATAGAGCATTAATGGTAAACCAATAAGCTTTACCAGCACCGAGGTCAGTCTATCCAGCATTTGGAGCACCACATACGGGAGTTGAAGGAGTCATACTACCAGCTCCAGGAGGGTATCAGTCGAGGCCACCTTTGGTACCCCAGGCAGTACTCTTCCAGCAAGTCCAGCAGCAGCAAAGGAATTCACCACAAGGACGCGGACAAGCTTTTGCGATGACCTTGGAGGACGCGCAGACTCGTGGAGTAGCAAATGCTCGTAAGTTATTCATAGATGTCTATTCATAGTATTGCTTTAGCACGTGTTTGATTAATTTCATTCCCTAGCCCAAACCTAGTAATTTTGAACTTGTTAATAATTGATAACCTAGTTTTTTTTTCTAAGCTGTAGTTTTATTTGCTCTAACCAGATTTCCTTCACTTTTAAATTACCTAACTTTCATTATCTAGGGAAATACTTTATTTCTTCCCTAGGTATTTTGCTTTAACACTCATCATTCAATTTCTTCTTGATCAAGATTCTTTGTTTGTGTATCGTGCTTCAAACATATTTTGCAACCGTGTTATCTCTTCTGAATGGTTATGTTTCGTTATTCTTTGATTGCGAGGATGCAATCCTCTTAAGGGGGGTAGATTGTAAACCTCCATATTTTTCAAAAATTTAAAAATAAATTTTTGGGATTCTTTATGATTTTTAACTAATTAAAATCAATATTTTCTGGTATTAAATAATTTTATTAAATATTAAAATATTATAAAAATAATATTTTGTGATGTAAAATAAATAATTAGGCTTACTGCAATTTTTCTGGAATTTATTGGACCCCAGAACTATTTTTACAGACCTAAAAACTAAGTTTTTATTTAAACCAAAACAAACCAACCTGAACCAAACCAGCCCAACCGGTTTAATAAACCGAACTAGTTTAAAACCCAACTGAACCGGACCCATTACCCTATCGGATCGGGTCAGATCCGATTCTAAAACCCTACCCGACCCGAACCCACTACCCGCTAACCCCAAACGAAACCCCCGTCCCTGCCGATTCTCCTTCGCCGCGGTCGTTCTCCCCACCGCAGCCGCTTCCGCTCGCATCCCCGCCACCTCGCCTCCTCACCGGCCGGCCGGCCGGCTCCCCTCCGCCAACGGCCGGCTCTTCTTCTCCCCGCTCCTTCCTATTTAAACCCGACACCTCCACCACCCTCCACAACCACCACCGCCACTGACCACCACCCTCCGCCTCTCCAGAGCTCCGGCTGACCAACCTCCCCACCGCCATGCCCTCGCCGCCGTAGGCCGACCAAGCCGCCGTCGCCAGCAAGCCCTGCCGGCCGAGCACCGTCGCAGCTCCCCGCGTACGCGTTATATAGTCGATTCCGAGCCATCATTCCGGTGAGTTTTTCTCTCTCCTCGCTGCCTCATTTTTCGTTCTGTCAAATCGTGCGCGTACCCCTGCGTGACCCTCTCGAACCACGTGCAACTAGTTCAAGGTATCGCGTCATGTGGCGATAGCAAACTGCGACGCAAAATCAGGAAAATAAATCCCCTTTTCTGAAAATTCAAAAAATATCCCGAACTCCCCAGTTCGCGACCGTTTTACGACTAACCTGTTAAATATTTTTAAAATTGGCTTGAACAGTGATTTAGACCATATGACCAAGTTTTTAATCCTATTTTTAGTTCAATTTATTGAGCTGTAGTTTATAATATTTTAAGGGTAAAATTGGCCAAAAACTTGGTCTTTATAAAACCCTAATTTTCTCGAAACTGGGTGCGCCTCGCTAAACGAGATGACTTGGTCGTGTGCAAACTTTACCGAAAGGTACACGCCGTTAATACGGACGTATGGAATTTTGCGAAAGTTGATTTGGATGTGCGTGCACACCGGAATCAATGCGTATCCGTCGACAACACCCTGTATCGGCCATGTTCTGAAACTCATTGTAACTTCGTGTACGCTCATTGTTTCGAAACGAAACTTGTGCCATCGGACTCATAGCGATACGCTGGTCCTATGACCCAAGTTTGGTTCGATTCTGAGAACGTTGACAAAATCCCGTATCGTGGGCCCCACGGCTCTACTTGACGGGCGATTTTGTGATCGGCTTATTGGAATCCAGTCTGGATATTTTATTGGGTTTGTATTCTCGTTCTGGACTTGTAGACACTAAGTTTGACGAATTTGGAGAATATTATCTCTAGCACATTTTTTGGTGCGAAGCGGGCCACATGTGGACCCCACTTTGACCAGAAACTGTCACTTTTGCCCCTGTGTCCAAATTGGACTTATGGATAGGCAATTCTAGCTATTTGATATTTTTTGAACTTGATGGTAACGTTTATTTCAGCAACCGGAGGAGTACCTACAGATCCCGCTGATACCAGAGCAGCTGTTGGAATTCAAATTCCAGGCAAGTGTACCTTGCCATACTTGTAGCACTTATTTTCTATTATTTCCTTGATTTAATTATATGATATAAATGTTCAACCTAGGACCGTGTGACATTACTTAACATTCGAATAATATTCGGGTGTCAACGCCGTAGGCGGAGTTGTGTAACGTCACCTAGACATGGATATCGAGACCCTATACATTCTCGTGCTTGCATTATCAAGTACGTCATACCACAGGACACCTGATACTATTCATGAGACAGAATCTTCCTGAGATATTCATGGTAATTTTGTATAGGTTACATGATTCATGATATAGATATTGCATGTGCTTAGATATCATTATGACTTGCTGCATTAGATATGATCTTGCGTGTCATGGACATGAGACGTGTGATTACATTGGGTGGGGAGAGACTTACCATACTAAAGACTGATTATATTATATATATATTACATTACTGGAGGTGCCTTAGACTCTGACACAGAGCTTTGGCACATTTACTGGCCCTTCGAGAGAATGCTGCTATGGGTTTCCCTGACACAGAGCCTATAGTAGTCTCAACCTGAGTATGATTAATGCTCTCATATTGCATATCACTTAGCTGGTTATATAGTTTACCCTATTGATTCATTTATTATTGCACTGTATTTATTTTGGCTTGAGTTATTCTTGTACCTTGCTATGTCCCCTGAGGACCTGGAATCCGGATTATGTCCCCAGGTTTAGCAGAGGAGATCCACCCCGAGGTGTACGGGATAGGAGCAGTCTTCGGAGCAGTACCAGAACCCGAGGACGAGGTGATCGCTAAGGATTTCTCCTGAGTACCTGCTTACTCTACACTCAGTCTTTATTGTTATTAGACTCTTTTATTTCTTATTTAATGAACTATTGTATTAGACTTATCATCGGGTTGTTCCCCGAGATATATTTTATTGAGACTTGATATTGATTTATATTCATATTAATGTATTCATTTATGTAGATAAGATTAGTATATTAGACCCTTTCTGTTGTTGTACAACTTAAGTACACCCTGATGGGTCCATTAAATTGGGTTTATCCATCGGTGTGTGCTGCTGGCCATTGCCACATGGCTAGTCTCCCAGTATTTTGGGACTGGGGCATGACAACGTTAAGGCTGTCATATGTCAAGCCAAGATCTGGGGTTACTGATGCCCAAAATACTTGTAATACGTGTCATGCCTTAATTTGGATATTTATGATTGCACCTTGGAAATACGTCCACTGGGCGCATGAAGATCACTGAGGGGGTAGTGGCACATGACACTGCAGACGCATACTAAGATGCATAATGGTGCATGGCACTGTGGCCACATGTTACACTAAGATGCGTAGTGGCGCATGGCACTGTGGGCACATGAGACACTAAGATATGTAGTGGCGCATGGCACTGGGGCACATGAGATACTTCTTGGATGGTTGGTGCATAGAGCGAGGATACTGAAGCGCATGAAGCTGGACCCCTGAGGCTAATGGAGCTGGGTCACTAAGGTGCATGGAGCTGAGTCACTGAGGTGCATAGAGCTGGGTCACTGAGGTGCATGGTGTAGATTTTCCATGCTTTTATAGTACTGTTATGCCTACTCCTCAACCGATAACAGCCCCTTTTGTGTTGACTCCTTTAACGCTTTCTACCATTTTTGATATAGAAGAATCCTCAAAGATTAGGATTTATAGTTTCAACCTGCAATTGAGGCAGGGGGTCCAAGCCATTCTAGGACGAAACAAGTCCTTCGCCTGGGCTAAGCACTGTGCCCGAGGTCAGATTGAAATTTTAAGGTCCTTTCCCAGTCTTGAGCCGACAGCTGACTTGTTGTCCCAGAAGCTGATCAAGATAGAGCAATGCCTGAATGAACTACAACAGGTATGACAGACTGACCTGGCCATCAAAGTAGCAGAGGAGTACGAATTCCTCTTAAATTCTTTGGAGCGAGTGAAGGCTGCCTACGCCCAGAACAAGGAGGCCATGGAGGAAGACCTCAAGAAGCTGGCACTCAAGCCTAATGAGTTGAATGACTGAGATGAGTCCTGCCGTTCTCGGAAAGATTTTGTGACCCCATACAATGGCTGAGTTTAGCGAGCAAATCATATAACTCCAAGCCAAACTCAAGATCATGGAGGGCGATCTTCAGGAGGCTCACAGGGAAAGAGAGGCCATATGTGCACAATTTAGTAAAGTGGCTGAGTCTTCCGCTGCCCTGGAGGCCACTTTGAAGAAACTAGAGGACAAGCACCAGGCCTATGCTTACCTTGAGTATCCTGCAGCTTTAGCTCAAGATGTCGAGCGCTGGGTGAGAGTAAGGGTGGATGCTAACATCGCCCGACTTTAAGGGCGAATAGAAAAATTATGTTCTGATGCCTAGCCTTTGGCAACTTTGTTTCATTTTTCTTTTACTCTTTGCTCTACTAGATTTTGATTGATACATTAACAATTCCTCGAATGTAGTTTGCTTTTGGTTTTTCTTTGAAAGAAATAAAAGCTTTTTCTTTTGTTGCGATCATGTTATAGACTTAGATATTGTACTAGAGGTGATATGGACGTAGTACATCACCAAAGTTGTTAAGGATATCCTACTGGGGGATTTTAGGTGGATCTTATTACCTTTTTTTGCTTGAGTGCAGGTAATAAGTTCAAAACGGAACCTTATCAAAGGTGATATGGACGTGATAGGTTTTATAGACTTGTCGTCATTAGCGTACTTAGGGCTAAGTACAGATAATAAGTTGAGATGACGACCGACGTCAGAGGCATGATGGACGTGATATTCGATAGTCAGAATATGAGGTCTTGCTCAGAGGTAATGTGGACATGGCAAAGACTTTTACTGGGGAAGATATCAGGAACATAGTTCAGAGGTGATATAGATGTGAACTAGTGTCCCAAAGAAACTCCAATGTGGAGTGGTTCAATGGATGCTGCTCCACTGGCTTAGCGTTTGGCAGGATGTTGAGTTTGTGGACCACGGTCTGGGGGTCCAATTGTAACTACCACTTTTCTGGAGAGTGGTCTTTTTGTTATTTCATATTATTGGTATTGTTAATAATAATATATATATTATTATATTGTTAATATAGTTAGTGTTTAGTGTGTTAGCCCATTAGTTTAACTTAGTGCTAGTGAGCCCAAGAGGACCCAACTAGACTTGACTTGACTTGACCCATTAATTCAATTAAATAGTTAGTCATGGTTTGACTCATTAATTTAGGAGAATAAGTTAGTTATTGAGTTTAGACTATTTGACTTTAGTCATTAGTTAGTCATGAATAGATTAAGTCTATTAAACTTATTTAGACTCAAGAATAGAATATTTCTTATATAGGATTAGTTGATCCTATTCATGAGAGAATGAGAGGAGACTTTGAATCAATTCAAATATTCATCAGCCTAACCCTAACCCTATTAAGAGGCTATATAAGCCTCTTTATTCATTAATAGCCTCCATTTGCTTTCCTAATTAACCCATCCCCAAATTTGAAAACAAATTCTAATCCACCAATTCCCAAATATCATCCCTCTTATTTTTATTTTAAGGAGGCTAAGGATCTTGTCATTGCTAAAGGGGCACTTTAGGAGGGAAGCATTGGATTGAGGATTATATCCAACTTCCCATTTATGTCCATTGGTAGTGATACATTGGGAATCCATCTCTCAGTAGGTATAACTTTTATTTTCCTATCAATTTCTATTCTAATTGATGTATTAGACATATAGGAACCCTCCTATGACTAAGGAAGATTTAGGTCATAATAGACTTTCTTTTGAAAGTTACATTGAGTTTTGGGACCAAATTAGGGGAAAATCCGAGATTGGTGCACCGGGTGTTTGTCATATGGTCAATTAGGTTTATTTGACCATAATTTGGTTGGATGATAGTGTCTATGTGTCCATCATTGGGTACGGAGAGTCCGTGTCATGAAACCCCACGATACGGAGGGTAGAATTGGTAATTTCTATGTGTAGATATTTTTTTGTGTCATTTTCTTTGTATGTGCATTTGAATAGTTGTATCATATCCTATTTGATGTATTTAATAATAATATATAGTAATTATAGGGTGTATATTATAGGTTTGGGTGTATCAAGAGGAGTGCTCCATGGGTATTTGATTAAATATTTAAGAATGTGTGGGGGGGGGGTTGTGTGTGTATAAGTGTGTAGTAGCCCAGACAGTGTTTGTGTGTGTGTGTATGTGTGTGTGTGTGTGTGTGTTTGTGTGTGTGTGTGTGTGTGTGTGTATGTATGTTTAGTGTCTTATTGTGTAAATGTGTGATTGTATATATGGGGAAGAGAAGGCTCGGGTCAGGGGTATTAGGAAGTCTGCTATTATGAGGGAAGGAAGTATTGTGGGTAACATATAGGTTCAAATTGATAGAAGTACGAGTGGATGTATAAAGGTTTAGTATGGAGTGTGAGCAGGCAGTGAATGAAGGTGAGAGAAGAAACACTGTACAATTGGTGTGGGGTTGATAGTAGTGTTGGGTGTGATGTATGTTATAGGTGGTTGGGCAACATATATAACAATGTGTCTAGGTGCCTATAAGTGTGTATCAGTGTTGGGGATTTAGTGTGTGGGTTGAGGGTCTACAGTCCAGAGATGGACAGAGGAAGCAGTAACGAAGATTCCTTAGTTGAAGCAGGCACCTGGGCAGACTAGTAGGGATACTGCACAGTGTATGCAACAATCTGGAGAGGAGAGGACCTGACCTAAATTTTTAGTGCATCAATTGCATGGATCAATGTGGTAAGAGTTGGGGCTTCTTCAGATATGGATTAGACTTGCAGTGGGTTTGGAGCACTGCAGGAGAAGTTCAAAGGAATTACATAAGTTGGGGGAGGGATTTAGAGGTGCAATAGTGCTTGCACGAGTGTACAACTGTTGCAAATCCCTGTAGCTAGCTTGAACAGAGCCTGCAATAGCAACAGAGGCAGTAAGAAAGGATCCAGGCTGTTGTTGTTATAGTCGTGGGAGTAAGGGGTATGGCTCAAGTTGGGGTATTTGTGTAGAATATTGCAAGGCATACAGTAGTTGCTCGAGTGTAAGTATGTACGAGTGCATTGTGAGGTATCAAGTATCAAATTGGTGTCAGGTACAGGTGTTAGATACTGTGTGCAAGAGTTATATATATATATGGGTACATATAGATATGCTAAGTATAGAATAAATAGATATAGGTAATACTTGGCATTGATAAAATCAAATATTATAGAAAGGATATGCTCATGTGTATGAGATTATGGAGTGTACCCGTTGGGGGGTGAAGGGGTTCCTAGATGTGTTACTTGTTTATGTGTGGAATGGACAAAAGGATTGAGATAAGCGTATCAGGTATTTGGTGCCGGGAACTAGTATTAGAGATTAGTTGTGTATTAGATTGGGAGCTGCAAAATCTGTACTTACATAGTGCAGGGTGTATGTGTAGGTACTGTGTTAGAGAGGAGTTGAGTGTGTATGTGTGTGTGTGTGATGATGATGAGGTTTTGGGGTGTTGCTGCTGCTGTGCTTCCAGGTGGAGGAACTTCCAAATGTAGGCAGTGAACATGTACCAGCATGCACTGATCTCAGTGTACCTATATGCATAGGTTTTAGCCAAATATGGTATAGTGAAGTGAGGTTTGGGGTTGTTGTTAAGCTAGTACCAATATAGGTACTAGTATGAGGAGCGAGGTAGCATGGTATCCAGGTTTTTGGTGAGTACATGCGAGTGGTTGAGTACTAAGTTGCAGTGAGGGTTGTAGTTATTAAGATTAGTGTTAAGATATGGATAGGAAATCTTAATTTGACTAAGGTATTAGAGTACTAGGTTGTGAGTATTCTAGTAACTAGATGTTAGGATTTGGTTGTGATACTATTAATCCTAGTTGGTTTCATGTGTTAGGTAATAGGTATTGTTGAGGTATTAGTCTAAGATTGTGATACTAAATAGTTACTTAAGGTATTGGTTTATATATTACTCTATATACATACTATATGATACTTGATAACTATATTAGCTAGTTAGACTTAGAAACCTAGTATTAGCAAGGTATTGACCTAGAATACCTAGATTTGACTAGTTTGGCTTTATAGGCCAACCAAATGGACAACTTGGAATCCAAATTAGGTAATTGACTTAGTTTGACATAGTTTGCCTTAATTTGACATAGTATTGGCTTAGGGACCTAGTTGCAAGCTAGTATAGCATGTTTATAATTCTAAAATAATGTTTTGACTTGTAATTCATATATAGGTCTTTGAGACACTAATTCGAACACTGATTTGCATCATTTTTTCAGTACCATGATAGTTTTTATTATTTAATAATTACTATAATACAAGTATTTAGTGATATTTTACCTAATTCCTGACATGATAGTACATAGATTACTATATATGGATCCTCGATCATGATATACTTGCATATCCAGATTATTTCTCTCCTCATTATCGTATGATATTAACCAATTAGACAATGTCGTATGACATTAGGCAACTAAACAACGTCGTATAATATTAACATTGTTAACAACGTCATAAGACATTAATATTGTAAACAACGTCGAATGAAATTAACATTGTAAACAACGTCGAATGACATTAACATTGTAAACAACGTTGTATGACATTAACATTATAAACAACATCGTATGACATTAATCTTGTAAGCAACGTCGTATGACATTAGTTAACTATTGCATGTCTCTCTTTATTGCTTTATTATGATATCTGTTTACTATTTCCTCATCTTGTATTATATTCATTATTGTTGTTTATAGTCATTATCAATTAACTTGAAACTGTTATTGGGTTGTACTAGTTCCATCCTAACTGGATCTATTTTTTCAGATGACTATTTAGAGGATTGTTGTCCGACTTTCTACGAAACGCATGAGGGAGTAGCAGATATGGACCCTGTAGTTCAGGCGTGATTGCCGGTAGGTCTAGCCGGAATCACTAGTTATATTAGTTAGTTTATTTTTGCATTTTGGTACCGAATTTATTTTCGGCATATATTTGAGACTTGGAAGTTATTACTTGAAGTTTAGATTTGTATTGTTGTTTAGACTTTGTGGTTGTGATTTGGATTCTTTCTTTGATATCTTATCGTCCTTTAGTTCTGTGATTGGGTATTTTATATTATATTGTTATATCATTGTCTCCTTATGGAGTTGAATATTTATGTGAGATTGCTAGTTTGATAGTCTTGACCTAGATAATGTTCTACCGCCGATGCTGCGGCGTAGGCTGGACGTACCCACGTACTCGTGCCCGATCATCCGAGTGCGGGTCGTGACACCAATTCCGACATATCTTCATAGCTCCAGGCAAATATATCGATATACTCCCTTACAAGGTGCAGTAGGGATTTACGATCTTCATTGAATAGACTTCTACTGATGGAGATAGGTTTATGGGTGGATTCATCGCCTAGGTCAACTTGTGCGACCTCATCCTCAGTGGGAGGTTCTCGTTGCTTGAACCGTAGCTCCTACTGTGCATCCAGGCGTTGGGCCCATGGCTCGACCTCGAAGGGTTCAAGTAGGTCTTCATCATCTTCCTCAGGTTGCACTGATGCCATGTTGACAGATAGAATCTTTTTAAGCATGTCTTCTATGCTTGTAACGGAGTCCCAAGCAGAGGATTCTGAAGAGTGAGAATATACTCCGCCTTCCTTCTCCGAGTCTTCGGGAGTATATGGTGGTATAACGTACCCTAGACCGTGTCGAGTCTTGTGGTAGTAATCCTCGAACTTGCCTACAGGAATGAGAAGACACAGATACAGTCGTCATCATTTGCCATAATTCAGTCCTCGGTCGCTTTTAAGATCAAAGCCTATCTTCTGGATAAGGTACTTGGCTTGTGAGATGTAGTGGTATATTTGAATCCTTCCGCCCTCAGGCTCTGGTTCTTGTTCCTCGGGGATGAAGGACTGAGGATATTATATCCTGCCAAAGAAGATTGGTATGTGACCCCTCCTCCTTGTTGGAACTATGAAGTGAGAGTTTTGGTTAGGAAGGATTCGGTTCATTGCATAGGTGGTAGTCACCTGTGTATGCAGTTGCAGGCCTAGACCGTGCTCTAAGGAATATATTATACTTAGATGTGTAAAATCAGAGTAGTTCAAAGATAACCCTTTATTAATGAAGTAAGGTATCTTTTCTACGGTGATTACATCGTCAAGAGAAAGGACATCAGCATGAGCGGCCATGTACTCTCCCAGCTCATCTTCCCCAGGATTTGCCTCAGTATCAGTGATGGTTTCGGAGGCCTCTTGTAAAGTTTTACCACCAGTGGTTCTGAAGTAGTAACGGGTATATGGTCTTCTTTAGGTGGTCGATTTGGCCTTCATAGGCGAATGACCAGAGGTTCCGGTGCTGTCTTGTGGATTTTTACCACCAGAGGTTCTGGAGGGGTAAGAGCTTTCGGCACTTTCTTGTGGAGTTTTACCACGATGGAAGAAGCCGTGTTAGGAGCCTATCCTTTGAGACGGACCCTCAGAGGTTCTTCTGGCATGGTACCCGCTTCTGCTTTATTATCGGCATCGTTGCCACCCTCGTCTTGGCGGACTTGCTTGCATAGGATTGAGTCAGAGTAATATGTCTCGACCCCTTTGAATGGATTGACATCGACAAACTCTGTTCTGATGATACCATGATCGTCCACATACTTCAAAAATTATGCAGAGTATATGGCACAATCATGTACTCATGTATCCATGGATGTCCCAACAAGACGTTGTAGGACACATCTACGTCTATGACGTAGCAGGTAACCTCTGTTCATAAGTCGCTGATCTGATATTTCAGGCAATTTATTTCCAGAGGGTAGCTCCTTACAGTATTGAAGACACTGATGGTGGTATTGGTTGCTGCCAACCGGTGCATTGGGATTCTCAGGGTCTGAAGTAGACTGCGCGGGATGATGTTGATGGAAGAACCAGGGTCAATGTGCATCTGGTCCACTTTAATAACCCCGATGTACCCTGTATAGTACATAGGACGATTGTGCCTCTTGTTCTTCAGCAACATATTCTGTTGCGAGAACGTGATTTTGGGTATTGCCTCTATCACATTGTTGCAGTGGGGGCATGTAGTGGGATCCTCGGTCAGTGGCTTGACCCGGGCCAGGTAAGTGTCGGCATTCTGCAATGCCTCACTTAGAGCATCTCGTGTGTCTTTGGAGAGACGGAGGAGCTCAAAGAGCGATAGTTTAGCTGGAGTATTGATGAGTTGCACCAATATATCGAAGTTGTAGGACTTCTTACACCCATGTGTTGTATCCTTCTGCAAAGGCTTATCAAAGCGAGTCTGCTTTTTTTTGTCTATTGCGGGAGGCTGAAACGGACTAGAATCCGATACGCCAGGTGCGGTGGTTGGCAGTATAATATTTTTTGTAGCATCATAGTCGTGCTGGTAGGCCAGTCCCGACCTTGTCGCTCCTACCACAGCTTCCTCGGTGGAAGGAGAAACCATGTGACAATCTTTAGACTTCTTTCCTCTAGACTTAGCGACGGAGGGTACTACTTGTTGTATCACATCCTGGACAAGATCTGGGTGAACCCGTATGACCTCACCTCGAGGTGTGCTAAGAGGTACCATCCCGGTTGCATGGTTGTGAGCTGGAGGAAGATTAACAACCTTCATTGTTGCCCTCGGGATCGGGATAATACCATCTTGGGCCTCCGTTACTGGGAAGTCCCCGAACTGAAGAGATATCATGTTGGCGGTGACCATCTTGTCCTTAAAGTCTAAGGTAAGAGCTTTGGACTCAAGCAGACGTTGGATGTATCACTTCAACACGTAGTAATCTCATGTTGGGTGGTTGATGAACCGATGATAGTGGCAATATCTAAGATTTTTGACATGGTCTGCCTCATTTGGGCATTTGATGTCGGAGTGCCGGAGCTTGTTTCCCTTCATCAGTACGTCAAAGATTACCATCACAACATTGTCGTCGAAAGAGTAAGTCTCTTTCGGTTTGGGGGCCTCAGCCGGCTTTGGATCCGGCGAAGGAGATTTTTAAGACAGGTTGACGGTAAGGGCTTGCTTCCCTTTGCCATCACGAGCACTGTTGTCCTGGTTATTGTTGTTGTTGTTGTTGTTATAAGGACGTTTTTCTTTGTCATCAGCGATGGAGATCTGTATTTCCAGCAATCGAGCATCCTTTACATTCTTTTCGACGATGATAAATGCCATCCAGTCTTTGAACTGAGCGGTGCTCGTCTAAAGCCTTATTGCTGGGAGAAAATTCTTTTGGTATGTGTCTATCAGTGTGGAATCCGGATTGCCTGGGGTAGTCTGAGCGTAGCTTGCCTGAATCATTCTATGTATTCTCGTACCGGCTCTTTTTCTTTCTGAGCAATGTCCATCAGGGAGGATATCATCATGTCATTTCTTCTGTCATATAATCGAGCCAGGAAGAGGCGCTTAAGGTCTTCAAAGGAGGGGATGCAATTGTCTTGAAGGCTATAGAACCAATCAAAGGCTACCCCCGACAATGCCCCAACGAAGAGCTTGGTGAGAAGGGCATCGCTGCGAGGTAGATGTCCCATTGCAGTCTCAAAGTAACTCATGTATTGGTGGGGGGATGTCTTTCCGTCAAATGGAGTCATAAAAAAGGGCATGTACTTTGGCGGGTATGGCACATCTTTCCACTCGAGAGGATATGGTTGTCGTACCCCCAGCTCGTGCAGTGTGTCCTGATTGCCCATTGAGTCTAGGCGGGCTCGAAGTTCTCGTATTTTTTGCATGGCCTCTCAGGCTTCATCTGTTGCAGGTAAAGTAGATGATCCTGACAGAGTATGGTTGTCGTCAGCGGGTAGGGCGGTTGCGGTCGAATCTCCGTTGGTCCCTGGGTCCTAGCTTTCTAGCGAAGAGGTCTTCAGCGGTTGTGAGACCATGCTTGCCTTGATCTCTAACATTATCTAGGTCAAGGCTTGCATTGAGGCACTCATGGTGTGCATTATTTCTTCCAAGGTGTTGAGGCATTGGCGATCGCTGGTATCCTTGCCGTCCTCCCCAGCCATGTATACTGTTCTGACATAGGGAGAGACAGACGAGACAGTAGATCTCTCAATTTCCACCTCAGATTCTTACATTGAATAGTCCTCTGGAAAAGTTGACAGTGCTGTATATTCTTCGAATTCAGAAGGAATACTACTTTCGACGTCATAAGGCGCTTTATTTGGATGAGGGTGACTACCCCTAGGATTCTCAACGTCCGTTCCTTGAGAATCGCTATCTTCGTAGAATGACGGGTTATTGTAGAGTTCTAGAGGATTTCTACCCCCAGCTTGCGAAGATATCTTGGATTTCAAGGAAGTACTACCACCATTTGTTGCTAGTTTTAACTTTGAGTGGGTACCCAGGAAAATTTCTTCTGCAGGTACCGCTATTTGCCTCCGGTCCCTCGGCATGCTTGCTGAGAGTGGAGGGTTGGAAGTGCTGGACTTCTGGCCTCCCCTCGTAGAAGAGGATTTCCCAAGTAGAGTAGAATGGTGCGAGGGAAAACTCCTCCTCTTATGGTATTTGCACCTATTTTTTGGGGCACTATCGGATATGTGCTCTTGGTTGCAGTCGTTGAAATACAAACTGCATATTTGCAGGTAATGTCGCTTTGGCATAGCAACAGTTGGTGATGATGTGGGCATAGTGGTGTCCAGGAGGGGACCTCCCACATGCCATTGTTGCCTCCCTTGGCTTGCGCTTGTGATTGATCCCGTCGTGCAAGTCGAGCGAGGCATGATTCACCTTTACACCCTCTTCATGAGCACGACAAAGCCGAGCGCATGGGTGTGGAGGTGCTGCATTTGCTCCATGACCTGGGGTTCGTTCAAGAACTTTTCCTAGGTCATCAGTGGAAGAATTTTGATCTTGACCCTGTCCTTGTGCCACTGTGGGCTGGACGCATGGGTCAATCTTGTATAATTTCTGTAAGGGGCATGCATAACGGTTAGCGACGCACGCCGACGATCAGTCACCTGAGTAGTTGCTTGGGCTTGATGACCCTGCATTGCACTGGACTTCCTTGTTTGAGAATGCACCAGTGCGTAGTACGAGGAGTCCAGGTTTGAATCTTTTCCTTTCTCAGTGTGGTGCATGAAGTTAGTGCCATATGAGATTCTGTCGAAGACAAAACTGTTGTTGGCGTTGGGGCCGCATGAAGCTGTCCTTCAGTGCCTAGAGTTTGATGATGCATGGTTATTCTTGTGCGTCCCTTGAAGTGGTCGCATGGACGGTGCATCAACACCCAAGCTTCTGGCATCGTAGTATTTTTTTTTGCCAGAGCTCGAGTATTGAGCAGTCTTCTTCTCAGGCACGGCTGTCACATGGACAGGGACTACCTGGGTGGATGCATGATGTGCGCCCTCAGTAACAAAGAGGGAGACAGGGAGCGCATGCCCTGTAGTTGAGTGAGGCGTGGTAGCCTTTGCTACTCATGTCATGCGGGTTTTCTTAGGCTTTGGCAGCCTTGGAAAAGGACTCGCGCTGCCTTCAGACAATATTTCCTCGAATTGCTGGTCGAAGCGTACTACCAGCATCTTCTGGGTTGAACCCAACTTTGTCACATCGGACTACGTCATGACCTTCTCATTAGAGGAGAAGGAAATCCCCAGCAGAGTCGCCACCTTATTTGCCATTGATCCAAAGTCAAAACAAACTTTGTGTGTTTAACAAACAAAAGAGTACAAAGAAATTCTAGACAAAAAATCTAAGTACAATTTTTTTATTCTGGAGAATATGACGATGGAGATCGAGTACTGTAGTGACTCCTTTACTCCATTGACGGTCCAACGAGGGAATGAGAATGCTTTCTCATATTCTCTCCCTTGTGCTTGTCTGCATATATGTCTCCATATGCCTTTAGTGGATATACAACCCTACTATTTATAGTTGTCATGCTAATAGGCCCATGCGCGCATGTGCTATGTGTGCACAGATGCTGGAGATGCCATGTGTCCATTCTCAACAAGGTGTGGTTGCAACCGTAGACATGTGTCATGGTCAAATTGCCACGTGGATTCATTATTGGGATATGTTGTTACTGAAAATTGGGTCGGTTCTCATACTTGGTGTGCATGACTTGGTCAGCTTGATACTTGGCCTGTAGAGAATCTCTCTAGTTGCAACAGAAAGACCTTGACTTGAGGAACACTTTCATACTAAACGAATTAGAGTCTGGGATGCATAGAGCCAAAGACGCATGGAACGCATGGAGTCTAGGGCGCATGAGGCAAGAGACGCATGGGACGCATGGAGTCTGGGGCGCATAGGACCAGAGATGCATAAAACTTTGTCTTTCATACACGTGGCGTTGTACGGCTATAAAATAACAAAAGGTAATTATGATGGTGACTGACGCTCTGACACCAACTGTCAGCCTCATAATCGAGGCATTTCAGAGCATCATTGATGTTAGAGTCAAAAATGCTCTGACTTGACTGAGGTGACATTATGCGTCTAACTAGCCATGCACCACTTGAGTTTAGACGCATGCACTTTAGTTTCTTCGGCGCATGAGGGCTGAGTCGCATAGGCACTTCTGAGATTTTTTATGCTTCTACACATACGAGCACTCCGTTCTTCCCCATCATTTCGACCCGACCAGATTAATCAAGACTGCACCACCGTTCAAATCCTACTATATCTCGTGCTATTCTGAACTAGCACCCTGATCCAACTGTGTTGCACACACCATGCCTTTGTCCATTGTGCGATGATACTTTGATCATTAGGGACTCTGAATGCTGTAACTACCACTTTCACGCTAGGGGTATTTTGGTAATTTTGTAAGTGCTAATTTTATTTTATTTTATTATGTTGTATATTAATTGATATAATTAATTTGTTAGTTGTTAATGCTAATTATGACCATAGATTAGTCTAATTAAATTAGTTAGTTGTCATGAAGAGAATATTCCCTTTTAGTGTAGAGATTTTTTTTATAACCAATTAGATTTCTTTTTCTCTTTAATTTGAATTTCAATTGGATGATAGAATGCTATAATTAGTAATTAGAACCAATTATAAGCCCTTGTAGTGGACCACCTTGTCATGAAGAGATTAGAATTCTAATTTTTTCCATTTATTCTTACTCTTTTTCCAACCAACATTATTTCATTTTCCCTCATAAAATTAGTTCTAGAATTTAATTCCTATTTCATTTCTTCACCAAACCATTTTATTCCACTTCCATTGGAGAACAAGGAGCTTGGAGTATAAGGAGGAGCTTGAGGAGGAGTCCAATTCTTGGAGGATCGTGTCTGACTCATCTCTTCCGTGTCTAAATTCGAAATTCTTCAAATAGGCTACAAAAATACTAGGCAATTCTCTCAATTTCATCAAATTTATGGTTATGAACACCCCTTGGTCATGTAGGAACCTTTTTATGGTTAGATTTAACTTCCTAATAGTATATCTAGGCACTAGGAGCCCTCAATTTGGTAGATCTAAGTTTGTGTCATAATTTTGGGGCTCAATTTGGAGAAAATGCTAATTTTGTCCATTGAGTATGTGTATTATGTCCTAATGAGGACTATTGATGTTTATTTGATGGTGTGAAGGTGTTTTTTGTCCAAAATTGGATGCATTGAGTTCGTATCATGATACGTTATTATACGGGTGGTGTGAATTGGTAATTTCTTCATATTATTGTTCAATTGTGTCCAATTATTATAGATCCATTAGAATTCTCCAATATTACTTAATTATAGTTATAATTCATATATTATTCGTGTTCATAGTGATTTGGTGATATGGTATCATGTGTTTGGAGTGTGTATCAAGAGAATATCCTATAATTATGGGTATACTTTTAGTGTTTGTGTTTATGCCTTGTATATATATTTTTGTGTGTGTGTGTTAATGGTGTAAGGTGGTTGTTGTTGTGTGTTAATGGTGTAAGGTTGTTGTTGTGTGGTGTTTAGTGATTGGTTTAGGGTAAGGGGGAATTGAGTTGAGTGTGTATTAGAGAGGGTGTGGGGCATGTGGTAAGGTGAGCTGTGGCATTGTAGTGCTTTGGAGTGAGGCAGGTAGGAGTACAGACAAGTGTAAGGTAGAAAATGGATTACTGTGTAGGTGAGTATTCTATGAGACTGAGTACAGGTAGGACTACTGCAACAACTAAGTGAGTGCATGTACAGTCACTGCATTGACAATTACTACAATGTTGGACTGACTGCATGTTGTGCATGAGAGAGGTGTAGGTGTTGGTGAACTTGGATTGTAGTGAGGAGTCCCTGCAGTTGCATGTACAGTGCACACTTGAGCCTTGCACCATAATTCCTTCATTCTTGTGTGCAGGTAAGTTACACTGCAATAATGCTTGTCTTCACAGCATTTTCACTACACCAGCCTTATGTAAGTGGGCAATTTCAGGCACTAAGCTTGAAAGGGGGTGTGTTGAGCACCTACAACATAGCAAGGTACAGTGGGCACTGCCCAGGCAGGTAGCAACATGGTTGTGTACATGTGGTGAATTCGTAGTCCAGGCAGTATATATCAGAGAGTAAAGTAACATTGTGTGGATAAGGAGTAAGTGTTAGCATAGGTGTGCACTATCTGGATCACCCATCCAACTGGGTGTCAGATGGCAGTGTCTGACTGCAGACTAACTGCATAATGGAATGCAACGTATTGGAAGTAGTGTTGGGTTGATGCACCATAGTGCAGAAGCTGCACAAGGCAGTATACCATGGTTGTGCACAAATATTATCTTGTGCCTAGGTGTTAAATGTCTTAGAGAGTGTAAGAGTGAAGTGTAGAAGTTGGGGTTGTGTCTTGGTTTTGTGCAAGTGTTGTGTAGGTGATAATGTGGTATGGTTATGATATCAAGATACTAGAGAGATGTTAGGATATGTTGGTAATAGAGGGTATTCTAGTGTCTCTGATACAATATATCGATGAGCATCAAAGGGTTGTGATATACTGTGTATCAGTGAGATGAGGGGTAATAATTATAGACCAAGGTATTATCTAAGAGTTAAGATATTAGAGTATTGAGCAAGGTAATAGGTTATAGGGTGGATACTTGGTTAAAGTAATGAGTTAAGTAAGGTATTGCTAGATAATACTATTCATAGGTTCATATAGTACCAATATGATACTTAGTATCTAACATTAACTAGTATAACTTGGTAATGACTAGTATAACCTAGAAAACCTAGTTTAACAAAGTATTGACCTAGAATACCTAGTTTGACTTACTTGACCTAGTTTGACCTAATATTGACCTAGAGACCTAGTTTTAAGCTGGTTTAGCATGTTTATAATTCTAAAATACTGTTTTGACTTGTAAATTCATATTTAGGTCTTCGAGGCTCCGATACGGGCACTGTTTGATATTCCATCTCCGGATTTCAGATGAGTATATTCTCTGGTAGTTTCATTATTTGATAATTACTATGACTCAAGTATTTAGAAATGTTATACCTGATTTCTGACACGATAGTACACGAATTGATACATATATTGTATCTTCAGTCATGAGATGTTATCTAGACTCATCGCATTGATATTGGACATTATTCATCGTATTGACATTGGATACAAATTATTGGATAGTAACGTGTCATGGTTGGATCCATCGTACCAGTTGGGGTGGGGATGTGCTAGCTAGATATGTGATCAAGAACCATTGACAAGTAGTGTAAATCATCGGCTACTAGCTAATTATACACTTCATGTATAATTGAGCTAGCTTTCCCTTACTATAAATTATTGAATATCCCAAGCCCATTACATATCTAATTAGTATTTCAAAATACTTAGTATAGTTGTAGTTCTTCCTGTTCAGTTCATACCTGATGATTATATTGTCTTGCACCTATTACTTACAGTTTGTATTCTCTTCCACTTCATATATGTACTGGTTATGCCACATTGCTTTACATTACCTGTCTCTCTTTACTGTTTACCCTTATATCAGTTTATTGCTTTCTCATGATGCATTTCATTCTCTATTTAATGTTTTATAGTCTTTGTCAATTAATTGGAACTGTTATTGGGTTATACTCATTCTATCCTAACTGGATAACAATTTTTAGTGTTGATCTCGGAGAGATGCTATATTCAGGACTACTTTTGTATTATGGACCTAGAGGTGACCTCTGGTGAGATATAGGCTAGTATTTCTCTATCTCAGTTTTACGTTTGACATTATTTCTCTTAGATTGTTGTTTATATTATTTCTTTCTTGCTCATTTCTTCCTTTAGAATATTGTGATTGAGTATATGATAAAATTAGTTGTATTAGTATGTTTTCATTGAGGTTTAGACAGTTTTCTAACGTCGATGCTACAACGTAGGCTAAACGTACTCACGTACTCGTGCCTCGATCATCCGGGTATATGTCATGACAAATGCTACCTGCATATGAAACTAATACGAATTAATACTTCTTCCAATTATCGAATCATCGCAATGCACGGTGCGGGACATGGCATTATAGGCAATGGCATGATTGGATAACTAGTAGATTTGATTGCATTGTCTTGAGATTGATACTACAATACCTCTGGGAACATGCAACTATAGCTTGCCCGACTTGTAAAATATTTTCATGCATGATCATTTTATGCTACTATTCTTTGTACATGTTGTCATATTCTTGTCATTCATTGTCACATGATTCTTGTACACGATTTATGTCACACATACATTATTTGTTTTTCTTTATTTATTTTGTCTTGTATTTCTCATGTTTTCTATTCATTTTATGATACACTTTGCTTGTGCATATATTTTGTTCTCATGTGCATGACTTGTCCTGATCACGTATTCATGTTACTTGACTTGGACTTGACTTGACTTGACTTTCTTAGTTTCCTAGGAGAGGATACCATCATTAGGCGTTGGCTATTGTGAACAAATCTCGACTCGTTAGTGCCTCACCGGGTTACAATAGTTATTTGCTTACTTGACCCCTCGATCGTTAGTGCATCACCGGACTACGATAGAGACTAGTGATATGACTGTTAGTGCCTCACCGGATTGTGGTTACTATTACCTGTAGCTACGATTGATATCGTTGTTCTCATGGCATGCTACTATCTTATTTATCGTATTTTCTTTGTCTTAGTTTTAGTGTTCCTTGTGGGTTTTTTGTGTGTCTCTCTTGCATGTTTATTTACTGTTATATTCGACATGTACATTATGTATCTTGCTACGTCCTCCCGAGGACCTGTTGATCTCTCCAGGTTATTGTTGAGCTCGCTTTATAAAATAGATGAATGGATGGTAGATGATTGCGTCTCCAGGATTCATGTATAATTAGTTGATACCTTCATCATATTCTTTTGTATTTATATATTTCTCCTATATTTACTCATTATGCTATTATAGCCTACTATTTACAAGCTTATTCTTTTCTTGAGCTTGTTCATGACATATGTATTATTGGGGGTTCACTCTAATACATTTGTCTATTCAGAATCAGTGTATTACGGTCTGATCGACCTTAGCGCACTTCGTTCGCTCTAAATATTTCTATTTTGTGGATTGAGATACAGACTCTGCGATAGTGACCTATTGGTAATTAATCCTATTCTAGACAGCGTATACGTATTCGAGCTGGACTGTAGTCCACTTGATACGTAACTCGCCATTGCCACGTACTATGATCCTACATATTATAGGATCGGAACGTGACAGATTTCTGGTTAGATTCTTAAGTAATAAGATATGACCTAAGCGGTAGGGTTAAATCAAATTTTCTTATCCCCCCCTCCCCCCCACCCCCCTTTTTTTTTCTTTACAAAAAATGCGACATTTTTGTGTGTAAAAAAATTGAGTATAAGAAAATTTTATTGAATCCCCAACCTCTTATATCTTACTAGTAACGTGCACGTGTATTGCACACGCGCAAATTTTTTATTTAAAACAAATAAATATGAATTTATTATAAATACCGTCGTCCCTAGAAATTGAAGTCAAGCAACCAAAGAAATATCTCCCAACTTAACAACTTTAGTTATAGATATTTAGTTATAATTTAATCATATTAGGTGGTTAAATAATTAATTTTTTTTAAATAATTAATGTAGTATTTACATACGACTCTGACGGCTCAATTTTGAACCATTTTCAAGCCATCTTATATTAGCAGAAGAGATTAGTTTACAAGTTAACCACAAATATCACTTTATTTTGATATTATAAATACATATATTACATATATAAACTAAATAAAAAATAAAAAACGTCTATGTAAAGGACGTTTTCTTGACAAGAAACTTCTTTGGAATGGATGTTTCTCTTAATATTTTTAAAATCAAATTCTTATGTAAACTAGCCTCTTAAACTTACTTATTTTTTTTTTTTACTGAAAACGTTATTTCAAAGTACGTAATATGTTATTTTTATAAAACAAATGTTATTTCAAAGGTAGTTTTAATGCTGTTATTAGTATTTCAGCAAAATTTGTTGTCTCAGTCCAATTTTATCAAATTTTGATCCTTTAAATGAAATTATCTGAAGTAATTAACTTGGTTAGTTTTGGTTTGCGGTTTTTTTTTTTCACCGGATGCTGACGCCTAACTATTATAATGGAAGAATAATGTCAGGATTAAGAAAGAGTTTCTGAAATTTGGACGGGTCCTCACGTGCATATCGTTCATTGTTCCTCCCCAGCCTAATTCCCGCCAAAATTAACAGACCTTTGTTCTCCGTTTTCAAATTTCAAACTGTTCTCTCAGCCACACAAATCCTTATTTTAAACTTTTTTTTAAAAAAATAACCATCCCGCCACTCCATAAAAATCCCTCCTTTTTCTCTCTCAGCTCTCCATCCTCTCCAGATCCCTCTTTCCTTCTCTCCCCATCAACAAAAATGTCGGTTTCGTCGTCGCTCTTCGAACCCGGCGGCAGCGGCCACTACCACGCTTACAGCCGGAAGCAGAAGTCTCTCGGACTCCTGTGCTCCAAGTGAGTGGTCCACCCTCCCTTCATCAACTTCCTTCTTGCTAACCCTAGGGACCCGATTGTAAATTTGTGGGCTTTTCTCGTAGTTTCGTGAGCTTGTACGACCGCAACGACGTCGAATCGGTGGGACTTGACGACGCGGCGAAGCGGCTCGGAGTAGAGAGGCGGAGGATCTACGACATCGTCAACGTTCTGGAGAGCGTCGGGGTAGGTGACCTCAGATCTACATTTAGGGTTGACTGATTTTTTTCTGAGTTTAAGGTGTGGGTTTTGCGTTTGTTCAGGTTCTTTCGAAGAAAGCGAAGAATCGGTATTCTTGGATCGGGTTCCCGGGGATTCCAAAGGCGTTGGAAAATCTAAAGGTATAATAAAGCTGGATTCTTTTTTGCAATTTTGCCCCCAAATTTAAGTTGGTTTGATTTTCTTGATCTGGATTAGGTAGAGGCATCGAAGGGGAATTTTGGTGCGGAAGAAGCATCCTATAAATCAGAAGTAACTTATATACCTAATATAATTTCTTCCTTCTGGATTATATAAAAAAGTTGATTTTTTCCCCTCTTTTTTGGAATTTAAAAGGATTTGGACTACGAGGAAGACGATAAATCATTGGATCACAGTGCAGATAATGGAGAGGAAAAGCTCTGCACTAAGACGAAGCCCGGTAAGTGCTTCTCCTCAGAATTGTAGTTTTATCCATATGCAATTGGACCGGAGTGGCCATTTGAGTTCTTGTTAATATTTGGCGAAATAGAATGTTTTGGTGCACGGATAGAGAACTGAAAGGAGAAGTCACTGGGCATGCTGACAGAGAATTTTGTTAAGCTCTTCCTCACCACAAAGGTAAGTGTTAAATAATAGTGTATTGGATTTTTAGTTCTACATCGGATAGAATAATAGAGAGAGGTTGTCTCCTCTCCTATATATATATATATATATATATATATATATATATATATATATATATATAATCTCTCTTAATGAATGAATCATCCAATTTATTCCTTTCTACATGGTATTACAACCAAAACTCTGAATTCTTTCTCCAAAAAAAAAAGCCTCCTCTGTTCGAGGGGAAGCACTCCCCCCTCTCCGCCTCCCTCTGTCCGAGTGGAAGCTCACCCTCCCCTTGCCTCAACCCCCCCCCCCCCCCCCCCCCCCGCCTCCCTCTGTCTGAGTGGAAGGGCCCCCACCACCCCCTCCCTCTGTTCGAGTGGAAGGGCTCCCCCTCCTTGCCTCCCTCTATCCGAGTGGAAGACATCTCCCCGTTGGAATTTTCAGAGGGTTGACAATGATTTGTTTGCATGAATCTCTGACTCTTAACGAGGGTATCAATAGTTAACAGATAGCAGACCTGAGTTTGCGTGAATCTCTGTTTCTAATCCGGTATCCACATCAGGATCTAACAGAAAGTAACCTGGGTTGCTTCTCTGCACTGGCTTGTGTGATCCATCTTCATTCTCTGCGTTCCTTGCGCAAGTCGGTTCTGGCTACGTTGATCGTGTGTTGATAGAGTTGATATGATTATCAGGTCGGGACGACCAAATGACAGTCGAATCGAGAACATTGAAGGATGACGAACACTGAGGCGAATAGCAGTGCCGAAAATATAGTGGCGGGGACATTGGGTACTGGCACGACGGTTTTATCGGTTTGACTTGTTGATAGACGGTTGGATGGACTAGATGGTTACTCGATATGGCGAAGAAGGTCGAGAAGACGCTTTGAAAAATGTGGTTGTCAAAACATCTAACTGACAGCCCCCCAGCAGTAAGTGATCCTACATATGAGCGGTGAGAGACTGATGACAGTCGACTGTTCACATAGTTGATGGATTCAATGAAACCATATGTGGAGGACATGGTTCAGAACACGGACTCGGTGAAGGAGTTGTGGGAGGTCCTTGTAACAACGTTTGATGCAAACACGATTTGTCTCGCATCTATGACTCGGTCGTTGGGGTTTACTGAGCTGATCAAGAAAAAAAGTCACATATGGACCATTTTCGTGACTTCAAGGCACTAACTGATGAGGTTGATTGCGTGCTACCCTTGACGACAAATATCAATGAGGCAATAACTCAACGCCAACAACTCTACGTCATGACGTATCTTGTCTCCCTTCAACCTGATGCAAACTCCGTACGGCCTCAGATTATTGTTGGGGCTGAGGTTTCGTCTTTGATGGAAGCTCACTTTCGTGTCCTACGGGCAGCGAAAGTCATTGAGACTTCTTCGGGTGATGCCTCTGCTAATCGGTCTAGCCTGGGTGCTGCTCGTGATGGATTCCGTGGAGGTCGTGGTGATCGAAGTGGTGGTCGAAATGCTGGCCGTGATGGTGGACGAGACAATCTCGGCCGTGATGGCGGAAGACCGCGCACATGCTTTAATTATGGTCAACAAGGCCATTTCTAGTGGTAGTATCCTAGAGCTCATGCCGCCAATGTTGTATCAAATAATCATGGCAATGATAGGGTATCCGTACAGATGATGTCATAGTTCTATGCCAAATTTGCTGACTTTTAAGCTCAGCATCGTGGTGAAGCTTCCACATCTGGATCTACAATTGGGTACTCAGCAACATGTGAGATCAAGTCAAAGCAGTGGGTGATCGACTCAGGTGCATCTGATCACATTACAGTTGATGTACGTATGCTGTGTGATTATATATATGTCGGTCATGTATCAGATTTTACTGTTGCAAATGGCAGTTCCCTAAGGGTTCGTGGAAAAGGAAGCACCAGTCTTTCTCCTGGTCTGCCACTTCGTGGAAAAGGAAGCACCAATCTTTCTCCTGGTCTGCCACTCAGATCAGTTTTACACACACACCTGGCAATCCGTTCAGTCTCTTATCCATTAGTAGAATTACTCGTGACTTATAATATTCCGTAACATTTTTTCTGATGGTTGTATTTTTTAGGACATAAAGACTGTGAGGACTATCGGTAGGGGGTATGTGGCTGGAGGCTTGTACTTGTTTAACATGAATTCTTCCATTACCTATGTCGGCGTGAAACTTGATACGTTTCAGTTGCACTATCGGTTAGGTCATCCATTATCCAAGCACTCCAAAAGATGTATCTATCTTTGAATTTTTTTGTTCCGTTTCATTTTGAGTCATATAGTTTGGCTAAACATTACCAGGTACCCTATCCGGTGAGTCTAAATAAAGTTGCATCCGCTTCTTTTGAGCTAGTGCACTCTGATGTATGGGGGCCTTGCCCTATTGAATCTGTGATGGGCTTTAAGTATTTTGTTTTCTTTGTTGATGACTAATCATGTGTCACTTTTGTCTACTTAATGAAAAATTGTTCCGAATTATTTAATATTTGGTACAATTTGTCCGAAAATCCAAATCTAATTTGGAGTTCCTATTAAGTATTTTCGGAGTGACAATGGTCATGAGTATTTATCTCGTGAGTTCAATTCTCATCTGCTAGACATGGCATCAACTAAACTTCTTGTTCTTACATACCATAACAGAATGATGTGGCTGAACGTAAGAATTGCCACCTTTTGAAAACAATGCATGACTCTTATGTTTCAAGCATGTACTCCCAAAAAAATTGTCTGTCTTACAGCCTGTTATCTTATCAAACGAATGTCATATTCTGTTTTCAATGGTAATATTCTGTTTTCTCGGTTATATCCCAATCATGAGCCATTTTTTCTACCTTTTAAAATTTTTGGCTGCTTGTGTTATGTTCGAGATACTCAACCGAATCTTTCCAAATTGGATCCCAAAGCAATCCAAGTGTATTTTTTGGGTATCTGAAAGATCAAAAAGGGTATTGTTGTTTTTTCCCATATTTGAAGCGGTATTTTATGTCTCAGAATGTTACCTTTATTGAAATTGAGTTTCCTCCACTCCAGCCAACTACTACAAAGTCTATTCTCAAGGTTTACGCAAAAGAGAATTTTTTGTTGTTTTCAGTTCAAACACAGCAGCCCTTGTAAGGGTGTCCTCCCCTGCCGAGCTAGTCTCTCGGTCGGACGGTCCGCAAATATCAGCCCAGTAAGAACCAACAGCACCAGTCTCACCAACTCCAACAAAACAAGCATTACTGATGGTGCCCTCAACTATCGTGTCATCGTCCTCCTCCAGCTCCATTGATTCACCAGCTTTGGCAGAACAAACATCACCAACGGTGCCCTCAGCCGTCGAGCCATTGTCCTCCTTCAGCTTCACTGATTTATTATTGCCTGTTATACCGGCTCGCCTCTGTCGTACATGTCGTGACCATCCTGTAAGTTGTTGGCACTATAAAGGATTTACGTGTCAGACTTAGTCCTTGGTGACGACTATTGACGAGATTCAAATTTTTGATTCCGTAAAGGAAGGACTCAAATATGGAAGAGGAGATGAAAGCGCTTCGGGATAACCAAACATGAGACTTGGTGGATTTGCCTATTGGTAAGACAGCAATATGTTGCAAGTGAGTGTTCACAATAAAGGTGAAACCAGATGACACTTTTGATCGTCTGAAAGCTTGTCTTGTGGTGAACGGGTATTCTCAAACTTACGATAAAGATTATTTTGAGACCTCTCATGTTGCCAGGATGACCTCTGTGCGCGTGCTTCTAGCCTTAGCAGTCTGCTATGATTGGCCATTGCTTCAGCTGGATGTGAAGAATATATTTTTACATGGAGATCTTGAAGAGAAAGTTTATATGATGCAACCTCCTGGATTTGTTGTAAGGGAGGGTAAAGTGTGTCATCTGCGGAAGGCCCTTTACGGTCTCAAACAATCTCTTCGTGCGTGGTTTGGTCGATTTATAAATATTGTTATCCAGTTTGGCATGTGTCAATCAAAGAAGGATCATTCGGTATTTTACCGACATATATCAGCTGACAGGATACTACTTGACGTCTACGTTGATGCCATTGTGATTACGAGAGATGACAACCAGGGTATTGCAGGGCTGAATAAGTTTCTGGAAGAACAGTTCCAAACCAAGGATATGAGATCGTTGAACTACTTCTTAGGCATTGAGGTCACACGGGAAAGCGAGACATTGTAATATCTCAGAAGAAGTATGTGCTGGATATCCTAAATGATGCAAGCCAATGGAGCAAACCTCATCCATGGATCTAGGGGTAAAGTTATTCCCCGATGAGGGTGTCCTAATGACCAATCCGGATCAGTATCGTCGAGTGGTTGAAAAATTCAACTATTTAGCGGTCATGACTCGTCCAGACATTTTCTTCGCCGTAAGTGTCGCGAGTAAATTTATGGCTTCTCCACAAATTCCATATTAGTTAGCAGTTCTCAGAATCCTGCGCTATCTAGCCCAGAATCCAGAAAAATAAATTTGGATGGAGAATTAGGGGCTACTCAGCTTGAATGTTTTACAGATGCCGACTGGGGTGCTAGTCTTATGGATAAAAGGTCTACATCTGGCTATTCGATATTTATTGGCGAAAACTTGGTGTCATGGAAGAGCAAGAAGTAGAGTGTGGTCTCACGATCGAGTTCAGAAGCAGAATACCGAGCTATTGCTCATGGCACAACATAAGTGTTATATCTGCAGCATCTTCTACAAGAGCTGGGAGAAGAAGCATGATCTAAAGCAGCAGATATGTGGTGTGATAACCAATCTGCTATCCATATTGCTACAAATCCTGTATTCCATGAAAGGACGAAGCACATTGAGATTGATATCCACTTCGTCCGTGATGAATATAAAAAGGGGGTAAAAAAGTTTTATCATGTGAGGACCGGTGATCAAATAGCTTATATCTTTACGAAATCTCTTTTAGGTCATCGGGTTCAATTTCTTTGTAACAAGCTGGGCATGATTGTCATCTATGCTCCAACTTGAGGAAGGGTGTTAAGTAATAGTGTATTGGACTTTAGTCCCACATCGGATAAAATAATAGAGAGATGTTGCCTCCTCTCCTTTATATATGTAATCTTTCTTAATGAATGAATCATCCAATTTATTCCTTTCTACAATAAGCATGGCGTCCCATATTTTCAGAAATTTTCAATAAACAATGCCAATTCACATATTATTGCTTAATTTATAGTTTGATTTAAGAATTATGGGGAAAAGTCCTTCCCTTGTTTTCGACACCTTCTCTCGTAATTTTTTTTATGATTGACCTTCGACCTGACATCACCCCTTCTAAATTGGTGTTGAATTCCGAGACAAAGTAATAATAAGGGCTAAATAGTGTTTAGACCCTGGAATTTGTTTTTTGATTTCTTTTTTCCTATTATACCCTCAATTTTAGCTTATGTTAATTTTTGTCCTTTTATTCATGTCGAGGACATAATTGGAAAAAAGAAACAAAAAATAAAAATTCAGGGTCTAAACTTTTCAATTGGACATGCTATGGCTTTGTCATTAAGCATAGAAATCTAGTCATCAGCTAGGCAGACTGAGTTTAAGCTCATACAACCAGGAACACCCTCCAACTTTCCCTAGACTATAAAAGTCTAGATTAAAAGATAAAATCATATAATTTGCTATGGGAATTGTTTTATCAACAAGTACTATTGAAACATACATTTGTTAAAGTCTCTACCACTATCAAAACTCTAGAGTGCTGACGAGGGACGCTGGTTGTATATTTCTATTATTCAATGCAACCCAAAATATGAAAGTACCAAATAGGATTTACATGCGATAATCACAAATGTCGACCATGAGCACATTAGTTCAGCTTAATAATATCTTTGAGCTATAATTGATACAAGACCTTGAATATTGTCAAGTAGCTACTCATTAATTCTATATTTATGTGCAATCAGGATGGTAGTATTGGTGTTCACATAATGATAATTTATTCCAAGTGTAGGCGGAGACAGTTTCACTGGATGAAGCAGCAAGGTTGCTGCTTGGCGACCCCCACGAGCCAAATCACATGAAAAGTAATTGAACTGCCCATTACTTTCTTGACTTGATAAGGTCCTTGTTTACATTGTTTCCCTGCATTTTTACTAATTTCTTTCTTTCTTTCTCAAGACTATAATGCAGCCAAGGTGCGGCGACTGTACGATATAGCAAATGTGCTTACTTCACTGAACCTTATTGAGAAGGTACATTCTAGGGACTATAATTCTGTAAAGAGAAGATGGATTCTTGGTATAACATATTTCCTTTCCTTTTCCAAATTGGGTTAACAGACGCAGCAATTGGACACAAGGAAGCCAGCATTCCGGTGGCTAGGATTTAATGGAAAGCAAGATAGTGGTGTTACAATTGCTGTACCACCTGTTCCGGATCCACAGCGGGGGCTCAAGAGAGGTTTTGGGATGGACATCACCAATGTGGACTTAACAAAACGGAGCAAGTTGGTCCCTTCGGATGAGAAGAAGCCCAACAGAGTTCATATGAGAAGTGAAGAAATGAAGGAATGCAATCTAATGGTGCAGAAGCAGTTGCAGGGTTCCAAGGATGTTGTCTTTGGGCCCTTTACTCCACTTGGGTTGGTTCTAGAAGGCAAAAATGATGACAACAAAGGAGGGAAACAGGTTCAAGACTGGGAGAGTTTGTCTGATTCCCACCGCCCAGAATATCAGAACCAAGGTTTGGTTACTGCTTCATGTTTAAAAATATCTGCAAAATCTTTTTATAGCCATCATATACTGTTGAATATGTTGGAATTTAAACCAGCTATTAATTTTCTTGTTACTGACTTGTGTTTGCAAGGCAGTTGGCTTCGTATTTATGTATGTTTTATAGGCAGTTTTTTTAATATCATATTAAACTTCCTGCTGTTCAAACTTTAAATATTTTTTATTTTGAAGGATGTTAAGTTATTCATGATCCTGACAGTTTTTACTATGTTGACACTTGATATTCCTCAATTTTTCTCCTTTTTAATGATGTGCTTTTACTTGAAATTCAAACTTGTAATCTTCCATTGGAAAGTGGGTTTATGTTCAGTTGTTGATTCTGAAGAACGTTGAAGGAAGTGGACATTACAGAGCATTGTGATGAAAACCACAAGGAGACTACATTAACTAACAAGGAGTTTATATGGAGTGATGATCACTTGTTTTTTATATTCTTTTGAGAAGGATGAGATCAATCGGTTGTAATATTGGAATACCAAACTGGATTACTTGCAATAGAAATTTGGTTTAATATTTGGCTTGATTTTATTGATGGATGAGACTACATATATATAGGAAAGGCTAACCCCTCTCTCTACTATTCTATTAGATGTGGGACTAGACACCCACTAATACTCTCAACACTCCCTCTCAAGATGGGCGATAGATATCAATCTGCAACTTGTTCTTCTGAGCAAACGTGATCGAGCTTTAATATCCCTTTTTCTAGCTTCTCTTTGATGAAGAACCGTTTGATCTCGATGTGTTTAGTTCTGTCATGTTGGACTGGATTATTAGTTATACTTATTGCAGCTTGACTGTCACTCAGAAGACGCAACAATGTTCCCTGGTCCAGCTTCAACTCAGTCAGCAGTGCTCTTACCCAGAGCAACTCTGACACTCCCAGAGCCATAATTTTATATTCTGCTTCAGCAATTGATCGTGCTACCACAGACCGTTTCTTGCTTCTCTATGAGATTATGTTACCCCCCACAAAGACTCAGTACCTTGAGATAGATTTTCTGTTATCCATGCAGCTTGCCCAATCTGCATCGCAGTATCCCTCAACATCCAAGTGTCAATTTTTCTTGAACCATAGCCCTATTCCAGAAGTCCCCTTCAGATATCTCAGGATACGAAAAATTGCATCAATGTGGCCCTTCCTTGGATTATGCATATAGCGACTCACTACACTCACAACAAATGAGATATCAGGGCGAGTGTGGCCTAGATAAATCAATCTGCCTACAAGTCTCTGATATCTCTCACGATCAACAGGCTATTCTGTCTCTGTCCCCAACTTATCTTTCTGATCGATCAGAGTGACTGCCGATCGACATCCCAACATACCAGTCTTTGTGAGCAGGTCTAGTACATACTTTCTCTGAGAGATGACGATCCTATCTTTTCCTCGAGCCATCTCGATCCTGAAAAAATACCTCATCTTTTCCAAGTCCTTCACTTCAAACTCCTTGGCGAGTTTTAACTTTAGCTAGGTGATCTCCTCCTTATTATTATCTGTGATCACTATATCATCCACATACACTGCAAATTTGGTGATGTGGCCTCTTGCATGCTAGAAGAAGACCGTGTGATCTGCATTGGTCTGGCGGTACCCTGTGTCTGTGACAGCCTTCCTAAATCTATTAAACCAGGCTCGAGGAGATTGCTTGAGTCCATACAGTGATTTCTTCTGCTTGCACACCTTTTTCCGTCGACTGCTTTGTGCAATACCCTGGGAGGGGGTCTCCATGTATACTTCTTCTTGTAGATCCCCATGAAGAAAAGCGTTCTTTACATCCAATTGATACAGCTGCCACCCATGGTTTGCTGCAAGAGAGACCAATGTTCTCACAGTGCTTATCTTTGCCACCGGAGCAAATGTCTTATCATAGTCGATGCCATAGGATTGAGTGTATCCCTTTGCAACCAACATTGCCTTGTACTGCTCCACCTTACCTTCTGGCGTTTCTTTTACTGTGAAGACCCATTTGCATTCAACTGCTCTCTTTCCTTTATGTAATGGAACAAGCTCCCATGTCCCATTTTTTTGAGTGCCCCAAGTTCCTCTTAACATTGCAGCTTTCTACCTTGGATTTTTCTTCGCTTCCTGCCAACACTTATGCAAAGAGGTGGTGTCTAATGATGCAATGAATGCTTGATAAGTAGAGAATATATTAGAGTAGGATAAAAAATTGGCAATGTCATGTTCATAACCATAACGATTAGGGGCTCTTCCCGTATTACTGCGAGAAGATCTCCTTAAGGGAGCATGAGTTAGTGGTGGAGAGATCATACCATCCGAATCAGAGGGATCTGCATCCGAATCAGAGGGATCCGAATCAGAGGGATCATACCATCCAACTAGAAAGACAACATAATAGTTGGTGCACGGAACCTATATTACGTGTTTGGATTTGTCGAGCGGGCGAGTAGCCTCCCCACCAGTGCATTCAATGTACTGATAACCTACCAGATCGTTTGCAGGGTGCGGGAGAACCTCGTTCGGTGCGGATGCCTCCTTCGTGCGTGCTAAGGTGTGGAGTTCACTTTGGAGCCTTGAAGCGTTGCGTCCGGAACTGAAGCACATATACAAGACATAATGTTGAAACATTGTCTGAACATCGCCTGTACAATCATTCCATAATTGTAGCCACTTGGCACGCTTTTATTGTTTCAGAGAGAGAGATCTGAGTGACTTGTAATCTCGGCTATACGCCGTCTGTAACACATGTTCAATATCAATAAAAGAGTTGCTTTACTTCTACTTGTGTTATTCAATGCTTCCGCTATTGTCGACTTTGTGAACCTGTTATCAAATCGCCTATGCGTTTATGATTCCGCTGCACTCGGACAATCTGTACGACTCTGTGGCTTAGAACTCTTACCGACAGCCAATGAACCACGGCCTTGCACTGTATTGGCTCACGCTCGTACGACATCACGCCCGGATGGGTCAAAACGATCATTCTGCGGGAGCGCTGGTGCGGTGATTCTCGCCTAGCGGGGACGGCCGATTTAGCATGCGGGAGATCAGGGCCTGACAGAATGGTATTAGAGCCTGGCTATACGTCTTTGGACTTCATTTTGATCATCTCAATTTCGAAAGCTCGTTCGTGGGTTATGTGCACGCTCTCTCTCAATCAGTGTAGTCAAAGGCGCACCTCAGGCGCGCCTAAGGCGCGCCTTGCTCCTAGGCGCATGGGTAGCGCCTCAGAGTACTCCAGGCGGGGCGCAATTCTTAAGGCGCACCTAAGGCGCTCCTAGGTGCGCCTTTTCCTAGCGCCTTGGAATAGCTAAAGCGCGCCTTAAAAATCTTGTGAAAAATATAACATGTTTAGACTTTTTTTTAACTATTGTACTATTTTTAGACTATTTTTTGAACTGATGTACTTTTTTTTAATGTTTTCTCTCTCACTCACTCAATTCAAAGTGATTGCAACCTAAACATGGGAGAATTTGAAGCACACATCTTTATCAATATAGAAATCCGATGTGAATATATATATATATATATATATATATATATATATATAAATTTTGCGCCTCACGTCGCTCGGGCGCGCGCCTTAAGTGCGCCTTGTGCCTCGGACGATTTGGACCCTTTGCGCCTCGAGTGCGCCTTGCGCCTTTGACTACCTTGCTCTCAATGTCCCAAACAGAATGTTCCAATAATGAGTCTAAATACTTTCAAAAAGCGCATTAGAATAATGTGATTGCTTGTATGAAATTGTGACGCTAGGGCCTTTGTGCCAATCTGTGCAGACCCTTGAGATTTTCGCAAGTAGCTTGTCCGATTTCACTATCTCTAAGTTTGGTTGAATGCATATGTTTGAGGGACGCTTTGAACGTGTGCACGATCCAAGACTCAAGAAGATGTGAAACTCGAGTGCTAAGACTTCGCTATCGCCGAGTCGGTGAAATGCATGTGTTAGAGGGGCACTTCGAGTATGTGTACGATCCAGACTCGCGATATGCTGATCTCGAATGCTTATGCAAGTGAATATCCAAATGAACAGGTACAACGACTTGTATAGGTTTGCCTCAGCCTTAGATCGTTAATCAAGATTGCTATACTTGGGATAGGTTCCATAATGTGTTAGTACGGCTTGCCCTCAGTAAGTCTCGAGGACGAGACTTTTTTCTGAGTTGGGTAGGATGTAACACCCCGTTCCGTTCAAGCGGACTGCCGATTCAAACGGCAAAAGTGCAATGTCCCGACCTGCTTTGCTCAGGCGAGAATACTCGTTTGAGGCAAAGGATATCCAGACTTGTCCCTACAGGATTCCGGCTTAGGCTTTCAGAGGCTTGCTTGACGTATCACTCAACCGAGGCGAATTATCGCTAAGGTGGGTGGCTACGGTGAACTTGTCTTTGCTTAGCCAGCACACTTAAAATCTGGAATGATACATGCTAGTCGCTAGGTGAATCACTCCTGCATGCTAATAAGAATACAACGCACCTAGCTAAGGAAATAATCCCAACTTGTATTGCTTGTGCTAGAACATGGAAATAAAATATTGCTTATATTCAGACCCTCGCATGCTACCCTATATAATGTTGCTCGGAAAGTCCCTTACGATTTTACCCCTCGGTTTACCTTCGGGCCCGAGCCAACTTGTCTGCTTAAGTTACTTAGAAACGCATGCTTGCCTGCTTACAAATGTCTAACGTTATTATTATTGTGCATGCATTCTAGTTAGCCATGAGACTATCAAATAGTTCTTCTGTGCAATTGAACCTACAAGTATCTGGCACCGTTAGGTCAGCAAGGCAAATCCCCGAACCAGGGGCATGCATCAAGGCAAGTGAATACTGAAATGGAAATCACATCAAGTTTACCTTTGAACGAGAATCCTATCCATGCTCGTTCATAGCGGAAATTCAAGATTGTACTCGTGTTATTGATTGTATTGGAAAAGATGTGAATTTGGATAACCCTAAAGACCTGCATGTCGCGGACAACTCGGAAATAAGGTATCGTTCCACGGACGGTCACCGGGACACTGGGACCGATCCGATCCGGATGGAACTCTATTGTATAGTCAAATATTGTACTGGACGAGATGGCTTGTAGCGCCCATTGTACTTTCACTGCAAACCATTCTCGTTTATGACTAGTGTCCTTATGGCTATGCCAGCGACCTCCTGATCATATAGATAAGTTATTCTCGCTTAGCGGCTATCCGCGTGCGAGTCATTGTATCGCATCAAATGAACAACTGAACACCTGAACGATCATGATACAACGACTCTCGTGTTTGCATATGCCATTGCCTTGATTTTCATTATGAATACTCGTCCTTGAATTAACTTGGTCTGCCTTGGACAGGGAAGGACAAATCGGTAAGTTGGTAAGTCTCGCCGTGTTTCCTCTCATGTTGCACGGCGTACTGCCACACGAATTAGGCTATTCAATCTTTGCATGAAACTGATCCTAAGGCAACTAGAAAGACAACATAATAGTTGGTGCACGGAACCTATATTACGTGTTTGGATTTGTCGAACGGGCGAGTAGCCTCCCCACCAGTGCATTCAATGTACTGATAACCCACCAGATCGTTTGCAGGGTGCGGGAGAATCTCGTTCGGTGCGGATGCCTCCTTCGTGCGTGCTAAGGCATGGAGTTCACTCCGGAGCCTTGGAACGTTGCGTCCGGAACTGAAGCACATATACAAGACATAATGTTGGAACATCGCCTGTACAATCATTCCACAATTGAAGCCACTTGGCACGCTTTTATTGTTTCAGAGAGAGAGATCCGAGCGACTTGTAATCTCGGTTATACGCCGCTTGTAACACATGTTCAATATCAATAAAAGAGTTGCTTTACTTATACTTGTGTTATTCAATGCTTCTGCTATTGTCGACTCAGTGAACCTGTTATCAAATCGCCTATGTTTTTATGATTTCGCTGCACTCGGACAATCTGTGCGACTCTGTGGCTTAGAACTCTTACTGCCAGCCAATGAACCACGGCCTTGCACGGGCGTGGCTCACGCTCGTGCGACATCACTCCCGGATGGGTCAAAACGATCGTTCCACGGGAGCGCTGGTACAGTGATTCTCGCCTAACCGATTTAGTCTGCGGGAGATCGGGGCGTGACACTTAATGCTCTTCCATATCTCTAGCATTTCTCTCTCACTATGGGTCATATTGGGTGACTGACTCTCACTTTCCTCTTCTGCCAGGTTTGTCTTGTGCCCTCCGGAATGATTACTTCTGCCACCAGCATAGCCTCCTCTGCCACCCCTACTCCCTCTACGACTGCATCCTCGACCGCTGGACTGGTTTTTCAGGAGTTTCGTACAAAATCTGATGAAGTATCCAGGGTCTCCACAGTTGTAGTACCCTCCCCCTCTGGAAGGGTTTAAGTTAAAAATTGCTAGAGCCGATTTTCTTCCCAGAGAGCTAGTGGTGCTAGGCATCAGCTTTAGTCGTGACTCTTCTTGTGCCATAGCAGCTATGGCCTCCTCCAGTGATGGCAGCCTGGGTTGAGCAAGTAGGATATTCCTCCTTTGCTCGAATACTGGTCGAGTCCCTTCAGGAACTTCATCATCCTCTGTCGCGAAACATACTCCATGAACTTCTTATAATGTTTGCAAATGCCGGTTCCACTTGCTCATTTTCTACGCCTATAGGGTCATCATGGTCGAGATCTGACCAATACTTCTTCAGTAGAGCCGCATACTCAGATATGGTGTGATCTTCTTGGACCACCTTATCAAATTCATCTTGTAGTTGGAAAACCCTCAAAGGGTTGCCTGACCCTGAGTACATATCTCTCAGCGTCATCCAAATGTTACCAGCACCCTCCATTGCTTCCACGTTGCCCGACACTTGGTCGGTCAATGAGGTTGTCAACCATCCAGCAATAATATTATTGACGATCTTCCACACAATAAATTTTTGTGATGAGTGATCTTCAGGTGCCTTGGTTTGGCCATTCACATAGCCCACCAAGCCTCTTGCCTTCAGAGTTCGCATCGCCTGACTCGACCACTTCAAGTAGTTGGAAGTACCCTCCAACATTATCTCCAGTTTCTTAAACTTTTTCATTTTATATGGTAAAAGATCCACATCTGCGTGTGCACCACGGGAGCTAGTCTCGGTCAGCCTCTTGGAGAAGAGATCGTACACCAAAGCCTTCATTTCTTGGGCAGTCAGCTTGCTGTAGATCGTCTCCATCGTCTTCTTCTTGTCCTTCCATCAGCAAGATCAGCAAGACGGTGACAGATCTAGATCGTCTCCTCCTTTGATCGCCGTCTTCTCTATGTCTATTGTTCCTCCTTCAGCGGCAGCGGTGTCCCTGAGAGTAGTTGCTCACGTCCCGTGCACGGCTTCGACCCAAGGTTGCTTGGCCTGACGAGAAGGAGGAACCGACAATTGTAGTCGAGATCAGGAGTTCACATAAAAGTTCTCCCACTGATATACCTCGATCCAACTTGCAACTATATAATTAATATTCCGATTACAACTTGCTGCTACAAAACAATAATTAGAAAATTAAATTTTTTTGTCTTCCGTACAATCGCAGTTGTATATGGACAGATCCGAGTTATAACTTGCAGAAGAGAAGAAGATCGTCGGGGTCGGGGGTCGCCGGGATCGCAGCGGCAACAACAGCAGTCGCGACAACAGCAACAACGACGGTGGGGCAGGCTTGCGGTGGCCGAGGGGCGGCGCTGTGCTGATGGAGGGGCCGACGGGGAAAGAAGGGAGGGGGGACAACTGTGCCCGGGACGGTATGGAGTGCAATGCGAGGCCAATGGGACGTTCACTCCATGCCGCCCACCTTCGCCTGGGACGGTAGAAAGTTTCGTCCGGATCGAATCGGCCCCGGTGTCCCGGCGACCGTCCGCAGGAACCTGAACATGAATACCTTGTGCACAAGTTGTCCGCGACATGCAAGTCTTGGGTCCCAGATTCACGGAATTCATGACATGACATGTTAATTCTTGTTCAGAACGAGTATGCTCCAGGAGCTGTGATTCTTGCTTTACTTAATATGATTCTCATTCAGAGTTAAACTTGACATGGTGCAATTCCCTAGTTCAGAGATGCCTTGGCGACCTAACGGTCCCGAACACTTTCAGGTTTATACTTGCACGGAACGACTATTAGATAGTCTTTCGGTGAATTGGATGAATGCAAGGCAAGATAATGTTACTTGATTGTGGCATAAAATTGTGTGACAAGCATTGAAACGAGACAATGGGTACAAGCTACAATGTAAGCAGGCAATCATGCATTTATATGAAACATAAGCATTTACGTTAGCACGGATCTAAGGGGTAGCGCGAGGAGTGAAACCGTACATGGGTGTATCGAGCGACATAATCTATGGGACGAGTAGTGTAAACAAGTGAAGCAGTGCACTACGAAGAGTATACAATAATCTACTCGAGGCATAAGGAGGTCTACTTGCACGAAGCTAAGATAGCATGCGAGGGTCCAAGTTATAAGCCAAGTTTCATTTCCATGTTCTAACACAAGCAATACAAGATGGGATTATTCTCTTAGCTAGGTGCGTTGTATTCTTTATTAGCATGCAAGGGGTGATTCACATAACGACTAGCATGTATCGTCCATATTTTAAGTGTGTTGGCTAAGCAAAGACAAGTTTATCGTAGTCACCCACCTTAGCGATGATTCGCCTCGGTCGAGCGATACTCTGAGTGAGCCTTTGAAAATCTAAGTCTGAACTCCTGAAGGGCCAAATATGGAATCATTTGCCTCAAACGAGTCTTTTCGCTGAGCAAGGCGGGTCGGGTCGTTGCACTTGCGCCGTTTGAATCGGCTGTCCGCTTGAATGGAACGGGTCGTTACAACTTTCCATGATTTTGTCTTTTTTTTCTAACTCACTTTATTGGCCAGTCACATCGGTCACTTCCCTGACATGGCTAGTCACATCGATCACTTCCCTGACTTTGCATTTGTTGTCCGTCACTCAGCACTTTAACCGAGGAGTGAACTTTGCATCTTCCATGCGGCCAGTGTGTTGCATGCGGTCAGCTTACCCCATGCGCGTATGATAATTGTAGTAGCTTAACTTCTTATGATGTGTTCTTTTATGGTTTAATTGTTTCCATTCTGTTTAATTGTTATGAATGTAAGTTTTCTCTAAATTGCTTATAACCCGATTGTGACAACCTGCCAGAACCTAAAAATTCTCTGAACATGGATTGTATTGACAATGTTAATCTTGAACTCTCGACACATGACCGGTATTGATATTCCTGATAGTGGCTCGACGAAACGCACTCTTGACTTGCTATAATTGAATATGGATTGTATTAACACTGTTAATCTTGAACTTTCGATAACAGACTTGCACAAATATTCCTGATAATAGCTCGTCGTATCGAGTTAATCTGACCGGTACTGATATTCCTGATAGTGGCTCGATGAAGCGCACTCCTGACATGCTAGAATTTTCTGAACTGAAATGGTTGAACTGATAAGATAAATTCCAGTAGTTGATTTGCTTGTTCATGCTCTGAATGTACTTGTCAAGCTACTGTCATGTCCTGTTCTGTCCTGCATCATGTCTAAGGCAAATTCCTGAGTACCATGGTCAGAAATTCTTGATAACTTGCCCAGGATAACAACTAGAATAATAAATTAGAAGCATCTAGATAGATCTTCTGGTTACATGCCATCCCGGTATCCAAGCGACACTTGATGGATTTGGTGCTCTTCGTCGTGAGGGACACACTTCCAGCACGTCGTCGAGTGTTGTATTACCTGTAAATTACTATACATGATATAATCTATCATATGTATCCTTACGCCTGAATAACCTGGATAGTCTGCAGGGCATGTGGCTGTGAGAAATCTCAAAATTGCATGTGTTAATAACTAGGACGGTGATAACCCTAGTTAGTTAATGATAGCAAGCCGTATGGCATGATTGACCGTGATTGCTTGATTTTTAGTCTAGTCTTGTCCTGATTTATTTAACTATTGATCCAGAAACTGTAACCTGAGTACGGATTCTAGATATCCTTGTTTCAATACTCCAAAACTGTTTAACGGTTATCACACATGCTGTACTTATTTTTAACTGTTCTTTGTGCCATTTTTACTGATTTGTCTGTTTGCTGGTTTTAGTTCCTAAGTTGGCTCCTTTGTGGTACTTGCTATTTTGGGGTCTGACCACACTGGTTTTGTATGGCCAGATTTCGGAGCAGCACCACAGGATCTCCTGTACTTTGTCCCAAGATGGTGAACACCAGGAGCACCCGAGGGCATGGGTGGGTTCCTTCTTCATCACCCACATGATCTTGTACTTATACTTTTGAGACGTTTAGCCACCGAGCACGTGTTTAGCTTGTGTTTTGGGACTTGACATTCTAGTCTGCGGGCCTACATTTAAAGCCTATTCTAAACTATAGCTAGAGCTGATCATGTAATATTGTACTCTTTCTAGTTCTTTATTTTGTAATTAGCTTCATGATCATCTGTGTATGTATAGTTTGGGATAGCTTACTATGGTATGTTTGGTGATCATACCTCTTGTAACTTGTTGTTTGCTTGAAATTGAGACACCTAGGATCCTTGACCCATGAATGACTATTGGATTGTAGAGTAAACACTCACATGTCTAGACAACCGTGACCGTATCTTGGGGTATAGAGTACTTTGATATACGTAACTGGCTTTGTCTGCCCCCGCTCTCTATATTCTGGTTCTGGGGCGTGATAGGAGTATATGGGGGAGTATATTTCACGAGCATGGATACAACACAACAATATACGTACCAAGGTTCAATTATCGGAATCAGACCATTCCTGAGTATCAGGATTAGTAGTATCGGCGGTTTCGGATCGGAGTATCAAATTTTTTGGTATCGAAAAACAAACAACTATTAGTAAATTATTAACATTTTAGAAAATATATTTTATACATTTATGCATAATTTAAAGTATTTCCAGTGTTGTTTCTTAGTATTTTTGAAATTGAATGAAATAGTAGTCACCCTTGTCGATTGATTTATATGCAATAGATAAGTTTTTCTCTTTTATATGCTTTTACAACCTTACTATGCTTTTACACCCTTGCTAATTGGTCTTTTTAATTCAATTTTTTTTGCCGAATTGACCGAAAAATAGACCTCTAATGTCGGTATAGGTCAGTATCGAGTATCGGTCGGTATCGGATCGGGACATGCCAAACTGTATTAGTATCGGCCGATACTTCAAACTATGATACGTACATGGTGACACAGACAACACTATTTTGAGACTGTCCTGGGGTGTTGTTGGGTGTCCATGTTGTATATATGTGCCCGGCACAGAGTCCATGCTCCCTTAGGGGAGAGTACATTAAGAGCCTAGAGCAAACTGAGAGAGGTAGCAGTGTGGTCTTGGTCGTTGAGGGGAAGTTAATACTAAAGCAGATATTTCTTCAATGATGCTACTTTTTAGTATTTACAACAATAAATGTTAAATTCTTAATGGTAGTATTTGTTGTTACAAGGTTCTGAGTGTTAGGATATGAATCCTAGTATGATTATAGTAAGAATATCTACTGTCCATATGGGGGAGACATGATGTGTGATGAAATTATGTTATAATTATATAATTTATATTCAAACTTGATGTGAGGGCTATATCGGAGTGTTACATTGCTGTCTTAGTCATTACCTATGTTGTGCAAATATGGACAGTTATATGGATAAGGACACAACACAGATACCAGATACAATCTTTTTCATATAGGTACAATAAGTAGTCATCTATGTTGCACGACTCGGACATTGATAAAGTACGTACAAGGCATTGATATGGACACCAATTTAGGTCATTACTGTGGGGATGCACTCTTGAGGTTGGGAGGATACTGTTGGAGTTAAATTTTGCTGCTTGTAATACTTATTTTTCCATCCTTTATAAACATCTGTTGCTAGTCGATTAGGCTTTGCGCTGAACCAGACAACTTTTTTCTGTTTTTTTTTCCTGCTATTATCTATGGTTGACTTGCAAAAACTACAAAACTCCCATCTAAGTTAATATGCAAACTGTTCTTATTGCATTGGAGAGTCTCTCTGTTGCATAGTCATTAATTGCTGGAATATTTTCATCTCTTCACTCAGTTGTGAGGACCGTCTTTTCAATCATATGAGAGTGCTATCTTTGTAATATAGACTACCCAGATCTTTGTTGGATTGTGTAAGGCTTCATGAATTTTCACCGTTGCTATGCAATCTCCTTGATCCATTCTTTTTCTTTTTCTTTTTTTCGGAATCACTCACATTGCTAATTTTGTCAGCTTTGAGCGAGCTATTTGCACACTATGTGGAAGCATGGAAGAGATGGTATGCTGAAATTGCTCAGGTAAGCCAACATGTAGAGTGTGGAGATAGTGAAGTATGAATTTATTTTATTAGACAGTGCCAGTGTACCTCCAGTCAATATTTTCATGCTCATACATGTACCATAATTGTAAAAGCGTGATGAATGTGGTTAATAGATGACATGGGCATTTTTTGGTATTGCTAAATGGCATCCATACAACAGTTCCATACCTTCGCTTTCTGATATTTTTCTTTTGCGGAAATGAAATGTCATGTAGCTCACTTTTGTCCAAAAGCTTGTGACTTTCGAGATCAGGCCAGAGATGTCCTGGTGTTGCTAGCTGGGTGATAGTTAAAGAAATACCATGCCAATCGACCGGACACCTTACTGCAGAAATCACTAGGTCGCCAAAGAATCGAGAGTAAATTGCATTGTTCTTGTTCTCGGGTGACCTAGTCCTTTTCCTAATCTTTGCATCTTTGGAGTACCTTACCTTTATCATTCTGTGGTTCCAGTCTTTGAAGGTATTACGATTCTGATGGTTCGTTTCAACATATCCAGTTAGTCTATGTTAAGATATGATTAGATTTAGGATTAGGATTAGATTTAGGTTTATCTTTATGTATCTCCTATATGGATAATATTTTTTCTCCTATACGGATATAGATTCTTTCTTCTATACAGATAATGATATATTTTCCATCTATATACAGATGGAAAACATATCATTATCCGTGTAGGAGAAGAAATATGTATCCATATAGGAGATACATAAAGATAAACCTGAATCTAATCCTAAATCTAATCATATCTTAACAGTCTAAAAGAAATATCGGCTTGTGAATGCCCATTTGTCATTGTGATTCTTGTGGAAGCAGAAGTTACAATATCATGAAAGAAAAAAAACCAATGGTCTTGTCTACTTCATCGACGAAAGTTAGGAAGAAAAGAAATTCCTGCAGGGTTTTGGTTGTTGATGAAATTTAACAGCCTTGGCTCTTTAATCTGTCAGTTTGCGCTTGAATTTCACAGTTCTTAAGCAGACATTCCTATGTTAAGTCCATCAGGTAAAGCCCTTACACTTTTGAGAGCTTGGGAACATTTGGCATCGGATATATTGCAGTGTTTGAAACATTTTCTTTGTACTAAGCAGATCGAGATGCTATCGGTTCCTACTGCAATTATTTCAAATTGGTCTCAATTTTTGTTGTTGTTTGTCAGTCTTAAAATTTGCCACAGCTCTACAGAATCATTTGCATAGCAGACATCGTAACATATGGAAGTGAATGATTGATTCACCATCATGAGCATGAACCCCCAAAAGGACGAGTTTTGTAAGGAAAGAACCATAGTTAGCGGTATCGGCCGATACGGAGATGGTTTGGTATGTTTCGATCTGATACTAGTGGATACCGGTATTGACTTGTACTGACATTGGGGGCACTATTATAAAAGACGGCTGTAGGTGCTAGGTGCATAGTGTTTGTCCGTCTAGGCGCCCTTCTAGTCCTCTCAGATGCTAGATTATGCATGTTTTTCGATTTTATGAATTTTTAGTCATTTTTTTCTTTCTTTTACCTCCTAAATCTTGGTGGTCGCCTGGGCGTGTTAGGTGGTGGGTGTTCGTCTGACTAGCACCCACCGTTTTTACAACCTTGATTGAGGATTTCTTTTCCACTCAAGTCGGTAAAGAAAATGGAACGAAAAACGTCAATTAATAAGGTTGTAAAAGTATAGTAAGGTTGTAAAGTATGTAAAAAGAAGAAAATTTATATATTGCAGGTAAACCAATAGATAATGATAAATAGTATTTTATTCATTTTTAAAATTACTAAGTAACAACACATGAAATACTTAAAATTATGCTTAAATGTATGAATTGTTTATTTATTTTAATAGTTAATTCTTTTTCGATAACAAAAAAAAAACAATATTGCGATCCAAAAATGTCGTTACTGCTAATATTGTCGATCTTGATACTCATAGGAAAAGTCCGACACCGATACTAAAGAACCCTGAACGCAACTTAACTGGCTTTGGAGACAATGTACGTACAGACCAGAAGTTGAAATCACAATGGCTGGTCTGAGAATGCTTGTCAAGTAATCAGGTTCAATTCTATGGCGCCATTGTAAGTAGATCTTAAACCACTGTATGTGTTTGGCAAATTGGAATTTGGATCAGACATGAATGTGTCTCGTAAATTCTAGAGGTAATAATTGTTATCTAAAAATAATTCCAACTCTGTATTTTAGAATTGAGAATAAATATAAGTAACATAAATTAATAAACTGAACTAGATCGCGGCTTGAACTTGGTTTAATATCCTTAAGACAATATTTGTCCTGCACTGATACTTACGGTTTAATGGTGTTAGTCTCCCAGGATACAACGGTACTCCTCCTTAGGTAGCAGCACTTCACATCGTAGGAACTGACAAAGTAATGATGGTTGTTGTCTTTCTCTTGGACTTGATGCTTGATTGTACAAATGAATGACAAACTTGAAAGGACTATGCATTGTATAAGGGATGAAGAGACACAAATGCCTCGTTTGGTTCACGGAAGGGAAATGAATTCCCTTGTTTTTTTCATGGGAATGAGAAAGTAAGATTCTTGTCAAATTTTCTTTCCTTTGTTTGGTAAAACAAGGAAACCACGTAGGAAAGACCATGTAATTTTCTTTGTAGTGTTTGGTTGGTGTATGAAAGGAAAGAAAAAATACATCAATGTTCCAATAATATCATTAAAGAGACACAGAATACGAAGAGTTAATTGGTAAAATAGACAATGGCACATGGACATTCTTGTCATAATTTTTTGTAATAAATTCTGGAAAATGAGGGAGGGAATCAATTCCATGGATTTTGCCCAAGTTTGTGGGTTGCCAAACAAATGAAAGGAGCAAGTTTTCTTTCCTTGTTCCTTAAATCCGTGAACCAAACGAGGCCAAAATGTAAAGAGACATTATTTGAAAGGGACACACCATTTGAAAAGAACACACTATTTCAAACAGACGGCCATTAAAAATTAGAAATTGATTAAATATTTTTTAATTAATTTCACAAGTCACTTTATTCATTTACTTTCCAACAATAATAAACCTGCAATTCTCAAATTCTGAACAAGTTATGCAACAAAAGGAAGCAACCTCAGAAGAGTTGTTGGTTACTACTCTCCTCATTCCACCAACCTACCCATTGTCCATGATAAATGCTTGCCAAATCGAAGGTTAAAATATCTTGGATTAATAAGAAAGGCTCTTGATAAAGGCACTACAAAAATGATTCGAGACTAGTCCAGTATTGATGCTAGCCAAGTTAGGAAATTTTTTTATACAGACTAGTCCAAATTTTACAAGAGCTGCCCACTCTCTTCATCTCCCTCCTCCTGCTCCTCCCCTCCCCACCCCCTCCGGCCTCTCCTCCTTCTCCTCTCGCAATTTTTTGTCTCTCTGCGTCGTTGACCTCGCTGTTGTAATGCCCCGCAACCGCACGGTGCATTACACTAAGTCGGATTGAATGAGGCAATAGCTGGTTACATTTTGATTTGTTGGATTTGGGAACAAGTATTGATTGAGTTGGTTTCATGTGCATATCGCTAGCGGAGTTCGATGGAATCAAATGTTCGTTCAGAGCAGTATCGGGATAGCAGGATTTGGAGCGATAATGTCGTCTTCCTTAGTCCGATCGGTCGAATAATTTGGAGAGCACGACATGCTCGCACGGTCATACCAATTGAGTAGATCGTGCTTTGCATGGGACCACGGCTTCAAGAAATCGACCGTATCGACAATGCAGGGTGCTTAACGGAATCAAACTCGGTGAGTGGGCTCTGTCCCTTCTCCTCTACTCCTTCATGCCTAATAATATGGAACACACGTAATGGCTTGAACACTTGGACTTGAACTTGAAAATTACTACACTGTGGTGTGCATAGAGTGTGCGTCGTTCGGTTGGATATGATTTGTGGCTTGAGTTTCATTTTGCGTTGGGCAGTTGGTGTCACGCCCCAATCTTCCGCAAGCTCAATAGTCCCCGCTGAACGTGAATCACCACGTTGCAGCTCTCCCGCGGGACAATCGTTCTCATCGGGACGTGATGTCGTACGAGCCTGGAGTTGCGCTCGTACAAGGCGATATTGTCAAACACCAAATGTTATCATCGAAACGACCAAGTTGCAACGAAAGTCAAGTATTGTGTACCAAGCACACATCAGAGTAATACGCAGCGAAGCTCTCGATAGGGTCCAAATGAAATGCCCCGAAGGCAATGCCACAAAGGCGATGCCACGAAGACGATGAAATACTCTTGCTCTTTTCTCTAGCCCACAAAGGTACTTACAGTTCATACATCATGTCTCGTATATCCAAGCAGCGCCACTACGCCTGCGTACCTGAAATAATGCCCACAACGTGGGTCAGTACACAGCCGTACTGGTGAGCGGGGTAACCCACTCGCCTAAGCCGACACTAAGTAAAAATAGTGAATGCAAACAGTTATATGGTGATCTTTCTAGTTGAATCCTAGATTCGTTTCATGCCATATGGATGACATGTTAAGGAAAGCTGTAAAGCAGTTTAAGCATGCAAGCATTCAACTCAAACCAATCGACAAGCAAATATAACCAACCCGAAGGATTCTAGCATGCAAACCATCATGCTCAAACCCAAGCAACGCGACTATCGTATCGAACCATCAACCAAGCCTCAATATCCATCCTCAACCAAAATACTTACAATCCAATCCCAAAGTGCACACTCTTGCCGAGGCAAGGTGGCCGCGCCTACACGAAGCCAAACCAACAAAAGAAAAGCAAGCCAACACTATACTATATGAAGTAACTGGCTAAAAGCCATAAAGGACATTGATCGGACCAAGATCAATAGGGCAGTCCTACCCGATCCAGGGCTGGGCAGCTACTCCCTCCTGGTGGTATCGGACTACCAGCACCGCGCCCAAGACGTGATGCCCATGTCTCCTCCATGGCCGAACGGTCCCGGTGCCCCGGAGTCCATCCCGTTCGAGAAAACGAAACCCTGTGCAACACAGGTTGTCCGTGACATGCAGACACCAAGTAGGTATGACAAGAGGATCGAACATTCTCACCCCACCAAGCGATCCTAGACTCGTTCAACCAAATATCCAACCAAAACATCCATAACCATTCTTCCAACATATTGCCTAAGGCACCAAATCCAAGTTATTTCCATAGGCACAATGCCTCTTCTCAACACAGTTTCAATGGTGCAACACCCATGCTCAAAGCAAACCCATGGCACAATACCCCAAAAGAGGCATAATGCCCGCGCCGATGCAGTTGTTCGGTTTCGAACCACAACTGCTCGCTTTGCAAGACAAAGCAACCAAGTGATACTCGTACACGGATGCACGCTCGCTCGCTCGCCCGAATTCCCAATATTTCTAATGCCTCAATGTATCATTCCAACTGTCCAAGTATAATCCCAATTATTCAACCAACTGCCTCAAGTGCAATATTCCAACTCTAGCTCCAACTATCCAACTCGTAAATCAATTCAAGCCACAAATTCTACCAAGCCAACGATGTACACTCTATGCATGCCTCAGTGTAGTGATTCCCAATATTTCAGCCCAAGTGTTCAAGCCTTTTACGTGTTTTCCATATTATTAGGCATGAAGGAGTAGAGAAGAAGGGAAAGAGCCCACTCACAATGTTTGATCCCGTTAGGCATCCTGTCCTGCCGATACGGCCAATCCCTTGAACCCGTGGTCTGATGCAAGCGCGATCTACTCAACTGGTATGACCGTACGAGCAGGCCGTGCTCTCCAAATCATCCGACCGATCGGACTAAGGAAGACGACATTATCGCTCCTATCCAGCTATTCAATACTGTTCTGAACGAACACCTGATTTCCATCGAACCCGCTAGCCATCTGCACATTAAACCAACTAAATCAATCCTTCTTCCCGAAATCCAACATTTCAAATATAACCAGCATTTGTTTCATTCAATCCGACTCAGCGTAACGCACCGTGCGGTTGCGGGCGTTACATTAGGCATGAAGGAGTAGAGGAGAAGGGAAAGAGCCCACTCACAATGTTTGATCCCGTTAGGCATCATGTCCTGCCGATACGGCCAATCCTTTGAACCCGTGGTCCGATGCGAGCGCGATCTACTCAACTGGTATGACCGTACGAGCAGGCCGTGCTCTCCAAATCATCCGACCGATCGGACTAAGGAAGACGGCATTATCGCTCCCATCCAGCTATTCAGTACTGTTCTGAACGAACACCTGATTTCCATCGAACCCGCTAGCCATCTGCACATTAAACCAACTAAATCAATCATTCTTCCCGAAATCCAATATTTTAAATATAACCAGCATTTGTTTCATTCAATCCGACTCAGCGTAACGCACCGTGCGGTTGCGGGCGTTACATAATATACCACTTAGAATCATGTTCGTCCACGAACTGTGCTGGTACTCATTCCTATCACATGCCGTTAGTCCAATTCATAACTCTGCTCTATACAACTCTCATTATCCATGATCCTGACTCAGCATCTCGTTCTGCTGAACGCTCGTACAAATTTTTGAATTTCCACATCCTCCTTGCAGCTCAATACGAATTCCTCGTATCGCTTAGTTTTGGATCGTACACATATTTAAGGCGTCCCTAAAATACATGCATTTCAGCCGAGCTTTGCGATAGTAAATTTGAACAAGTTGCAAGGGTATCTTTATGTTCGAGGCATCCATTCGCTTTACTCCCAATCGAACCAATCCGATTTCCATTCCAACATATTCGCTTGAGCACTATTCTCAATTATGCAGATTTTCCACCGACTCAATCAGTTCGTGTTCCAACTCAATCCATCCAACTATTTCTGAATCCGCACTAGCAATATCTCCAAATATATCTCATGCACCGAACAATCAACTCAACTGATACTACCCCAGCTAGGCGACTTACCCAAATATCAACTTTGCTCTCATCAGCTCAACCAAACACCTCTTCCTCAATCTCAATACCTCGCTAGGTGAACATCTATATTGAGGTTCGTGTGATCCACGAAGATCTCGCCGCCACGCCAAAGGGATAGTGTCGCCATGATTTCAATATAGACACACTCGCCACAATTCCTAGGTTGCGCATGGAATAGTTCTTCGTGCTGCTTCCACTGTCTCGAAGCATAGAATATCACTTTTGCCTTCTGAACGAGCACGCTTCCCAGACTAAGTTCTGATGCATCTTGTAAATCTGAGGCAAATCTGTCCCTTCCAGTATTCGTAAAAATTTGATCTGAACGAGCCGCTGCTTTAACTTCACGAGCTAGTTTCACAGTCGTCAATTCATATGAATGCTATTCCCTTCCAGGGCACGATGAGTCAGAGGCGATGCCATCGATAAAAATCTGCGACTCTGAATCTCATCAGTTGACTAGGCTACTTCCACCATTGCTTCGATCTTCCGACTGCATCTTCAACTGAAGGCTATCCCAAGGGTCTCTCAAATCCAACACTCAGTCAATAAGCCAAAACTCATCGCTCGTATCTGCCCTCGACGCATCCCCAAATACGCTGCCTCAAGGGTCGTTCTATGGGTCTACCATATTCATATCTGATTCGGCGGTCAAGTCGCTAGGGTCAGTTGTCCCGAAGCTACGCTCGATAATTGTAATCATCATGATGGACAGTTACTAGGAACCATGCTATATCTCATCTGCAAATCTGAATCAAAATCCAACCAGTCCATCCGAGCGAACTTCCGAATCCGAGAACTTCATGCACTACCTTTGTTGATCTGTCCACCAAATATCGCTTAACCACTTAGAGTCTTGCTATCTATCCGAGTCACAGTTCGAGAACTGCGATCGTTGAAACCGTCTTCCATCAATCCGTCGTTTTGCCCTGAATCCATCAAATTTCTGAATTGCCATGTTCGTCTACTCGCACTACCATTTGCAGTGATTCTCGAAACCAAAGACTTGCTCCAATTCTTATCCGTTTGCCGCGTTCCACAATGCACGTCCAACTTGCTCGAGCAGCACAGTAATTTGTTCCGACGTTGCTCCCACGTTTAGCTATCTTCAAAAGTCTGTCCACCACAATCTTGCCTTTAGTTGTTGCCACAATCCATTCACGTCTTCCGAAGAATCCGTCTACCATCGTTGCACCATTTTGCCCAAAATTTCACTTCCGCTAAACCTGAGTCGACTTCTCGAGCAATAATATCCAAAATCCTTCAAGTTTGTGTGAATCCATCGCATTGTCTCTCCAAGCCAAGATCGTGTTTCATTACTCAACCAACAGCTCAAATGTGTTGTCCAAAATCGTAGTTCATGCTCGCTATCCTCCGATTTACCAATCGCTTCGCTCAAGCGTCTCCCAACTGTTCGTTCCGATCTCGTCCATCTCTTAAGTCCAACGATACTTCCACTTGCACAAGTCCGTTCTCGATATGCTCAACTCAATATTCGCTTGCTCCATTTTCATTCTTCCCAACTCAACCGACGTGCACCAACCAACTTATATTTCTGTTACTCTAGTCCGTTCAGGCAATTCTCATTGATGTCCAACCAAAATATTTTCAATACCTTGCTCAATATGTGGTATCTCATATACCACTCCGAATCAAGTCGCTACTCGCATTATGATTCCTTTGTACTGATCCAAGATCCGTTCGAACTATCCTTCATGCGAGATCCTGCCTTGCTTAACTCAAGTCTGACACAAAAACTCAGGCAATATCTGAATCATCCAAATCTTTCCATCAATCTCGCTATAAAACTTGTGCTATGTTCCATTCTCAATGCTTCCAACTATTCTCAAACCGTCTGATACTTTCACAACACGAGCAATCGTGCAACGATTGTCTTCCAAGTAGTCCAACCCAATAACCAACTGTCCCACACACTAGTTGTACGAGCAACTCGTGCCAACTTATCCTGATATTTCCGAGCCAAACTCAAACATGCTCAACCGATGCACCACCACCAAAATTCCAACTTCTATCCAACACAGTCGCTACACGAGCAACTCGTACAACGATCCATTCTCAAATCCAATGCTCTATTCACAACATGCCGCATAACCAATCTCGTCTGCCAACCAACTGATCCACTTATGCAATCAGAAACTCCCTGAACGACAAGCCAACCCAACAAAAGCTCTCACTTGTTGCACAAATGCAACAACGCCACTCAACTTGCTGCACGAATGCAACAACGCCACTCAACTTGCTGCACGAATGCAACAACGCCTAACGAGGCTAAGCGATCTAACGAAAACCAACCAAAGCAACACAATCAAGAACAACATGCAGCCACAACCAGCAATATATAGACTTATTGCATGAAACATCCAATATGGCACCGAGTAGAGTCAAGAGCTAGACGACACACGGAAGCTATTTAGACTTTGTGATGAAGCGAAGGACCAAGTCCGAGAAAATGAACCAGGCGCTCTGATACCAATTTGTCACTGTCACGCCCCAGTCCCAAAAATGCTGAGGGACTGGACACGCGGCAATGGCCAGCAGCACGCACCGATGGACAACCCAATTTAGTGGATCCATCAGGGCATGCTTAAGCTGTAGTCTAACAGGAAATAGATCCAATGTTACAAGTCACAGACTAATCTAATCTCATCCACAACAGATAAACACAGAGTAACTGCCAGAAATAATGCAATAGAATAAATAAGCAAATCTCAATAAATACCTCGAAAAATAGTTCGAGAATATGTCTGGTACAACAGATGCAAATGGACAGGAAATAGAAATAAATGACTACATACGGCCAATGCTCAGGAGAAGTCCTCTGGCACAATCTCGTCCTCAGGTGTCGGTACAGCTCCTGTATCTGCTCCTGTTCCTACTTCTGCTCCTGATAATGCTCCTATACTGTATAACTCTAGGTGGATCTCCTCTGCTAGTCCTGGGGACAAAGTCCGGATCCAGGTCCTCAGGGGACAGCAAGGTACAGAAAATACAAGCCAAAATAAATGCAGTGCAGCAGAAAATGCAATAAATAGGGTAAGCTATATAACCATCTATGTGAAAATGCAAGTGAGAGCATCACTAGTGCTCAGGCCGAAGCCACTACAAGCTTTGTGTCGGGGAGCCGGTAGCGGTAATAACCGGTAATGGGCCAAGCTCGGGCTTCAGAGTCTTGTGCCTCTCAATAATAGGGGTTTTATATATATATGATCAGCCTGTAGCCTGTGTGTCTCTCTCCACCTAATGTAACCACGCCTCTCATGACCATAACGTCTCATGTCCATGTCAAGCGGGATCATATCTAATGCAAAAAGTCATACTATATCTAAGAATATAATGTCCATGTCCTGTATCCTATACAGAATCACCACGAATATCTCGGAAAGATCCTGTCTCATGAGTAGTGTCAAGTGTCCTGGGTCAAAGTGTACTTGGTAAGACCAGTACGAGAATATATAGTGTCACGAATGTCCATCTCTAGATGACCGTACTCAACACCGCGTACAGTATTGGCACCCGACTAATAATCGGACGCTAAGTACGTCACACGGTCCTAGGTTAAGCATGCACAGCAATATAATGAAGCAAGGAAAATATATAACAATACTGCAGAGTTTGGCAAGGTACACTTGCCTGGGGTCCTGGTTCCAACTGTAGCTCTGGTCTCAGTGTGCTCTGCTGCTACTACTCCGGTTGCTGAAATAAACATCACCATTAGATTCAGAAAATATCAAATAGCTAAAAACGCCTGTCCTTGAGTCCAATTTGGACACAAGGGCAAAAATGATATTTTCGGGTCAAAGCGGGGTCCACATGTGGGCCACTTTGCACCGAAAAGCGTGTCAGTGTCAAAGATCTCCAAATTCACCAAATTTAGTGTCAACAAGTCAGGAACGATGATACGAACCCAACGGAACTTCCAGAATTGGATTTCGATGAGCCGATCACAAAATCGCCCGTCAAGTGGAGCCTATGGGGCCCACGATACACGATTTCGTCAACGTTCTCAGAATCGAACCAAACTTGGGTCACAGGACCAGCGTATCGCTACGAGTCCGATGGCGCAAGTTTTGTCATGATCCGACGTGTGTACACTAAGTTACAGCAAGATTCAGAAAGGTCGGATACGGGGCGATGTCCGCGGATACGCACTGATTTCGGTGTGCACGCACATCTGAATCAGCTTCTGCAAAATCTCACACGTCCGTATCAACGACGCGCACGTATCTGTGAAGACCGTGTACGACCAAGTCGTCCCGTTTGGCGGGGCGTACTCAGTTCCGGGGTGAAACGGGGTGTTGGTTTTCCTATTTTTGAATCGCGGTTTACGATCGCCACAGGACGCGATGCACCGAGCGGATTGTACGGGCATCGAGGGGGTCACACAGTCTACGCGACGCAACTGACGGAATAGAAAATAGAATCACGAGGAGAGAGAAAATGTTACCTGAACAGGGCTCCATGAAGACTGATTTCCTCGTGTCTGAATCGTGTCCGACACGTGTCAGGTACTGTTCTCCTTAGGGTTTTAGGGTTTGGGCTTCTTCTCGAGCTATGGCTACCAGAGGCGGGCCGGTGGGAGGCCGAGGGCTGCGAGGAAGCACTGGCCGGAGGCGGCGGCGCTCCGGAGCGGTCGGCTAGGCGCTGGAGGCTGTGGAGGAGTCGGCTCAGGCAAAGTCGGGGCGAGGACAGCAGCTTCTGGCGGAGAGGAGGGAGGAGTAGGTGTTCGCCGGAGATGAGGAGAAAGGCGGGGGAGGAGTGGCGCTGAAAGTAGGGCAGCGGGGGAAGGCCGTCGGCGTGTGGCGAGGTGCTGGTGGTGGCGTCGAGACCGGAGGCGGAGGAGAGGATTCGAGGGACTAAGGCGGCCGTGGCGGTGTGGCGGGTGTTCAGTCGAGGGGAGGCGGTGGCTGCGGGCTCGGGCTGAGCGGCCGGAGGGAGAGGGAGACGAGGGGGCTGCGCTGGCCGGAGTCGGAGCGGACGTGGCGGTGCACCGCCGGAGGGTGGTCAGGGAAAGGGTGGCGGCCAGGATTAGGGTTAGGGTTAGGGTTAGGGTTAGCTTTAGGATTAGGGATTAGAATTTAATTTCTTTTTTTTTCTTTTTTCTTTTATTTTTCTTTGTGTAGAAAACTAGAAAAACATGTATTTATACATACAGAAAATTGGAATAGGGTTTGACCTAGGATTCGGGCTGGGTCAACGCTCCTTGGGCTTGGCTTCGGCTCTCATGGGGATGTCAGGCGTTTGGCACGGGTTTAATTCGGTTTAAAATCTATATGGGTCTTCAGGGCTTTAAACGGGTTTCCGGAGTCCAATAAATTCACGGAAAATTACCCTATGTCCGGTTTTCCATTTTACACCATAAAATATTATTTCCATAATATTTTAATATGAATTAACCAAAATTAAAAATCCTGTAATTACCAACGCCTAGGTTTTAATCATCAGAAAAATCCTAAAAATTTCCAGAAAAATTCCCAATTAATAATTCTGAAATTTAGGGGGCTTACAATCTACCAAACTTATAAAAATTTCGTCCTCGAAATTAAAATATGGTAGGGTGCTCTCTATCCAATCTCACTTGACTACAGTCTATAGGATTCTTCTCAAGTGACTTTGCGGTCTCTACCCAACTTAGAATTTACCCATCTATCATCTAAGGCTATACATCCAATAAAGCTATGCCCCAACTTATTTAATCATGTTATTGAATCCTCAAGTCTTTAACACCAAACATATCACCTATGATATTCCCTTAATCATATATCAAAGGGTCATCAATAATGCGACCGGCCTGTGGGGTATATCTAGTACTGTCTACATATCATCTTATACCAAGCATGAGGGTTCGTCTTTCCGAAATAAGAAAGACGGAGATCAATAATAAGGAGTTCAAGTGTGATGTAATATAATAGAAGTATCAGAATCGAGGCGTTTAACGAATTCAAATGGGATTTGTCAAGACAATTGTGGATTAAAATCCTATTCTGGTAATCCTTTGTTCGCATGCTCGCATTAGTACAGTTATGTAACTGATACGATATGCTCAGACATATCTAGAAGGCAAGTATACTAGTCAACTACATATCTCAATCCACGTGAAGTAGTCGTGCGAAGAGCGAACCAAAATGCATTAAGGTTGATCAGACCGTAATACACTGATTCTGAATAGACAATTGTATTAGTGTGTCGACCCAATAATACATATGTCATGAACAAGCTCGATAAAAGGATAAGCTTGCAAAACTAGGCCGTAACAGCAGCATAAGTCAAGGTAGTACAAATATAAGTACGCTAGATGATGATGAAAGGAGGTACAACTTAATTCAAGCTCACAAAGACAAAAACAAAATAAGCAATAATAAAAGACTCTACAATCTCTACGGTTATCAATTATAAGCAAGTTCAAAATTACATAGGTTAAGTCTGAGGTCACGAACCAATAGGCACGAGATAAAACAAATCTAGAAATAGAAAACTACGAAAAATTATGGGCATTAGCTACTCCATGAGTCTGTGAGTCTTCCAAAGTCGTAGCCAGGGCTTGTCCGCGTCTTCGTAGTCGATTCCTCTGCTGCTGTTGAGCCTGCTGGAAGAGTGTTGCTTGTGGTGCCAAGGGTGGCCTCGGCTGATTCCCTCCTGGGGCTGGTGGTCTAACTCCTTTAACTCTCGTTCGCGGTGCTTCCAATACTGGAGAGGCTGGCCTTGGTGCTGGTAACGCTTGTTGGTTATTCATTGGTGCTCTGTCTCGACGTTCGGGGCATTCCTTCTTTAAATGCTGACTGGATCCGCAAGCTAAGCATAATTTCCTTTTGCGTCTGCACTCGTTCTCAATGTGTCCTCGCCTGCGACAATATGGACAGACAGGTAGTACTTGCGGAGATGCTTCTGGTGGCTGGTGCATGTGAGGCTTCTTTGCAATTTCTCCCTGTGGTGCTCTGGTTGGTGCTGAGGTGGCTGGTTGATAAATCATCAATGCTTTCTCTTGATGCTGAGAACAGTCATTGGCTAAGTATTGATTGGTTCCGCAAATCAAGCACAGTCTCAACTTGCGTCTGCACTCCCTCTCAATATGGCCTACCTTGCCACAATAGTAACAAGTAGGAAGGAATGAGACTCCGGGTGCTGCTCTCGATGGTGGATTCATCTGCGGTCGCTTTGCAGCTCTTTCTTGTTGTGCTTGGTCTGGTGCTGATGCATACTGCCGCTTCTGGCTGGACCCTATCCTTGTGTCGCACTCCATAAGTCTTGCTGTAGTAAGAACATCCTCGTCTAAGGTAGTTGCAGCGGGGCTGATTAACTTCCGTAACTCTGAGCTGAATCTATCGATGAACTTCTCCGCTTGGATCTGCTGAGCTTCTTTCTGAACCTTCTGATGGGCTTGCATCATTGCGTAGAACATTCAAAATATTTGTTGTTCGTCCATAGCCTGCCCTTGTGGAACGGTGGGCGTCGGTGGAGCCAACTGCGTCGATGGTGGAACGTCGTCTTGCTGGATTCTCGTGGCAGGCCGACTTGCTTGACTGTGTTGTTGAGCTGTTTGACCTTCTTCAACTGGTGTTACTTCATCTTTGTTGGTTACCACAGCATCTCATAGTGATCTTGCAGGAGTCTCATCGCGTGCTTGTGAATCCATTGCTCTGCATCAAAATAAACTATAAGGGCGCTCAGGAATCAAGACAGGATACGAGTCAAGAAATTAATTTGAATTTGATATAGATATCAAGAACGTTTCAAGCAAGTGGATGAGATCCTAAAACTTATCCTATTCGTATTGCAGGCTTGCTCGGTCCCTAAGTTGAAACCGAACAATTTAGTCGTAGACCTGTATGGGCTACCACAAAAACCATGTCACGCCCCAGTCCCAAAAATGCCGAGGGACTGGACACGCGGCAATGGCCAGCAGCACGCACCGATAGACAACCCAATTTAATGGATCCATCAGGGCATGCTTAAGCTGTAGTCTAACAGGAAATAGATCCAATGTTACAAGTCACAGACTAATCTAATCTCATCCACAACAGATAAATATAGAGTAACTGCCAGAAATAATGTAATAGAATAAATAAGCAAATCTCAATAAATACCTCGGGAAACAGTCCGAGAATATGTCTGGTACAACAGATGCAAATGGACAGAAAATAGAAATAAATGACTACATACGGCCAATGCTCAGGAGAAGTCCTCTGGCACAATCTCGTCCTCAGGTGTCGGTACAGCTCCTGTATCTGCTCCTGTTCCTACTTCTGCTCCTGATAATGCTCATGTACTGTATAATTCTAGGTGGATCTCCTCTGCTAGTCCTGGGGACAAAGTCCGGATCCAGGTCCTCAGGGGACAGCAAGGTACAGAAAATACAAGCCAAAATAAATGCAGTGCAGCAAAAAATGCAATAAATAGGGTAAGCTATATAACCATCTATGTGAAAATGCAAGTGAGAGCATCACTAGTGCTCAGGCCGAAGCCACTACAAGCTCTGTGTCGGGGAGCCGGTAGCGGTAATAACCAGTAATGGGCCAAGCTCGGGCTTCAGAGTCTTGTGCCTCTCAATAATAGGGGTTTTATATATATATGATCAGCCTGTAGCCTGTGTGTCTTTCCCCACCCAATGTAACCACGCCTCTCATGACCATAACGTCTCATGTCCATATCAAGCGGGATCATATCTAATGCAACAAGTCATACTATATCTAAGAATATAATGTCCATGTCCTGTATCCTATACAGAATCACCACGAATATCTCGGAAAGATCATGTCTCATGAGTAGTGTCAAGTGTCCTGGGTCAAAGTGTACTTGGTAAGACCAGTACGAGAATATATAGTGTCACGAATGTCCATCTCTAGATGACCGTACTCAACACCGCGTACAGTGTTGGCACCCGACTAATAATCGGACGCTAAGTACGTCACACGGTCCTAGGTTAAGCATGCACAGCAATATAATGAAGCAAGGAAAATATATAACAATACTGCAGAGTTTGGCAAGGTACACTTGCCTGGGGTCCTGGTTCCAACTGTAGCTCTGGTCTCAGTGTGCTCTGCTGCTACTACTCCGGTTGCTGAAATAAACATCACCATTAGATTCAGAAAATATCAAATAGCTAAAAATGCCTGTCCTTGAGTCCAATTTGGACACAAGGGCAAAAATGATATTTCCGGGTCAAAGCGGGGTCCACATGTGGGCCACTTTGCACCGAAAAGCGTGTCAGGGTCAAAGATCTCCAAATTTGCCAAACTTAGTGTCAACAAGTCAGAAACGATGATACGAACCCAACGGAGCTTCCAGAATTGGATTCTGATGAGCCGATCACAAAATCGTCCGTCAAGTGGAGCCTGTGGGGCCCACGATACACGATTTCGTCAACGTTCTCAGAATCGAACCAAACTTGGGTCACAGGACCAGCGTATCACTACGAGTCCGATGGCTTAAGTTTCGTCTTGATCCGACGTGTGTACACTAAGTTACAGCGAGATTCAGAAAGGTCGGATACGGGGCGATGTCCGCGGATACGCACTGATTTCGGTGTGCACGCACATCTGAATCAGCTTCTGCGAAATCTCACACGTCCGTATCAACGACGCGCACGTATCTGTGAAGACCGTGTGCGACCAAGTCGTCCCGTTTGGCGGGGCGTACTCAGTTCCGGGGTAAAATAGGGTGTTGGTTTTCCTATTTTTGGATCGCGGTTTGCGATCGCCACAGGACGCGATGCACCGAGCGGATTACACGGGCATCGAGGGGGTCACACAGTCTACGCGACATAACTGACGGAATAGAAAACGGAATCACGAGGAGAGAGGAAACGTTACCTGAACAGGGCTCCGTGAAGACTGATTTTCTCGTGTCTGAATCGTGTCCGACACGTGTCAGGTACTGTTCTCCTTAGGGTTTTAGGGTTTGGGCTTCTTCTCGAGCTATGGCGACCGGAGGCGGGCCGGAGGGAGGCCGAGGGCTGCGGGGAAGCACTGGCCGGAGGCGGCGGCGCTCCAGAGCGGTCGGCTAGGCGCTGGAGGCTGTGGAGGAGTCAGCTCAGGCAAAGTCGGGGCGAGGACAGCAGCTTCTGGCGGAGAGGAGGGAGGAGTAGGTGTTCGCCGGAGATGAGGGGAAAGGCGGGGGAGGAGTGGCGCTGGAAGTAGGGCAGCGGGGGAAGGCCGTCGGCGTGTGGCGAGGTGCTGGTGGTGGCGTCGAGACCGGAGGCGGAGGAGAGGATTCGAGGGACTAAGGCGGCCGTGGCGGTGTGGCGGGTGTTCAGTCGAGGGGAGGCGATGGCTGCGGGCTGAACACCGGTGATTCTGGGCAGGTGCAGGTGCGGGTGTTCATTTCAAATACTGATTTCCCGAAATTCTAAATTGTATAGAAATGAGGGAAAAAGCTGGGGAAAAAGGTTTTGGACAGTGTGGGGTGATTCTGGGCAGGTGCAGGGTCTGATATTGCAGGTGATACAGTCATCGTATTTATTATTTAATAAATACTGCGCACGGTGTTCACTAATTATTTAGAGGCTATTAGAGTCATAATTTTTCTACGGTGTCAAAACGATAATTGTAATACAATTAGAGTAGAATATTATCGTATTTTTGTTTGGCAAAAATAGGTGCCTACTGGTCCTCAAATCTCTAGGGGTACAGAGATGGGTAAAGAGCAGAAAATTAAATAGGAAATAAATACATACGTTTGTAACGATATTTGTGCGACTAAAACGAAGCACCAGATGAGGTTTCTGGAAGTTGCTAAAAATACAGAAAAAGTAGTCTAGCAAGTCTAGGGCAGGGATGTGAAATTTATTTAGGGTTAACAGCTAGTGTGATGCCCTAGTCAATTGTGTAATGAGCAGGTGCACAATCAATATAATATATAATAAATAAAATTTTAAAAAGTTGCACTAATTAGTCAAAATTAATCCTAAATTACTGAAATCTGGTCGAGGGAGTTTACAATCTACCCTCCTTAGAATATTTCATCCTCGAAATAAAAACAACCATATAATGAGAATGAAAAAGGACATATGATGATTAAGAAAGATTGAGTTTGAAATATTGGACATACCCTGGTTTGGAAATAGGTGGGGATAACGCTGACGAATATCCTCTTCTCGTTCCCAGGTGGATTCACCTGGTGCATGATGTCTCCATGCAACACGAACGAGAGGAATAGTCTGGCCTCGCAACACTTTCTCGCTACGGTCCAGAATCTCTACAGGCTCCTCCTGATAAGATAAGCTTGGCCCGATGGTGATCTCTGAGTAGTCTAGCACATGACTCGGGTCTGGAATGTACCTCCTCAGCTGAGATACGTGGAAGACGTCATGTACTCCCTCCAAAGTCTGAGGTAGAGCTAGTCTGTAAGCAACTTCTCCGACGCGATCTAGCACATCGAAGGGTCCAATGTACCTTGGACTTAGCTTCCCTCTTCCTCCAAATCTGATAGTTCCTCTAGTAGGTGAGATCTTTAAGAACACATGCTCCCCTACTTGGAACTCTAGAGGTCGGCGATGAATGTTGGCCCAGTGCTTCTGCCTGTCTTGTGCAGCTCGTAGGTGTCCCTGGATCTTCTTTACTTTCTCCACCGTACGAATAATCAGTTCTGGTCCCAAGATCTGTCTCTCGCCAACATCGCTCCAGCATACTGGGGAACGACATTTCCTTCCATACAAAGCTTCAAAGGGAGCCATTTGAATGCTCGCTTGATAGCTGTTGTTGTAGGAAAATTCCACCAGGTGTAGATGATCTTCCCATGATCCGCTGAAATCAAGCATGCAGGCTCTCAGCATATCTTCAAGTGTCTGGATGGTGCGTTCTGATTGGCCATCTGTTTGTGGGTGATACGAGGTGCTGAACTTGAGGCGGGTACCAAGACTTTCTTGTATACTTCGCCAAAAGTAAGATGTAAATCTCGTATCTCTGTCAGATACTATGCTGACTGGCACTCCATGCAGACGCACTATCTCCTTCATGTACATGTCCGCCAAGACTTCTGTGGATTGCCCGACTCTAAAAGGTAGAAAATGAGCAGCCTTAGTGAGTCTGTCTACAATTACCCATACAGCATTACGACCACTAGGACTTCTTGGGAAGCCCGTAACAAAGTCCATCGTAATGTGTTCCCATTTCCACTCGGGTATTGGGAGGGGTTGAAGTAGACCGGCAGATCTTTGATGCTCAGCCTTGACCTGCTGACACACCAGGCATTTGGCCACAAAGCGTGCTATCTCCCGCTTCATTCCATGCCACCAGTAATATTGCCGCAGATCTCTGTACATCTTTGTACCTCCTGGATGTATAGAGTATACTGAGCTATGAGCTTCTGACATCAGCTCATTACGAAGTTCTCCATTTGGAACATAAAGACGATTTCCACATCTTAGAGTCCCATCTTCGTGTATGCGACATCCTGTCTGAATTTCAGCCTCTGTTCTTTGTCGAAGCCTCTGAAATCTTGCATCTGTTGGTAGAGCAGCTTTGATTCTTTCTACCAAAGTTGATTGCAGCTGATAGTTTGATAATTGGCCATCAAGTCCTGGCATAATGACCTCTATTCCCAAATTTTCTAGATCTCTCAGAAGACCTGGTTGGGTGATCATAAAGAATGCCGAGGGTCTTCTGCTTAGAGCATCTGCCACCATATTAGCTTTCCCTGGATGGTACTGTAGATCAATTTCGAAATCCGCCATCACTTCGAGCCATCGTCTTTGTCTCAGATTTAGGTCCTTCTGGGTGTAGACGTACTTCAAACTTTTATGATCGGTGAATATCTCCACTCTTTCGCCATATAGATAGTGTCTCCATAGCTTCAGGGCGAAGATGACTGCGGCAAGCTCCAGATCGTGAGTGGGGTAATTCTTCTCATGAGTCCTCAACTGTCTTGAGGCATAAGCTACAACTTTCCCATGTTGCATTAAGACACAACCAAATCCTTTTCCGGATGCATCGCTATATATGACGAAACCTCCGGATCCAGATGGTATAGTCAAAATGGGAGCTGTAGTCAGACGTTTCTTCAAGTCATCAAAAGCTGTCTGGCAATCTTCAGTCCATATGAACTCCTGCTCCTTACGAGTAAGACGGGTAATCGGCTCCGCGATTCTTGCAAAGTTTTCTACGAACCTCCGGTAATATCCGGCAAGTCCTAGAAAGCTTCTCACCTCTGAGACGTTGGTCGGGGTTGGCCACGTCTCAACAGATGAGATCTTTGCTGGGTCTACCGAGATGCCTTCCCCTGTGATAACGTGTCCAAGAAATGCGACACGGTCCAGGAAGAATTCACACTTGCTCATCTTAGCATAAAGGCTCTCCCGTCTCAGCGTCTCTAATACCAACCTTAAGTGCTCTTCATGCTCCTCGTGGCTTTTTGAATACACCAGAATGTCGTCGATGAAGACTACCACGAACTGGTCCAGATATTGGTGGAAGACTCTGTTCATCAGGTTCATGAATACGGCAGGTGCATTAGTTAGTCCAAAAGGCATCACCAGAAACTCGTAATAACCATAACGAGTCCTGAATGCTGTCTTTGGAATATCTTCCCTCCGTACCTTGACCTGATGATATCCTGATCTCAAGTCTATCTTCGAGAATACCACGGCTCCTGTTAGTTGATCGAACAGGTCATCAATTCTCGGCAAGGGGTACTTGTTTTTGATTGTCAGAGCGTTGAGGGCTCTGTAATCAATGCACATGCGATATGTTCCGTCCTTCTTTGGTACAAACAACACTGGTGCTCCCCAGGGTGATGCACTAGGAACGAACAAATCCCTTGATCTGTAGTTCCTCCAATTAAAGCTTCAGTTCGTCAAGCTCCTTCTTTGCCAGTCGGTATACATTGGAGGATACTGGTGCAGCTCCGGGTATCAGCTCAATAATGAACTCCACTTCTCTGTCAGGCGGTAGGCCTGGCAATTCTTCTGGAAATACGTCCTCGAACTCTGCTACAATTGAGGGAAGTGCTGTCTCCATTGCCATGTAAGCTCTAGGAGTCTGGCCTACTCCTTGCTCGATGGTTCCACGGACATATTCGAACTCTGGGTGATCTGGGGGTCTAAAGATAACACTACCCTTTCGGCAGTCTAGGACAGCATTATTCTGGCTTAGCCAGTCCATGCCTAAGACAACGTCGAAATTTGGCATTGGAAGTACCAAAAATCGCGCTCTTAGTCCTCTACTACAAACGACTACTGGACAGGTTTCGATAATGTTGGTAACTGGAACAATACCTCCTCCAGTAAGTATTTTCCAACACTTGGGTAGCGGGGAAGTAGATAGCTTGTGCATGGCTACGAATCTACTGGATATGAAAGACAAAGTAGCCCCAGAATCGAATAATACAGTTGCAGGTAATGATGCAACTAAAATGGTACCTGTTATAGTTTTCCCTTCAGGTTCTTCTGCAACGGCAGCTAACGCAAAGGCTTGTCCCTGCCTTTGTCCTCCGGCTTGTTGTCTGGCCTTGAACTGGGTCTCCTGAGTAGGCAGAGGTGCTCCTCTCTGATATCCTCCTGATGTGGAGGGAAGTATTTTCTGAGCTTGTGCTCCTGGCTTCTGCCCTTGTTGAGGTGCTGCATCTCTACGTTGTGGGCAGTCTTTGGCCATATGATTTCTAGCTCCACATAGCAGGCATAATCCCAGCTTCTTTCTACAGTCATTGGCAAAATGCCCCTTCTTGCCACAAAAGTGACAAGTCGGGAGTTCCCTCTTCTGGTAAGGCCCCGTCGTCTGTTGCGTCTGATATTGGGGACGACGTATAGGTCCTCCTGCTCCGTGCTGATTCTTGGCCGGGAAGGTTGGATTTGAGCGTCTGGCTCCTCGGCCAATGGCTTCTTGCTCCCTGGCTTCGGTAAGAACCTCGTTGTAGGAGATTCTCGACTGCGTTGTTGTGTACCTCTGGAGCTCGTGGTTAAGGCCATGGTGGAATCTTTTAGCCTTCTTCAGCTCGTTCGGGATCAGATCAGCACCGAAACGACTTAGTCTGCTAAACTCCGCGTCGTAGGCATCTACCGTCATGTTTCTTTGCTCCAGGTGCAGGAACTGGGAGTATAGGGCATTCTGGACTGTCGCTGGAAAGTACTTGGCGTTGAAATGCTCCAAGAATTGTTGCCAAGTTTGGTCATTGCCGACGCTGCGCTCTATGGATTCCCACCAGTGATGGGCGTTGCCAAGAAGTTGGCCCCTCACAGCGGTCATCCATAGGTCGGGAGTGAGTTGCGATCCTTCTAGCAGCATTTCGGTGTTGGAGATCCAATCGGAGATCTCTTCAGGAGTCTCGTTGCCTTTGAAATCCCTCGGGCTCATTTGACGGAAGCCTCGAACTGTGCCCGCTGGTAGGACAGGTACTGGTGTCGGAGTAGTAGTTCTCTCCAAAGCCGTCATCAACGTCTGTCGCAGAGCTTCAGTTTGCTGCCACTGAGACTGTCTCAGGGCCTCAGTTTGTTGCCACTGGTTCTGCAACATAGTCTGGAGAAACTGCAACATTTGAGGTTGACCCTCAAGTTGTGGCATCTGGATAGGCAAGGCTGGAGGTGGAGACAAAGGTGTCTCTGCATGTGGAGTTGGTGTCGTCTCCTGGCTAGAATTCTGGTGATTGGACGGAGTTCCTTGGGCACTTGGCGATGGGTCTGTTGCTTGGTCAGCCCCATTATTCGCAAGTTTCCCGGGTATGTCCATATTTCTGAGGAAAATAGGATAATTAGAAAACACAAAGGAGATAAATAATGATAATCAAGCAAGATGCAATAATAGAATTTGTAAGGATGGTGTCAGTGTGGATGAGACCTAATATTTCTATCCTATTGCAGGCATTGCTGGGCATGTTATCATACCACTAGCAAATAAAACTCGACCTGCATGGGCCACCACTAAAACCATGTCACGCCCCAGTCCCAAAATGTCAGGAACTAGGCCACGTGTCACTGGCCAGCTGACACGTCACTAAGGGCTTAATCCACTTTGATGGACCCAAAGGGACGTGCTACGCTGTCCTAAAATACTACAAGTATAGAACAGGTAAAGCTATCTCATCCATAACAAAATGTCAGAAAAACAAGTGCTGAAATATATATATATAACTGAGTCTGATACAGTACACAACTGGTGAGATTACAAGCCTACTACAAAAACTGATAATAGCGCAGAAAAATCAGATAGACTAAGCAGTGTCTATCTGATCAAAACATCTCCATCTCTAGGTAGCAGCATCTAGGGTCAAGCCTACTCTGAGGGTGTCTCCTCGAGCTCCTCTTCGGTAGCACATCTGGCCTCCTGATCAGGCCCGTACACTGTGGGGTAGAAAGCCTCGTCTAGATCTGGCAGGGAACCAGGTCCTCAGTGGGACGTAACAAGATACAGAAAAATGACATGCCATGTAATGTAAAATACTGAATAAGGAAATAAAATAAATACCGGGTGCTAACCATACTAAGTGAAAATGCAAGTAAAGATCCAGTAGTACGCAGGGGAATGTGTGGCTAGACATACGCTGACGTAATTCACCAATCGTGGCGACTGGCTAGTATAGGTGTCGTATGCCCCCGACTCAGGGAACTCTGCAATCGACCATCACTGGTACGAAGGTATAAAACATTATTGGAGGGGGTGTCCCATACGTCAACTAGTTATCTTTCCCATCCCAATGAAACTAAATGTCAAGTCGTACATTTCCTGAGTTATTCTAATCCGTGATACGGGTCACCCGTACTGGTAGCTAACCAAATACGCAGCTCACATCCATATATGTAAATGCAACCATGTTGCGTGTTTCCGTGACAGGGTTTAGGAGAATATATTAGGATATTCTCTCAGCTGTTGGTGAGTCTGTAATATCATGTCAACATAACAGTTGACTGTACCCAAGGCAGTCTCAGGTGATCATGGTATATGAATTTCAGAAGCAAGAAGCATATAACAATATTTGAGAATTTAAACATTTAACTTGGCAAGGTATACTTGCCTACTCCCTGATAGTGTTGAAACCCTGATTTTATAGTCAGTTGTGAAGGTGCTGGTGACAGGGGGTCACTAGCTGTGCTGAAGTTGGTTTCTGTTAAAAGAATAGGCAGGGTTCGTGAATATCATGGTGGTAATATAAAACATATTTATATACATAATATATAGTATAGATATATATATAGTAGGCATAGATATAATAATATAATAGTATATATATATAGAATAGATAAATGCAGGCAATAATATATAGTAGCAGGGGTATATCCACTGCGATAAATAATATAGTATTTATCAGGGTGTATCCTCTGATATATATATAATATAAATAAATTGAATTGACAGGACAGTAATTAAATACATATATATTATCAGGGTCTATATGTGACCACTGTTAATAATTATATATTTATAGATAGGCTGTAATATCCAGCATATAATATTATGTAATAAATGACATTGCAGAAATTGAAATATAATATAAATAATTAAGCTGTATTATCCAGCAGGTATTTAATATATATATACATATAGATAATATATATATATATAGATATAATATAGGTGCAGGAAATTAAATGCAGAAAAATAAATAAATGGAAAATGCACAGTATAATATATATGTTATATACAAATTATATAAATATATGTATACACATATATTTATATATTTAACAGTATTAAATATATACATAATAGTAATTATGATATAATATATACATTTATACATATACATATATACATATATACATATATACATATATAATTATATATGTATAGTATAATATATATATACATAAGTATATAAAGTATAATATATATTATAATATATACTGTATAAGAAAAAGTATATATATTATATTATATAGATATATATATAAATATACATAGTATTATACATATATATATACATATATATACATATATTATATACATATATTCATGTACTATAGATTAATTACGTATTATAGTATAGTATAGGTATAATATACCTTACAGGTGGCAAGGGGGGTCCCACGCGGTGTCGCCGGCGGGAGGACAGCGGCGGAGCTGGCCGGAGGCGGCCGAAGGAGCAGCAACAGTAGCAGTGGCCACTGACAGCAGCAGCAGCAGCAGCTTGCGGGGGCGCTGGCCGGCGGAGGAGCGGCGGATGTGGCTGGGCAGGCGGCGGGTTTGGAAGAGGGGAGGGTGGCGGTCAGGTTGGTGGTGGTGGCGGGGGTCCACGACGGCTGTGGCGGCGGCTAGGGGCGGCCGGAGGTGAGGGTGGTGGTGTAGTCGGGATTCTGGCCGGGGCACTGTGGGGGTGAGGGTGGCCGGAGGAGCTGTCGTGGGGAGGTGAGGGTCGGTGGTCCGGTGGAGGGGAGGACGGCGAGTCGTTTGGGTAGGGTGGCGGTGGTCGGCGACGGCCGGAGGCGGCGGTGGAAGTGAATGGGAGTGGTGGTGGTGCTGTGGAGGTGGTGATCGGGTGACACTGTAGAGGCTGGCCACGGCGGAGCGGCCGGCCGGAGGTAGGTGGCAGTGGTCGGAGGGAAGGGGAGGGGAGTGGCGACGGGTTCGGCAGCGGTCCGGTGGGCGGAGGGTGGCCGTGGTGGTGGGGGAATGGGTTTGAATGTAGGGAAATGCTAGGGTTTATATAGGTTTATGCCTAATGGCATTTTTGTAAATACCTAGAAGTTCAGGGGTATTTAGGTAAATTTGTATTTTGGAGATATTTTCACAGGATTTCTCTGGATTTTATGGTGGGTCCCACTCACCTATGGTCTAGCCAATAGGATTTGGCCACCTAGCATGCAATTTTGCATATAAACCCCTAACTTTTTAATAATTGCATAATTGCATAAAATTTGTATTTTGCGTAATTTCGTAATTTACCAAATTTCAAATACTGATTTCCCGAAATTCTAAATTGTATAGAAATGAGGGAAAAAGCTGGGGAAAAAGGTTTTGGACAGTGTGGGGTGATTCTGGGCAGGTGCAGGGTCTGATATTGCAGGTGATACAGTCATCGTATTTATTATTTAATAAATACTGCGCACGGTGTTCACTAATTATTTAGAGGCTATTAGAGTCATAATTTTTCTACGGTGTCAAAACGATAATTGTAATACAATTAGAGTAGAATATTATCGTATTTTTGTTTGGCAAAAATAGGTGCCTACTGGTCCTCAAATCTCTAGGGGTACAGAGATGGGTAAAGAGCAAAAAATTAAATAGGAAATAAATACATACGTTTGTAACGATATTTGTGCGACTAAAACGAAGCACCAGATGAGGTTTCTGGAATTTGCTAAAAATACAGAAAAAGTAGTCTAGCAAGTCTAGGGCAGGGATGTGAAATTTATTTAGGGTTAACAGCTAGTGTGATGCCCTAGTCAATTGTGTAATGAGCAGGTGCACAATCAATATAATATATAATAAATAAAATTTTAAAAAGTTGCATTAAATAGTCAAAATTAATCCTAAATTACTGAAATCTGGTCGAGGGAGTTTACACATGTCCTGCCGATACGGCTAATCCCTTGAACCCGTGGTCCGATGCGAGCACGATCTACTCAACTAGTATGACCGTACGAGCAGGCCGTGCTCTCCAAATCATCCGACCGATCGGACTAAGGAAGACGGCATTATCACTCCCATCTAGCTATTCAGTACTGTTCTGAACGAACACCTGATTTCCATCGAACCCGCTAGCCATCTGCACATTAAACCAACTAAATCAATCATTCTTCCCGAAATCTAATATTTCAAATGTAACCAGCATTTGTTTTATTCAATCCGACTCAGCGTAACGCACCGTGCGGTTGCGGGCGTTACAGTTGGAGCTTGAGTAGATCATCTTGGTTCGAACATCGAGGCAATTCGGACGGGCGAGCGTGCATCCGTGCATGAGTATCAGTTGGGCGCTTTGTCAAGCAAAGCGAGCAGTTGTGGTTCAAAATCGGACAACTGCATCGGTGAGGGCATTGTGCCTCTGTTGGGGCATTGTGCCACGGAGTTTTCTGAGCGAGGGATGTTGCACCAATTGGAGCATTATGTCGAAGTGGCATAGTGCCTATAGGGATAACTTGAGATGGTGCCTTGGGATATAGTTGGAGAATGGTTATGGATAGTTGGTTGGATGAGTCTAGGATCGTTTGGTGGGGCAAGAATGCTCGATTCTCTCGTCATACCTACTTGGTGTTTGTATTGGTCACGGACAACCTGTTGCACATAGGGTTTCGTTTCCTCGAACGAGATATGCTCTGGGGCACCAGGACCGTTCAGCCATGGAGGAAACAAATGGTAACGTGCCTTGGACGCGGTGCCGGCAGTTTGATGCGACCAGGCGGGCTAGCTACTCAGTGCTGGATCGAGTAGAAATGCAGTTGATCAGTCCTTTATGGCTTGGCCAGTGACTTCATATAGATAAAAGTTGGTTTGCTTTGCTTTGCTTTGCTTTGGTTTGTGCTTTTCGTGTAGGCGGCGGCCATCTTGCCTCGGCAAGAGTGTGCATATCGATGATTGGATTATTAAGAATTGAATTATGACTTGGTTTGAGGATGGATATTGAGGCTTGGATTGTGGTTCGATAGGTTCACGCGTTGCTTGGGTTTCAGTATGATGGTTTGCATGCTAGTTTCCTTTTGAGTTGGATATATTTTTTGTATATAGATTTGAGTTGAATGCTTGAATATTTAACCTGCTTTACAGTTTTCATTAACATGTCATACATTTTCCATGAAAAGAATCTAGGATTCAAGTAGAAAGATCACCATATAACTGTTTGCATTTACTTTTCTACTTAGTGTCGGTTTAGACGAGTGGGTTACCCCGCTCACCAGTACGGCTGTGTACTGACCCACGTTTGTGGGCATTATTTCAGGTATGCAGGTGTAGTGGCACTGCTTGGATATACGGAACATGATGTATGAACGGTAAGTATCTTTGTGGGCAAGATAAAGAGCAAGAGTATTGCATCGCCTTTGTGGCATTTTTATTGGACCCTATCGAGAGCTTCGTTGCGTATACTTTGATGTGTGTTTGGTACACAATACTTGACTTTCGTTGTAACTTGGTCGTTTCGATGATAACTTTGATGTTTGACAACATCGCCTTGTGCGAGCGCAACTCCAGGCTCGTACGGCATCACGTCCCAATGAGAACGATTGTCCTGCGGGAGCACTGCAACGTGGTAATTTACGTTCAGCGGGGACGATCGAGCTTGCGGAAGATTATGACATATTGGTATCAGAGTGCCCGGTTCATTTTCTCGGACTTTGTCCTTTGGTTCATCACAAACTCTAAATAGCTTCTGCGTGTCGTTTAGCTCTTGGCTCTACTCGGTGTCGCATTGGATGTTTCATGCAATAAGTCAACATATTTGTTGGTTGTGGGTGCATGTTGTTCTTGGTTGCGTTGGCTTTTGTTGGTTTTTGGTAGATCGCTTAGCATCGTAGGGAGTTGTTGCATTCGTACAGCAAGTTGTGTGGCATTGTTGCATTTATGCAGCAAGTTGAGAGGTGTGTCGTTGCGTTGGTTTGGCTTGTCATTCGGAGAGATTCTGGTTGCATCAGTGGAGCAGTTGGTTGGCAGACGAAATTGGTTATGTGGCATGTTGTGAGTAGAAGCATCGGATGAGGATGAATCGTTGCACGAGTTGCTCGTGTAGCGAATATATTGGATGGAGTTTGATTTTTAGCTAGGTATATCACATAGAGCATTGGCTGAGCAGGTTTGAGTTGGCTTGGAGATATAAGGATAGCGTTGCACGAGTTGCTAGTACAGCAAATGAGAGGAACAGTTAGGTATTGGGTTGGATTACTTGGAAGAGCTCGTTGCACGGGTTGCTCATGTAGCAAAAATATCAGACAGTTTGAGAAATAGTTGAAAGTATTAAGAACGGAACATGGCATACGTTGCATAGCGTGATTGATAAAAGAGTTAGATGGTTCATGAGTTGGCTGAGTTTTGTGTCAGACTTAAGTTGGGGATGGCAGGATCACTAATAAGGGATGGCTCGAACGGATCTTGAATCAGTGCAAGGAAGGGTGACATGAGGAGTGACTTAATTTTGAGTGGTATATGGTATATCACATAGTTAAGTGGCATTGGAATTGCCTTAATTTTGGATAGACATAGTTAAGTGCAAGGAAGGGTGACATGAGAAACGACTATCCTGATCTGAGACTATGCTGATGGGAACCCCATGTATCATGACTATCTGCCTCACATACATCTCTGCCAGCTTCTCCGTATACAAACCTACCTTAAAAGGCAAAAAGTGGGCCGACTTGGTCAACTTGTCAACGATGACCCGAATCGCTTCTTTTCCTTCTAGAGATCATGGAAGTCCAGACACAAAATTCATAATAATGTGCTCCCACTTCCACTCTAGAATAGGTAATGGCTGAAGTAAACCACTTGGCCTCTGCCTCTTGGCTTTCACCTGCTGACACACTAAGCATCTGGATACAAATTGTGCCACTTTTCTCTTCATGCCATACCATCACACACTCTCTCGTATATCCCGATACATCTTGTTGGCACCTGGATGTATGGAATGCTGAGAATAATGCGCTTCCTGTAACACCTCCTCACGCAGCTCGCCACTAGGCACACATAATCTAACACCATGCCGCAAAGAACCATCCTCAGTAATGGTGAAATCATCCTCTAATCCTGCTCTCACCTGAGCTCTGATGCTCCTCAGAGATACATCCTCATATTGGGCTGCCTTGATCCTGTCTATCAACTCTGAGTGTATCTGCAACCCCCACATCTATATAGCAAAACCAGTAACTATCACCTTAATGCCCAAGCTCTCCAAGTCCTTCAACAAATACCGATCTTGCGTCAAAAATATAGCTACCGGATACCTGCTCAAGGCATCGGCAACTACATTGGCTTTCCCAGGATGATACTACAAAGATATGTCAAAATCCTTCATCATTTCCAGCCACCGACGTTGCCTCATGTTCAACTCTTTCTGAGTGAAAACATACTTTAAGCTCTTATGGTCTGTGAAGATCTCCACACGCTCTCCGTACAAATAGTGTTTCCATAACTTCAGGACAAAGATGACTGCTGCCAACTCCAAATCGTGGGTAGGATAGTTTTTCTTATGATGACGCAATTATCTAGATGCATAGGCAATCACTTTCCCATTCTGTCGAAGAACACAACCCAGACCTTTTTCCGATGCATCACTATAAATAGTGAAACCTCCAGACCCTGATGGCAAAGTCAAAATACGAGCAAACGTCAACCTCTTCTTTAATTCCTCAAAAGCAACCTAGTACTCCTCTGTCCAAACAAACTCTGCATCCTTCCTGGTGAGTCTAGTCATCGGCTCGGCAACCCTCGAAAAATCTTCCACAAACTTCCTGTAGTAGCCTCCCAAACCCAAGAAACTCCTGATCTCTGCCACTGAACTCGGGGTCTTCCAAGACTCCACTGCTGCGATCTTCTTCGGATCCACTAAAATTCCATCGTCAGTCACAACATGTCCTAAAAACTCTACCTTGTCCAGGAAAAACACACACTTGGACAGCTTCCCATACAGCTTCTCCTTCCTCAGCACATCCAACACAATCCGCAAATGCTCCTCGTGCTCTTCCGGTGTCTTCGAGTATATGAGTATGTCATCGATGAATACCACCACGAACTTGTCAAGGTACTAGTGGAACACATTGTTCATCAAATTCATAAATACCGCCGGGGCATTAGTCAGCCCAAACGGCATGACCATAAACTCATACTGGCCATACCGAGTCCTAAAAGCAGTCTTCGGGATGTCCTTCGGCTTTACTTTTACCTGGTGGTAGCCTGATCTCAAGTCTATCTTGGAAAATACCTTGGCGCCACTCAACTGATTGAACAGGTCATCAACCGTGGCAACGGGTATTTATTCTTGATAGTGAGATTATTTAATACGCTATAATCAATGCACATGCGCACCGACCCATCCTTCTTCTATACAAATAATACTGAGGCTCCCTACGATGAAGAACTGGATCTGATAAACCCCTTATCTTGTAATTCATCCATTTGCTTCTTCAGCTCGACCATCTCGCTGTTGTTCACTCTATAGACATGCTGTAAAATTGGTTCTGAACCTGGAACCAAGTCTATAGAGAACTCAACATCTCGATCTGGCGGCAATCCTGGCAATTCCTCAGGAAACACATCCAATAAATCTGCTATTAACGGATGCGACAACTCCTTGTCTTCTACCATAGCTCCACAGATAATGCCTTCTCCCTGCTCTACAGTTCCTATAGCAAACTCAAACTCTGGCTCTCCTGGCGGGCTAAACAAAACTCTACCTCCTCTACAATCTATACTAGCATGGTGCCTACTCAACCAATCCATCCTGAGTACAATATCGTAGCTCGAAAGTGGCAATACAAGTAGATACGCACTCAGCTCCCGGCCTCCCAGAGTAACTCTCCGATCCTTGCAAATATCACTAACCAGGATAATGCCTCCCCCTGTCATGATCTTGTAAGTCCTAAGCAAAGACTCAGCTACCAAATGATGCTTCAGAGCAAAAAAAACAGATACAAAACTATGGAAAGCACTACTATCAAACAAAGCTAAAGCTGGAATAGAATCAAGAAGAATAGAACCTGCGATGACATCTCCGATGGGCTCGACCTCCTCGACTGTCATAGCAAACGCTCGTTCCTGACATGCACCTCCCTAATATTGGTGCTGGGCATAACGTTGTTGCTGGGTCAGAAGCGGCGGTCCCCTCGGCTGTACTGCAGGTGGCCTCACCTGTGTCCTCGGAGCTGGAGCTGCTCCCTGAACTACACGACGAGGATTGGAAGGACACTTTCTCAGCTGATGCCCTTCGGTACCACAATACAGACAAACCTCCAACCTCCTCCTACAAACTTTCCAGATGTGGCCGGACTTCTTGCAGTAGTGGTAGTAAGCTTGTTGCGACTGTCTCTATTGTTGCGTTGCCTGGTGAAATGGCGCCCTAGCTGGAGTCTGGTGCTGTTGCGGCTGCTGAAAAGGCCTGGACTAGAAATGAGGACGCTTAGCAATCATTGTGCTGCTGGTAGCCCCAGAAAAGAATTGCGATCTCTCTTAGGTTTTAAACCCAACTCCCGCTCAACCTTGCGTGCCTCCGCAAGTATCTTCGAATATGTCTCATAGAAAGATGGAATGAGGATATTCACTTCCCAGTTTAGACCCTTGCAAAAATGGATAGCTCGAGCTCCCTTACCAAATACTCCGCAAAATGGCTCAGCCTACCGAACTCTGCGGCGTATTCCTCCACAGACATGCTCCCCTAAATAAGGCTCTCAAACTGCCCCCCCCCCCCAAGTCTAACTTGTCTGCCTGAGCAAAGAACTTCCTCTTGAAGAGGTCCTTGAATACCTCCCAAGACTGCCCTGCATCAGCAAGAAGTGGCTCATTTCTGAACCAAGTACGGACGATGTCGAACAGCTGAAGTCCTACTGCCACAACCTTCAGATCCTCAGCAAGACGATACACCCTCATGAGACGCTCAATATCCTTGAGCCAATCATCAGCGTAGACGATGCCCTCCGTCCCCTTGAAGACCCGAGGTTTCAGCTTCTTGAAGTCCTGGATATTGCCTGGCCGAAGCTAGACAACCTGCGGAGCAACCTGCTGCTGGACCGAAGCTCCTCTCTCTACTATGGCAAAGGCAAGCTGATGAGCACTCTCAATGCCCTGCCATAATACGTCGGTTTGCCTCTAGTGTGCCTCTGACTGGGCCCTCTGAGCCTCCAACATCTCACAAAACAGTGTGAACACCTGAGTCGCATCTGTCGGCGCAGAAGGTGGAGGTGAAAGTCCCTCAAATACAGCCGGAACAGTCCTCTGAGTTGGAGGTGGACCCCCGAACGCAGCTGATACGTCAATCACCGGAGAAGTGACTGGTGGAGGCCCTCAAAAAATTGCAAATCTCTCAGAAATGGATCCTCCCTGCTGTGATCTAGTCTTAGGCGGAATCCTGAGGCAAAGCGAAAGAAAAGAATCAATATGACACATGATTTAATGCATTCAAAGAAGGACAGTTAAAGATCAAATATTAATATCAAAGAAGAACAGTTAAAATGAATCAATAGAGTTTTTCCTATATGTGATTGAGTATTCTCAGCCTATAGCCTATATCCTATATTCTGAAACAGGCTCGTAATAGCACTCAAATAAGAATACCACTGCGAATCACACTAATTGCGACCTCGAAGACCTGTATGGGCCACCACTAAAAATGTGTCACGACTCGCACCCGGTGTAGGGATGCAAGTAGTGAACAACGCTCAGTCTAAGCCACAGTATCGACGGTAGAACAATGTTTGGGTAAACTGTCTATCTAACAATCAAGATATAATATGCCACCAATGTAAATGAATATACTCAATCACAATTCTATAGATGGAATAAAGCACGAATATGATAAAAGAATAGAAGAGTCATAAATACAACTCATGAGACAAAATAATATCCAATGAGTCAGAGAAATACTAATAACAATGCTGGAGATAAATCCAGTACAAAAGAAAACTAACTACTAAGCTATGAGTCCTGGGTCGTCTGTCTCAGTCGGGATGAGACCCTCCTGAGCCAAGGTCTCTGGCTTTAAGCCTACCACGTCCCGGGGCTCGTAGTGAGTGGGTTACCACTCCTCAGTGTCATCTGGAAAAAATATATCCAGTCAGGAAAGGAGCAAAGTACATCTCTAACAGCAGTTCTAATAAATGATATAAACTATATAACAGTAAATAGATGTGAATATACAAGATGCAATATACAGATACAAAAAATATGCAATAAAGAAAATACTGGAAATAAATACGAGAATGAGCAATATAGAAATGAACAAGAAATACTAATGACTAAGTGAGTGAGTACCAGCTTTAACATGTGTCACGCCCCAGTCCCAAAATACGTAGGACTAGGAATACGTAACACTCCAGCCGTATGTATACGAACTCCAATATATGGAAACCATACACACATACGCTGTATTATGAATATTAAATCCACCAGTGGTAATATACTATCAACAAGTCACACGCAATCTATATCTCATCCACAGCACAAATAAAGAAATAGGAATAGATAACTGAATATCAAATATGAAGTCTCAAAGTATGATAGTCGGGTGGACACAAATCCACTGCAAATCGACTATACTAAAAACTACTAAATGAGATAAGGGATCAAACTCTAATATAAGATAAATGTCAATAAAGAAAATAACAACTAGAATATCCATCAGCTACGATGAATCAAAGGTACTCTGAAGACAATACCTCCTCAGTCTGGTATGAAGCGTCAGGTCTGGTTCCGTACTCCTGTGGATACTCCTGCAAGTCTATACCTGGAAAGGGACCAGGTCCTCAGAGGGACATAACAAGATACATAGAAGCATGCCAATAATGTACTGAAAGTAAACATCCAAGGGTCGCCTAACCATCTATGTGAATGCAGTTTGAGAACAACTTTCCAACAAGTGGGCTATCTGGTTAAAATGGGATTGGCATGATTCTTTCGGAGATTCAGGGGCCTAAAAAGTATGACGTCTTTTGAATCTCAGAGGCCGCCTGATAATATATAATATATAGTGGTCATCATGACCGCGCATCTCCGGCGGAGCGTATTGATTAAAGTACAAAGGAGCCCAAACGCCTTACTTGTTGTTCTCCCCACCTCATGCTCTAAGTATGTCACATCCATGACACGATGATACCTCTAAATAACTGCCAGGTCTTCTAGCATACAAAATTTCTATCAGCAGTTATCCCTATCCGTCGCACGACCTATACGTACCAGTGGCCAGCTGAGTACGCAAGTTCGTGTCCTACATGAGACTCACACTCGTGTAACAATAGTGTCCTGGCCAATGAAACATAAGAATGCCTCATGATAATGGGGTGGTCTCATGAACTAGGTCAACATGCATATACATAATAAAAACAGAATACGACTCCACCGTCGTTGCACCCAAGTTATTCTTGGACGCGCAGTTTATATAACAGTTAAAATAAATTAACTAAATAAAAGAAATAACTACATGCATCATATAGAATATAAATCACAGTACAATGGTAAGGTATACTTGCGTGGCAAGCAATCTGTATAGTGTAAGCGTCCTGATGTCAAGTACACAGGATCAGGAACTAAGGCCTCTGAATAAACGTCTCCGGATGCTGAAATAAACATCACCAATATTTCCAGAATCAGCGAGATAGCTAGAAAACACTACCTTTTTCGTCCAATTTGGACACAGGGGCAAAACGGTAATTTCGGGTCAAAGCGGGGTCCACCTGTGGCCCACTTTGCACCAAAAAATGTGTCAGAGGTAAAGGTCTCTAAATGGGACAAATTATAGGTCAAACAATTTCTAAATGTCAATACGAACTCAACGGCATATCCAATTTTGAATTTCGGTGAGCCGAACACAAATTCGCCCAAAAAGTCAACCGTAGGGACCGCAAATAGGTGACTTGGTCAACTGTCTCAGAATCGCGTGAAACTTGGGTCACAGGACCAACGTGATATCATGAATCCAATGGCGCAAGTTTTGTCATATTCCGACGAGCGTACACTAAATGGTACGATATTTTGCAAAAGTCGCGATACGGGGACTTTTTACGGATACAGGTTGATTCCGACGCGCACACACGTCCAAATCAGTTTCCGCAAAAGCCCACACATCACGATATACCATATGTGTTTTTCGGTATAATTGGTACGCGACAGGGCGGTCCCGTTTGGTGGGGCACGCTCCGTATCGCAAATTCTAGAGTTTTAAGAACAAGTTTTTCCTGATTTTTAACCCAGTTTATCTCTGCATATAACACAAAATAAAATAATATAATTAACAAAAAATGATCTCGGTTATATGGTCTTCACATGGCAAAAAAAAAATTAAGTTTGGATGTCTGTGGTGGAAGATATTTGTCTCTAAACATGGGTCATCGCAACAGTTTTCTGCAGTTCGAAAGTCATGGTTTTTCTCCAACTTGGCATCGATTTCTACCTAGTTAATAACGTTGTTCGATGGAAACTAGTGTACAGAGTTGGAAGAGGGATAGGTCGTGAACATACTGGTGAAGACGAATTAGAATTCGGTCGCGAGATGAAGCGGGAATCAGCGCGGGAAGTCGGGGTCGTCTTAGTCAGATTCTGTGCGGCGTTCACGCGGGTGTGCGGTCGACCGGCGGGTTGTGCGGTGGCTGCGCGGTGGTCTCAAGTTGGCGGTGCGGTGTTGGGCTGGAGGTCGACGTCGGGTTGGAGGTGAGTAAGGGTTTAGGGTTAGGATTTTACAATGGGATATATATATATATATATATAGCGAAGGAGCGGGGGGGAATTTCGCGCGGGTCTGGGGCTCTGGCCGCGGGGCTTAGGGCTTAGGGTTAGGAAATTATTAGGATTAAGGAATTATTAGGATTTAAGGTTTCTTTTTCTTTTTCTTTTTCTTTTTCTTTTTCTTTTTCTTCTTATTTTTATTCTATTTTTTTATTAGATATATAATTATATATATGGTATAAAATTTAGAAATTTACATTAGTACATAAAAATAATCTTTCATCCTTCTACAACAATATTCTACATAAAATAAAATAATAGTTTTGCTCCATAATTTTTAGATGCATAGTTACCTAGTAATTAAATTCAATAAATTCTATTTTCCTAATTAACTAAGAAATACTATTTAATAATTAATTAAATAATTACTATTTAAAATTAGGAGTTTTACAACATGTGATCTGCTTGGGAACTTGATACAAGAATTATGGCATGGTTAATCATACGTGCGGTGTATGATTAACACTATTCAATGAACAAGACATGATACAAGGAGGGTATGATCACATATCTACACTACATACTCCCCGCCCCCGACTGGTATAGTGGATCCAACCATGGTACGTTATGACACGGGATTCTCTGGAAAGGTAGCAAGTCTTCCCAAGAATCAGTGTCTGTACATGTACAAGAAGAACAAGGAAACAAGACTTGGACAAGATACACCATACATACCAAGGAATAACATCTCATGACGAGATCCGGATATACCAATCCGTATGACCATCGTGTCAAAAAATCAAGGATATCTACACTAGATACAAGCGACATAGAGGATATCATAAATGAGAAACTATCAGAGAATATACTCGCCTGAAATTCGGTGAGTAGTATCAAAGATGTCTGGTACGGTGCCTCGAAGACCTAAATATGAAATATTATATCAATATCAGGTCTTGGAATAAAAATAAGTTAAACTAGTCAACTTTTAGGTCATAAAGCTATTTCTAAGTCAAAATAGTCAAACTAGTTCAACTCTAGGTCAAACTAGTCAAACTTGGTCAAACTAGCTATTTCTGAGTTGTATGAGTCTATCTCTAGGATATTGGGTCCATACACTATGTAACTAGGCCACACTAGCTATACTAAGATACTAGAAAACCAACAAGATATCGTATCATAAGATACACAATTTAATAGATATAAAAATATCATAATATGTATATACAATCAACAATATATAATATTCCTAACTAAACTAATGCTAAGTGGATACCTTGGCTTTGAACCAATGCGATATCACACCACTACACACCCATCTTTATACTCAAACTCAAATACCTTAGATACAACTCAATACCTTGAGTATCCATCAATACCTTGACATTATCTTGGTATCTTAAGGTAATTCAAATTCTAGTATATAATTAACTACCAAAAACTCTAAACTATAACTAACATGCATTAACTAATACAATGCTACTAACTACCTACTAACATACCAATACATATATATATATATACTAACAATATAACTAACTAACTAACTATAAATGAACTAACTACTAAACTATACATCAAGCTAACTAGCCCCCCCCCCCCTTCCTTGCTCTAGTTGTTGTGCACACTGCTATTGCTGCTGCTAGCATTATTGTTCTCTTGCAATGTTGTGGTTGTTGTTGCTCTAGCTGCTGCTGCAGGCTTGCTGTGCTAGCTTGTTGTTGCTGCTCAGGCTGCTACATGTTGTTGTTGTTGCACTACATACTGCTTTGCTGCATGCTGCTACTGCTTTGCTGTTGCTGCTGCTGGTCAAGCTGTTGGCTTTCGTTGCTGCTAGCTGATGCACTTTGCCGTAGCTGCTGCTACTGATACACTGCTACTGTGTATCCCGACCCCCTTAGCGCACACATACACACACACACACACACACACACACACACACACATACATACATATATATATATATATATATATATATATATATATATATATATATATATATATATATATATATATATATATATAACACTCTCACATACATATCTATACATATATATACATACATATATACATAACACTAGAGATACAAATACTTATATATATATACATATCTAAATAATAAAGCTATATTTACATAAATAAATACATGAAATCTCTCTCTCGCTATATATATATAATCACCTCCACACACACACACACACACACACACACACACATATATATATATATATATATATATATATATATATATATATAAACCAATCACCATAAAATGAACATAGAACAACACATAACATATATATACATATATATCATATAACAATGATAACTATAATATTCTAATAGCTATTACCAAGAAAAATTGAATCTAAAATACAATAAAACAAACACGTTGAGTGCATCGCACCCGTATCACACTAGATCTATGATACGCTTGCGATACGAGTCCACCACACCACCAAACGTGTCACCACCCCATTTCCAGAGTCGGGTATTTTTTTATTTTAATTTAGTTAATTGTGCATTATTTTTAATTAATTGTATTTATAATTAATTAATGATTGTACTATATTTTTATTGATTGTTTTAGGATTTTGGCTAGCCTGGACCCATGTCAGACCCTAGTGGACCCATGTCCGACCCAGCCCACACTCCTGTGAGACTTATTTTGGGGCTTAGATTTCTTATTTTATTTTTTTAGGAGGTTAGTTGGAGAGATTTGGAACTAGTTTGAGTGCTTTTGGAACCCGGAACCCGAAACCAAGTCAATAGGGGCGTTTTGGGAATTTAGAAACTTGTAACCCCATTTATTTGTGTTGGCCGGCCCCTACCAACCCCATTCCACCCGTGGAACCAGCAGCCCTCTCCCCCCTTTTGGTTCACTTCTTCTTCTTCACTTCTTCTTCTTCTTCTTCTCCACTACTTCTTCTTCTTCCTTTCTCCTTCACAAGTAAGTTTTCTTATTTTTCTTCCTTCCTCTTTCCATTTCTTCTTCTTAATTGAACCCTAACCCTACATTCTTCCCCAAACTAGGTAGGTAGAGCCTAGATTTGGAGTTGGAGCTAGATTTGGGAGCTTGGAAGCTTGGATTGGAGGATTTGGAGCATTTTTGAGACTTTGGCTTGGGATTCCAACTCCCAAGAGGTAAACCCTAATTTTCCCTCTTGTAATTATTTTTATATAGTGTAATTAATAGTTTAGAACCTTCCTAGACCCTTAGACTACCCGTGGGAGGAAGTTGGAACTAGTTGGGTAGTGTTTGGAGACTTTAACATTAGGTTTTGTGTCAATTTCGGGTGGAATCCGAATTTGGCCCAATTTTGGGTGATGCCCTATGTTAGACGGACCTAGGTAGACATTGTCGGGTGTCTTGAGGGTGAGTGCGTGTCTCCGTTTGGACACGGGAAGCCATGTCGCGGAGAAATGGGCGTTTCGGACAAAATTGGGGCTTTTCGTCGTCGCCGATTCTAAGTGCGTGCGCGTTTCTGCCACAGACCTAGAATCGATGCGGGAGCATATTTTCTAGGATCTAGACATCGTTTAGAGCGCGTGGATAAATTTTGGGCCGATTCTGAGTTCGTTTGGTGTGCGTTTCAGGAGGTTTTCCGAGCCGCGCACCGCGTGTTCGTCGAAATGACCGAACGGCCATTTCGACTTGGTTTTCTCGTTTCGGGCTTGTGCGCGCGTTGGGTTAGTATCGGGGAGTGTGTGCTAGAGTTTTTGAGTTATATTTTATATATTTTAGGGTGTTGGTGAGTGTCGGGATCGTTGGGCGTGAGTGGGGCGTGTGGTTTGTGTGTTGTTGTGTGTTGTGTTGTGTTAGTGTATATGTGTCTATATATATATATATATATATATATATATATATATATATATATGTATATATTTATATGTATGTGTGTTTATGTATATATATTTATATATATATATATGTGTGTATTTATATCTATGTGCTTGTGTGTATATGTCTATGTGTGTGTATATATATATGTATGTGTAAGTGTGCTTGTGTGTGTATATGTATATATATATATATATATATATATATATATATATATATATATATATATATATATATATATATATATATATGTGTGTGTGTGTATGTGTATGTATATATATATCTTAGAGTGTGTGTGTGTATTGGTATGTATATATATATATATATTTGTATGTGTGCATATATATATTAATATGTGTGTTTATATATATATATATATAGCTATGTATATATTTGTGTGTGAGTGTGTGGTTGTGTGTTTGTATATAATTATGTGTGTGTGTGTGTGTTGATTTGTGTTTGAGTGTGTGTGTGTGTGTGTGTGTGTGTGTGTGTGTGTGTTAGAATGTATATAAGTTAGTGTGTATATATATCTATAGAGTTTATATATGTATATATATATGTATGTATATATATATATAGATATATATATATATATGTATATAGGTATGTGGTCGTGTGTGTGTGTGTGAGATGAGAGGGGGGGGGAACCAGAACTGAGAACAGCAGCACGCAGCAGTAGCCGCTGCAGCAGAATGCGCGAGCAGCAGCAGCCGCGCAGGCGCCGCGGCGCGCGCCGCGGCAGCAGATCGCTGCAGCGCTTGCGCAGCAGCAGCAGCAGCAGGAAGAGCACAGCTGCAGCAGCATTTTGCTGCAGTAGCAGCAGCAGTTTTTAGGAGAAGCAGCCGCAGTGTTCAGCGAGGCGTGGCATTGGCTAGCGGCTAGTAGCGAGGGTTAGTGAGGTTTAGTGAGAGAGAGAGATATATATAGATATATATATATATCTATGTTAGATAGATTAATAGGTGGATAGATAGGTTGATAGATAGAGAGATTAATAGATAGTTAGATACTTAGATAGTTAGCTAGATAGATTGATAGAGAGATAGATAGATTGGTGGATAAATAGGTAAGATAACTTATTAGATAGTTAGATAGTTAAATGGCTAGGTAAATAGATAGTTAGCTAGATTAGAATAGATAGGATAGATAGATAGATTATAGTTAGCTATTAGTTAGTATTATAGATAGATAGCTAAGTAGATAGTTACTAGAATAGATAATTAGATATATAGATAAGTAGATGCATAGGTAGATACCTATATCTATGGATAGATAAATAGGTAGATAAGATAAATAGATAGTTAGAGGGCTAGATTAATAGATAGATAGATAGCTAGGTATTTAGATAGATGGATACTAGATAGGTAGATAGCTAGATACTTAGATATACCTATCTAGGATATAGATATCTATATGCCTATAAGTTATATATATATGTGTAGAGGTAAGATAATGGGTATTTGGGTATATGTGTGTGGATATCTATATATATAGGTATATACATACTTAGATATATATAAATATGGTAGATATCTATACTACCTAGCCTAGATTAATAACTAGGTACATAATTAGTAGCTAGATAGCTAGATAGAGGGGTTTTAGAGCGAAACCTCAATACCTTGAGATACCGAGGTATTTCAATACCTTAAGATAACCAAGGTATTGGGTTTCAAGCGGGGTTTTTGAGCAATAGCCTAGGAAATGTATTGGAGTAATTTTTATATGTATATGTGTATATATTTACGCGTGCTAGCATAGATTTTAGCGGGTTTAGGCGGGGTGCGTAGCGTAGGTTGAGGTATCGGATACCGAGGGTATCCCGGTATCTCAAGGAGGCGAGTTTGTGAGTTTTCTAGCCTAATGACCTCGGTTTGACCTAGAATTTCAGGAGCGCCCTAGTTTGACCCAGACTTGACCGTAGTTGACTCGGTTGACCGCCAAAGTCAACTTTTGACCTAGTTTTGACCCAGAGTTGACTTTTTGGACCTAGAGTTGACTTTTTGACCCAGATTTCACCGGTTTGACCCGTTTGACCTAGAACGACCCTAGAAGCCTATTTTTAGTTATTTTATATCTGTTTAACTCATTAGAACCCTGTTTAACCTTGTTTTTCGCATTAGGTCCTTGCGACACCGGTTCGGATCGCTAGTTGCTCAGGACGTCAGGCGAGTACATTCTCTGATAGTTTTCATTATTTGATGATTATTATGATTCAGCTTCTAGTATAGTATCATCTGATTATTCTGGCACAACACGGGACACTGATTGATATTTCTGGATTTATTTACTTGTGACACGTACATTTCATGTTTCTGGCCTCTATTCTGGAATCACTACAGGCATCACCTACAGGCATCATTCATGTTCAGGCTGGACTCATCTTGATTTGCGTGTCGGGTCTTGGATCCACTTGTATTAGTCGGGGGGGGGAAATACTCGAGTAGACATGTAAACATTCCTATCTGGCATCATCAGGAATCACTCCCTCTGGTCTAATCTGGAATGATAGCAGCCGCGCACCCAGTGCGCGGTAAGCCGTACTTACCCCTAGCCGTTTACATGTCGAAACAAGTATTTCAAAGAAACCGAGTTCATTCTTTATAGTCTGGACTCTCATGCATTTCTTGACTTGTCTCACTTACATGTTTCTGGACTTGACTCACTACATATTTTTTTTATGCTGGACTCACTACACGTTCATGTGCACAGACTTACTCTTAGTGTAGATTTCTTGTATCTTGCAGTTATTACTATCTTGCTCTGATATCCATGCATCTTTACCTTTATGCACCAGTTATACATATTTTCTTGTTTCATACTTGCTTCATTCTTCTTGCTACTTGCTATAACTGTTTTATAGTTTTTATTATTTAAATGGAACTGCTGTTAGAGATGTACTTGCTCCAGTCCTGACTGGACATATTTTTCAGAGTATCCGGAGGAGTGGTGTCCGACGTTTTATGGACCTGAGCCTGTCGATGGTGCAGACAGGGACCCTCTAGCTTAGGAGTGATTTTCGAGTTAGTAGCCGGGATCACTGAGACTTTGTTGTTATTTTTTAGCTTTTAGCACCGGATTTGTCTCCGGTTTTGGATTGAGACCTTGTTTGTATATTATTTTGGATATTGTTGTATTATTATTTGATGTTGTGGTTGTTGTAGTAGTTGTAGTAGTTGTTGTTGGTTAGACTTTGGAGTTGTTAGTCTTCTTTGTTATCTTTTCGTGCTTAGATTCGTGATTGAGTATATTGTGATTATCATTGTGATATTTGCTCCTCCGTTTGGAGTTGAGATCTTGACAGGTTTATATTGTTTGTGTGGTTGCCCTCCTTTTGGAGAGGTCATGGCCGATTTTTGTGTGAGATCATTATCTAGTTAGTTGACCTAGACAGCGTTCTACCGTCGATGCTGTGGCGTAGGCTGGACGTACCCACGACTCATGCCCGATTTTCCGGGTGCGGGTCATGACAAAACGTACCCCAAAGGACACGAGCAAGTCTAAAATAATAATTATGAACAATACGAAGAGCTAATTACACATCTACGTATCCGTGTCAAAATATGACATGCTCAAACCCCCGTATCGGAAGAAAACTCCCAAATCAATCCGTATCTCCAAATTATCGAGATACAGCCTACATGTATCCAATTGTGGACACGACACTAGCCATACACAATCAAACACATGTTAATTTGGTCTAATTAACAAACACAAGATGTGTCAATCTCGGATTTTTTTCAAAATTGACACAAAAAACATATAACTTTCTCCATAGGCCTCCTATGAACCAAATTCCAAATCCTATGGATAGCCTTAGCGTATGTGGTAGTTCTTAATAATTAAAACACAGATTTATAGTCTAATTAAAGGAAAAAAACTAAATTATACCTATTGGAAGATAAATTTCTAATGAAACCTCCAATTTGGGTGAAAAGAGCCTTTAACTTGTAGATCATTACTCCTCCTTGTAGATCCTTGCTCTAATGGACTCTAATAATGATTTGGGAAGGAATTGGGGAAAAAATTGGGTGAAAATTTGACGTGAGAATGAAAAAATTTGGAAGAGAAAATTCTAGATCTAGATTTGAAATAAAAAATAAAGAGAGAGAATTTTCTCTCCATTTAATACATGGCCGGCCACTTAACTCCCTCACCAAGCTACTATGTAAAGTCTAAAATATCCCTTAGGGCCTCTCATGAAGAAATAATTAAGGAAGTAAGGTTCTAGTCTAATGGGTTTAACTTAATTAATCCTCCTCCTAATGAATGACTTCTAATTGGGCTCAATTTTTTACTAGATTTAAATGTTGGTCTATGGATCTAATCTAAACTAGTTAAGTCCACTAACAAATGTCCAAAAAAAAACTAACATCTAACAATTAAATAAATAATACAATATGCACAATATTTAATTAATTATAAAATAACCAAAATATCATTTCCTAGAAAATGTGGTAGTGACACTCGCCATCGACCCGTCGTCGCCGTCGAGCCATACCTTGAGCATATTTCCGCCGGCTCCATCACGAAGGCGATTGTAAACCCCCTCATTTATTTCTATAGATAGTCTGGTATGGGTTAGAAAATTTTGGTTTAGCAGGAGATGATTGAGGTTTAGAGTAAGGTTACAGATGTCTGATTTTTTTTAATTAAACCCTTGGTGCGCCCTACCGTTGTTGAAATATTCAGAAACCAACATCAGCCCATAAATTCTATGAGATTGTTGCACTCTTGACTTGACATGCCAATTTAGGCGCTGGACTTTTTCGTCACTCAAAATCATATTTCCTTGTGCTCTAATTTAATTGCACAACTTTCCGTAACCGAAATCCATTATTTAATCCCGTATCGCGCACCTGTGTCGTTGCCATCAATTTTGAGACACCAACTCAACCCGTTGAGCCGGACCAATTAAAGGGTCCAAGACTGACACCAAGCCTATACCATACATAACCTTTGTATCACTCCCAATTGAGATCTCATGTGCCCCCATTTAATTTAAGAGCACATGACAATTTATTCTAATTAAATTGGGGATACCAACTTTGACTAATTCTATTTTAATCCCAATTTAATTTTAATGCCCTTTTAATTAAGCCCATGCAAAACACACAACACCCCCTCACCCTACAAAACACCAAACATCAAATCCCCCACAAATTTTGCATTATTTTATGTTTGTGCAAATACCTAAAATTAAGGGGCTTATTTTTAAATGTTGTATATGTGCCATAACCTCATTGGTCAAGACCAAATGAACAAGCCCCCTCTTCTTTGACTGTTCAAGCCCATCCCCACTCTCTCTCCTTTGGATGAGTAATTTTCTCCATATGAAATCCTCACCATCCATTCAAATTGGAGCATCCCCAACCACACACTTACATCACCTTTCTCCTATAAAATATCTCTTCCTACACTTTTTCCCAAGCATGCCCTAATCCCCAAACTTGGGAAACCCCACCCCCTCTCTCTCTCCTCCCTCCTCAAAATCTCCACCGAATATTATTTCTTCTTCTTCTCTTCTTCTTTCTTTCTTCCTCTCCACTTCTTCTTCCTCTCCACTCCTTCTTCTTCGTGTGACCACTGTCACCACCCCCGGCCTTAACTCCGGCCAACTCGACTGGCCTTGAGCCCGCTGCCTCAACCATCTCCAACCTGGCCGACCCCTCTCCGTTCCCGCTGTACCACGACCACCAACCCTGACGAGCCGTGCCGCTATCCTCCCTCCAGCATTGCCACGGCCACCCCCCGAGCCGCTGCCGAACTGCTCCATACTCCGGCTACCCCCCTCGACTGCCACTGAGCCTCCTCCATCCGGCTGCTACCCCCCCTCGACTGTCGTCGAGCTTCGGCCACCACCGCCATGTCCCCCTCAACCACCTCGAGCCTACTGCCACACGACCACCCGCCCCTGTATCCATCCGTGCAACCATCACCACCACCACACACCAACGCCATCCCCGTTCCGCCACCACCGCACATCACCACCACCCTCTCCAGCGGCTGTCAGCACCCCCACGACAACCCTGAACCACCACCACCATCTCGACCACTCCACCACCGTGTCTACACCTCCACCGTGGCCAAGCCATTCTCCGGCCACCCGTTGTCGACCACCATCACCACTGCCACCACCTCGACCGGCCTCCACCCTCCGGCCACCATGTTCCTCCTCCTCATCAGCATCAACATCATCATCACCATCAACACCCACACCTCCACGACCTCCCCCTCCGGCGAGACTCACCTCCGATCACCATCACAGCCTGCTCCGGCCAGCAACCACCCTTGTGCCTCTGCACGCCGTCGAGGTAGCCTCTTCCCCAGCTTCCCGTTTAAACCTAATATTGTATATTGCATGATTAGTCTATTATTGTGTTTTGTAAGTTGTTATGTGTAACTAAGTTAGTTGGAGTTAGGGTTTAAGAGGTTTAAGTATGCATGGAGTTAGGGTATGATGTTATAGAATATATACTTCGAGGCTTGGGAATTATAGGTACGTTGAGTTTAGGGTTTGAGAATGAAACGGTTTTAGTTAAGGGTTACATATATGCATTGGGAATTTTGGGGTTATATATGCAGGTGAGATTTTAGGTTTAATGCATGTTATAATATGCAACTGATGGTGAAATGCTAAGTTTATTATTTACGGTTTAAATATGCATTGATGTACCTGGGTTGAGGTTATGGAATATATACACTTGATGGTTGGGTTTTTAAGTGCCATATGAGACATTTGAGGTGTTGTCCAAATTAATATATGCATTTTGATCATTGTGATGAGCAGATTAAATTGTTGCTGAGATAATACTATGATATTAAAATATTGATGGACATTAGCAGCAGGTGAATGATTGGGGAATGGGTGTAACAACAAACCATTAGTAAGTGATGGAAGACTGAGAAATAATACTGAATTTGATCGAGAAGTAGTTTTAAGGAGGATGATCGATGATTATATATAATTGAGGGTTTAAATAAATAAATTAATTAATTACTTCGAGGATGATAGTAAATGTACATGTTAACGTCCGTGAACACTGAGGTGAAATCTGAGGATTAATCATACATGAAATACTGATAAACACCGGGATGCATATAATAGGATGGAGGTTTTGTTTGATGATTATGTACCGATGATTAATTGGATTAGATGTAACATACCCTTAGTCAACCTTGGTCAACCCTGTAGCTTCGTGTCCATGTGAGTTGTAACTGAGTTTGAACATATGATTAGACGTGTGTCACATCTTATTTCAGCCGCGTGATAGTTTATTGATTGAGCTTGTATCTTGACTCTAGGTACTACGGGACCTGCGGACTTGGACGTTGTATCGGATCCCCATCTTCAGCAGCCGGACGCAGGCAAGTGTACCTTGCCACCCTGTATTTCAGTTACTAGATATTTATTATTTTATTATGTGCATTGTGCGCGAGTTTGATTAGAATCATTACTCTGCGTCCGGGTCAAAACCGGGTACAGACGTTCGTCGGTAACATCTAGTAACGAGTGTTAGATGTTCGCAACACCTTGATGTACGTATATGTGTATATCATAACCCTAGGACACGTCCATACACTGCTATCATGCCAGATTTTGTGTATCCTGATACTGACATCATGATCAGAGACTGGGACGACCTTAGGGTCGCGTCTGTTGATAGTTATTTCTGTGTGACGCGACTGTTAGATAGAGGATCAGGTTCAACGCACAATCGTTGACTGCTTGGGATATGGAAGACAGTTACTAGACGTTTGGGCTCCTCTGCACGCGCTTATATATGTATATGTACTATTTTGTAGTGATCCTGTATCTAGAGTAGTTGTATCACCCGTGTGACTCTTTGCCCGGAGCTGCGGTACGTCCCGTGTGTTTCCGTGTCCGGAGGTACGGTTTTATTTTGGATAGCCCACGCGTCGAACATTGTCTTCAAACTGTGTCTCACTTAGTTGGTTATGCTAGACTACACCGTCGTTGCACTTGTACTTTCTGTTGTACTTTGGTATGCTGTATTTTGTACCTTGTTACGTCCCTCTGAGGACCTGGTCCCCTGCCAGTTTTGCAACATAAACGATTACGGAGCATTTGGAGTTGCTGATGAAGTTACACGTCTTGCGGACATCGTACCAGGTACTCACATCATATCTACCGGCATTATGATTATTTTATATTGATTATTCATCTGTTGTTGTAGCCTAGTTTTTATAGACTCATATTTCTTCTCGAGTCTATTCGAGTTGGCGTGTTATTGGCGGCCGACTTTAGCACATGCAGCTCTTTCTTGTATATTTCTGTTCATTGTGGATTGAGACATAGATGTTTACATTTACGGGATTTTAGATAGTGCCCTTTATTATACAGCTTATACGTATTCGAGTCAGACCAGAGTCTGGTCGATTGCGTAGCTGGCGTGTCACGTATTCCTGGTCCTATGTATTTTGGGACTGGGGCGTGACAGCGATGAAGAAGAAGAATTAGCGTGCGGGGGGCTGTGCGCGGTGGAGGCATGCGCTCGTGAGGGGCTGCGGCTACGCCTCGCGCCGACGACGGCGGCGACAACAGCAGAAGCGGCAGCAGCAGCGGAGGCGAGCGCGTGCACCTACGCCTCGCCGCCGCGCGCGCTCGCGCCTCTGCCTCCGCCTCCTCTCCCGCCTCCTCCTCCTCCTCCTCCCGCTCCTCCGTCTTGTCCCCCCTTTCGTCCTCCACGCAGCCCCGCCCTCGTATCACCTCGCGTAGTCCTCTCTTCCGGACTGTAATTTTGACAGTCCTAAAAAATTAACATATTTTTTTAGGACTGTTAAAATTTGGACACTTCTTTCAATTGGTAGAACTGTTAAAATTTTGACAGTCCTGATTATAAAAAAATTTAATTGAAAGTGGATAATCCGATGAGTGATTTTTAGAAATAACAAACTTGTAATTATCCATGATAAAAGTCTTTTTTTTTAGTGCCTTTATTAAGAGCCATAAGAAAACGACTACATTTCCATGTGCCAAGAATTTGTTTATGTTAGAAATAAATGTGTAGTCCCACGCCGGCTAGACTTTATGACAAAAATCCAGCAGAATCATTCCATTGTTCATAAAATATCTTGGACTATTGTTGCTTTTAGAGTAGTTACCATAACTAGGTTTGAGATTGCTTATTGAAGGATGCATATGCTTCTTTTTTTGAAAAGCGGGCAAACATGTTTCGTAACAATCTTTGATTTTTTTTATTTTTAATTTGTTCACTTCAGGAATAATGTTGACAAAAAATTTAAGAAGGTATATCAAAATAGAACCAACGTTTCAATTTTTTTTTAACAAAGTTATTGTTATCAAACTGTCATGTCGGAAAGCGTCCACAATTTATTGTTGACTATGAGAACCACCACAATCAGCTGCAAAGATCATCGATAATATTTGTCTGAAAATTTTAACCGTTGTTGACTATAAAAACAGTCACAATCGACTATAAAGCTACTACTTGTCTGAAATTTTCAACCAATGTTGATCAGGAGTAAGCATTATCCAATTTTGGACTGAAAATTGAATCACCAATTAAAAAAAAAATTAATTCAATTTTGATTTTAAAAAGAATTTAAATTTTTTTATTCGATTTTGATTTCGGTTTTAAATTTTGTCCAAAATTAAAAATCGAATAAAATTTATACAATTATATAAATATTCTAATTTTATACATATTTTATAATAAAAATGTATATATTTTGAAAATAATATATATATATATATATATATATATATATATACAGAAATTTTACTGTACCGATAATAATTTTATATTAATTAAGTATAACGATAGAAGTTTTAAAAATTTTAAAATTTCGATACATATCGCCAACTGAGTTGGCAAAAATTAGGAGTACTCGATTTTCGTCAACTGAGTTGGTGCCAACTCAGTTGGCAAAAATGTCATGGGTTAGTTTTTGTTTGTTTTATGTTTAGGATTTGATTTGGCTTGATTTTTTGTTTTTGTTTGATTTGTGTTGGTTTTTTTTGTTTTTTTTTGTTTTTTGGTTTATTTTCTGGATATGATATGCTATATTGTACGTTAATATTGTAACGTTCATATTTTTACAACGGCTCTTTTTTTTAAAAAGTTGTTGTAGCAATAATTTTTTTAAATAAATTAGAAAAGATAAAATTTACCAAAATAAAATATGCTATCATTGAACAACCAAAAATAAAATAAAAAATCCGCCGTAAGAATATTACATCTGCCGTCGAGCAGACTTCGAGCGGCCATAACTATTTATTTTGAAATCGTTTTTCGTCAAACAATAGGTCGATTTGTATATTTTCGATGAGAGTAACACAATTCGTGTAGAAAAAAAAAATTCATCCGAAACAAGACCCACATGTTACAGACAAAAATTTAAAATTTAAAATTTTAAAGTATCATAACTTTTGACTGAGAGATCGAAACAATGTTCAGTTTGTGCCAAAATGACCGTATCGAAAAGTACTACGGGATAAATTATTTCATCGTTTCATGGACTTCAAAATTTTTTAGAATCTCAAAAAAAAATATTTCGACCTCCAAATTTTACTTTCGGTAATTTTCTTTTTCATTTTTTTTATTATCTATACTAATTTGTTATTATCTATACTAATATGAATGATAATTAGTTTGTTATTTGTTTTAGTTATCTATACTAATTTTTGGAGGCCAAAAATTTAAAAAAACCAAATTAGTATTGTCAAAAATTTTAAAAATTAACACAAAAAAATCAACACAAAAATCCCTAAAAAATAAACCAAATTTTTTTTGCCATCAGAGATGGCGAAAGCTTTCGTGATTTCAAATATTTAAAAAATTGTTTTGTTTTAGTTAATTTGTTAAAAATATTTTCTGTACAGCAATTTTTCTGAAAAATAAACCAAAAAAAAAAACAACACAAAAAAAAAACAAAACCAACACAAAATTTATTATCGGTACAGTAAATTTCCTGAAAGAACAGAAAAAGAGCCGTTGTAAAAATATTAACGTTACAATATTAACGTACAATATGAACATACCCAGAAAATAAACCAACAAAAATATAACTGTAACACCCTGTTTTTTTAAAAATTTTAAAAATGAGTTTTCTGGATTTTTTGGTAATTTTTAATTAATTATTAAAAATGTCCTTCAGGGATTAATATTTTTATGGATTAAAATAATTATTAAAATATTACAAAAATTATATTTTTTGGTGTATTATTAATTATTGGATGTTGTGTAATTTTTCGGGAATTTATTGGACTAAAAAACTATTTTTAAATTGCTAAAAAACCCCTTTTTAATAAACCAGGTTGAACCGGGTTGAACCGGACTGAACCCGGCTCAACTGAACCAAACCCAACCGCCCTAGCGGGTCGGATCCGAACCCGACCCGCTAGTCCGCCTACCCGCCGCCCGCTAACCCGAATCCCCTAACTCCTCAGCCCACGATCCCCCGACCCCGCCTTCGCCGGCGCAACCGCCCCGCCTCCGGCGCCCCACGACCCGCCCCCGTTCCGCGGCGATTACCCGCCCACGACCCCCGCCTCTCCCTCTCCCCTTCCCTTATAAACCCCCCCGCAGACCTTCTCCGCCACCGCCATCACCACCATCTGCTGCTCCGATCTCCGCCTCCGCCGCGACCCAGACCTGGCGACGCCCTTGCCGACGTCCCCTCCCGCCGTCGACGACTCCCCGGCAACTCCAGCGACGACCAGCAGCCACCGCAGCAACCGCCGCCACCGCCGTGCGTCGCCGCGACGTCCTGTCATAAACAGTATACATCAGTGAGGTACTTGCCTTGTCGCTCTCATAACTTCCTGGACGTAGATCCATATTTCGTTCTGTCTGTTGTGACGCGTAGACTGCGTGACCCTCTCAAAATCCGTACAAATAGTCCGGGGTATCGCGTCCTGTGTCGGTCGCAAACCGCGACGCAAAAACAGGAAAATAAACCCAAATTCTGAAATTTCAAAATTTGTCCCGAACTCGCAAGTTCACGACCGTTTTGCGTGCAACCTGTTAACTGTTTTCAAAATCCACTTGAACAGTAATTTAGACCATATGATTAGTTTTAAAACCCTATTTTTGTTCAATTTATTGTGCTGTATGTTGTGTTTTATTCGAGGGTGAAAATGGCCAAAAACTTGGTTAATTAAAACCCTGATTTTTTCCAGAACTGGGTGCGTCCCACTAAACGAGGCGACTTGGTCGTGTGCGAACTTCACCAAAAGGTGCACGTCGTTTATATGGATGTGTGAGATTTCGCGAAAGTTGATTTTGATGTGCGTGCATACCGGAATCAACGCGTATCCGTCGACAACATCCCGTATCGGTCCTGTTCTGAAACTCGTTGTAACTTCATGTGTGCTCGTCGTTTCGAAATGAAACTTGCACCATCAGATTCGTAGCATTTTTCTGGTCCTGTGACCGAAGTTTGGTTCGATTCTGAGAACGTTGACAAAATCTCGTATCGTGGGCCCACGGCTCTACTTGATAGGCGATTTTGTAATCGGCTCATCGGAATCCAGTTCTGGACATTCCGTTGGGTTCGTATCGTCGTTCTGGATTTACAGACGCTAAGTTGGACGAATTTGGAGAACATTATCTCTGGCACGTTTTTCGGTGCGAAGTGGGCCACATGTGGACCCCACTTTGACCAGAAACGGTTAATTTTGCCCCTGTGTCCAAATTGGACTTATGGACATGCAATTCTAGCTATTTGATATCTTCTGAACATGATGGTAATATTTATTTCAGCAACCGGAGGAGTACATACAGATCCCGCTGATACCAGAGCAGCAGTTGGAAATCAAACCCCAGGCAAGTGTACCTTGCCAAACTTGCAGTAGTTATCTGATATTGTTTCTTGAGTTATTCATTTATATATATACTTTTGTGATGTACATAGTCAACCCAGGACCGTAAGACGTTGCTTAATGTCCGAATAATATTCGGGTGTCGACACCGTACGCGGAGTCGTGTAACGTCACTAGATATTGATATCGCGACCCTATATATTTTCGTGCTTGCATTATCAAGTACGTCATACATACCTTAGAAAACTTGATACTATTCATGTAACAGAATCTTCCTGAGTTATTCATGGTGATTCTGTATAGGTTACATGATTCGTGACATAGACTTTATACATATACTTGGCTATCATTATGACTCGTTGCATCAGTTAGAGATCATAATCTTGCGTGTCATGGACATGAGACGTGTGATTACATTAGGCGGGGAGAGACATACAGGCTATAGGTTGATTATATTATTACGGTGTCGTAGCCACGCCGAGCTAGGCTCCGACATGATATCACTGCTACCGGCTTCCCGACACAAAACTTGTAGTAGTCTCAGCCTGAGTTCTAGTGATGCTCTCAACTTACATATCACTTAGCTGGTTACATAGTTTACCATATTGTTTCATTTATTATTGCACTGTATTTATTTTGGCTTGAGCTATTCTTGTACCTTGCTATGTCCCCTGAGGACCTGGATCCGGATTATGTCCCTAGGTTTAGCAGAGGAGATCTATCCCGAGGTGTACGGGACATGAGCATACATTGGAGCAGTACCAGAACCCGAGGACGAGGTCGTGCCAGAGGATTTCTCCTGAGTATTGGCTTTACATACTCAGTTATTTCTGTTTCTAGTTACTTTATTTTATGTCTATTGAATTGATGTATCAGACTTATTCTCGGGTTGTTCCCCGAGACACTTTTATTGAGACTTGATAGATTATATTTTATCTTGATTATTCTGGCATTTGATCTGTGATTACCTTCTGTAGATGAGATTAGAATTAGACTGTGACTTGTATCATAGACCTATTTATTGTTGTTTACAGCGTAAGTACACCCTAATGGGTCCATTAAATTGGGTTGCCCATTGGTGTGTGCTGCTGGCCATTGCCACGTGTCTAGTCCCTCTGTATTTTGGGACTTGGGCGTGACATAGTTTTGTGGTGGCCCATGCAGGTCAACGACTAAATTATTTTGATTTCAACTAAGGAACTGAGCAAGCCTGCGATAAGGATATGATAAGTTATAGGATCTCATCCACTCGCTTGAATCGTTCTTGATTTCTATATTGGATTTGAATTAGTTTCTTGACTTGCATCCTGCCTTGATTCCTCTGTGTACCTCTTATAGTTTATTTTGGATGTAGAATAATAGATCCACCAGCAAGTGACGAGACTCCTGCAGGAACACCACCAGGTGTTGTGGTTACCCACGAAGATGAAGTGACACCAGTTGGTGGAGGTCAATCAGCACAACAAAGCAGTCAAGATACCTCAAAATTTCGGCGAGACGACATTCCACCTCCGCCACAGTTCACACCACCAATGCCCGTATTTCCACAAGGGCAGGCTATGGATGGGCAGCAGATGTTTCAAATGTTCTATGCAATGATGCAAGCCTAACAACAGATTCAACAAGAGGCTCTGCGTTACGAGGTGGCGAACTTAAGGAACAGTCTAGTAATCACACTAGAGCAGGTGAATCTACCAGCACGATGGCCATCGACAGGCTCAATTACCGATTTCTGCCAGCTGAAGTCCCGCACCTTTTCAGGCAAGGAGGAGCCCACTGAAGTTCATGAGTGGCTCACAAATACTCAACATCAATTAGAAGCAGCTGAGCTTCCAAGAGAGCGTTTGATGATTGCCGTCCGGATGCAGTTGACGGACAATGCACATCACTGGTGGCTATCTGAGGAGACACGGCTTGGACCAGACCGAGTCACTTGGGAAGAGTTCTCTAGACTCTTTCAGGAGATGTACATTCCATCTATTGCTCGATCGAAACTTCGGGACAAATTCAATCGCCTCTCTCAAGATAATATGACAGTAGAAGAATACAATGCAGAGTTCATTCGTCTGAGTCGCTTCGCCCCTACCCTGATCTCGACAAAAGAGGAGAAGGCTGAGAAGTTCTTCGACGGACTAAACTTTGAGCTACAGAGATTGATCGGATCCGTTGCACCTACTTCATACACGGACGTCCTTGCTGCAATACGACGCATGGAGCGCGTCACCAGGAGAGAGTCCAGCCTGAAGCGGCCTTTTACATTAGCACCAGCCAGAGCACCACACGAAGAAGCTGCAAAAAGATCTCACATGCACCAACCACCCAGAGCATCTCCGCAGGCACTGCCTATCTATCAATATTATCGCAAGCGAGGCCATATTGAGAACGAGTGTAGACGCAAAATAGGATTATGTTTAATTTGCGGATCCAACCAACAGTTAGCCAAGGAATGCCCTGAGCGTCGAGAGAAAGCAACAATGGTAAACCGACAAGTCTTACCAGTACCGAGGCCAGCCTATCCAGCATTGGAAATACCACAGACGAAAGTTGAAGGAGTCATACCACCAGCTCCAGGAGGGTATCAGCCAAGGCCACCTTTGGCAACCCAGGCAGCACTCTTCCAGCAGGCCCAGCAACAGCAGAGGGCACCACCACAAGGACGCGAACAAGCTTATACGATGACGATGGAGGACGCACAAACTCGTGGAGTAGCGAATACGCGTAAGATTTAGGTTATTCATAGCTATCTATTCCTAGTAATGCCATAGCACGTGCTTGTTAATTCTTTTCCTTAGCCTTAAAATCTAGTATTTTGAACTTGTTAGTACTTGATACCCAAGTTTTCATAAGTTATAGTTGATCCTTGCTCTAACCAGATTCCTTTACTCTTGAATTGCTTATCTAGGAAAATATTTCTCCTATGTGTTCTGCTTGATCCTCACCCATTTCCCTTCGATTTTTCTCGATCATGATTCTTTCTTGTGTCATGCTTTCAAACATGTTTTGCAACCGCGTCATATCTTCTAATCGGTTATACTTTCTTAATTGCGAGGATGCAATTCTTTTAAGGTGGGTAGATTGTAACACCCTGTTTTAAAAAAAATGAGTTTTCTGGATTTTTCGGTAATTTTTAATTAATTAATAAAAATGTCCTTCATGGATTAATATTTTTATGGATTAAATTAATTAATAAAATATTACAAAAAATATTTTTTGGGGTGTATTATTAATTATTGGATGTTGTGTAATTTTTTTAGAATTTATTGGACTCAAAAACTATTTTTAAATTGCTAAAAAAACCCTTTTTAATAAACCAGGTTAAACCGGGTTAAAACGGACCGAACTCGGCTCAACTGAACCAAACCCAACCGCCCTAGCGGGTCGGATCTGAACCCGACCCGCTAGCCCGTCTACCCGCCGGCCGCTAACCCGAATCCCCTAACTCCTCAGCCCACGATCCCCCGACCCCGCCTTCGCCGGCGCAACCGCCCCACGACCCGCCCCCGCTCCGCGGCCACTACCCGCCCACGATCCCCGCCTCTCCCTCTCCCCTTCCCTTATAAACCCCCCGCAGACCTTCTCCGCCACCGCCATTACCACCACATGCCGCTCTGATCTCCGCCTTCGCCGCGACCCAGACCCGACGACGCCCTCGCCGACGTCCCCTCCCGCTGTCGACGACTCCCCGACAACTCCAGCGATGACCATCAGCCACCGCAGCAACCGCCGCCACCGCCGTGCGTCGCCGCGACGTCCTGTCACAAACAGTATACATCAGTGAGGTACTTGCCTTGTCGCTCTCATAACTTCCTGTACGTAGATCCATATTTTGTTCTGTCTGCTGTGACACGTAGACTGCGTGACCCTCTCAAAATCCGTACAAATAGTCCGGGATATCGCGTCCTGTGTCGGTCACAAACCGCGACACAAAAACAGGAAAATAAATCCAAATTCTAAAAATTCAGAATTCGTCCCGAACTCGCAAGTTCACGACCGTTTTACGTGCAACTTGTAACTGTTTTCAAAATTCACTTGAACAATAATTTAGACCATATGATTAGTTTTAAAACCCTATTTTGTTCAATTTATTGTGTTGTATGTTGTGTTTTATTCGAGGATAAAAATGGCCAAAAACTTGGTTAATTAAAATCCTAATTTTTTTTCGAAACTGGGTGCGCTCCGCTAAACGAGGTAACTTGGTCGTGTGCGAACTTCACAAAAAGGTGCGCGTCTTTAATACGGACGTGTGGGATTTTGCGAAAGTTGATTTGGATGTGCGTGCACACCGGAATCAACGCGTATCTGTCGACAACGTCCCGTATCGGTCCTGTTCTGAAACTCGTTGTAACTTCGTGTATGCTCTTCGTTTCGAAACAAAACTTGCCCTATCGGATTCGTAGCATTTTTCTAGTCCTGTGACCCAAATTTAGTTCGATTCTGAGAACGTTGACAAAATTCCGTATCGTGGGCCCCATGGCTCCACTTGACAGGCGATTTTGTGATCGGCTCATCGGAATCCAGTTCTGGACATTCCGTTGGGTTCGTATCGTCGTTCTGGATTTGCAGACACTAAGTTGGATGAATTTGAAGAATATTGTCTCTGGCACATTTTTTGGTGCGAAGTGGGCCACATGTGGATCATACTTTGACCAGAAACGATCAATTTTGCCCGTGTCCAAATTGGACTTATGGACATGCAATTCTAGCTATTTGATATCTTCTGAACATGATGGTAATATTTATTCCGGCAACCGGAGGAGTACCTGCAGATCCCGCTGATACCAGAGCAGCAGTTGGAAACCAAACCCCAGGCAAGTGTACCTTGCCAAACTTGCAGTAGTTATCTGATATTGTTTCTTGAGTTATTCATATATATATATACTTCTGTGATGTACATAGTCAACCTAGGACCGTGAGACGTTGCTTAATGTCCGAATAATATTAGGGTGTCGACGCCGTACTCGGAGTCGTGTAACGTCACTAGATATTGATATCGCGACCCTATATATTTTCGTGCTTGCATTATCAAGTACGTCATACATACCTTAGAAAACTTGACACTATTCATGTAACAGAATCTTCCTGAGTTATTCATGGTGATTCTGTATAAGTTACATGATTCGTGACATAGACTTTATACATATACTTGGCTATTATGACCCGTTGTATCAGTTAGAGGTCATGATCTTGCGTGTCATGGATATGAGACGTGTGATTACATTGGGCGAGAAGAGACACAGGCTACAGATTGATTATATTATTACGGTGCCGTAGCCACGCCGAGCTAGGCTCCGACATGATATCACAGTCGCAATAGAGTATAAAGATTCTCGTTATAATTTATTTGAAAGTTTCAACCGTAGTTGTCTAATGACAACAGTAACGATCGACTATAAAATCCAATCCGAGCTCAAATCTATGGTGATGATATCGGCTCCCTTTCTCTCGGCTTTTGATAAGGGCACTGCACATTTTACTCGGGGCTAGCCCAGGATTGGGGCTAGCCCACTAAAGAGGAACTTTTACTTATACTAACCCAACATTTTACTCATACTAGCCCACTACTTCCAAACCCTCCCTACCCGACCGGAGCCCTCCCCCCTCCCGCCGTCCTCCTCCGCCTCCTCCCCCGTCCTCCACCGCAACCTCCCGTCGCCGCGCCTCCCGTCGTCGTCGCCGTCAAAACCAAAAAAGAAAATAAAAAAATAGAAGAACTGTCAAAATGTTGATTTTTAGGACTGTCAAAATTTTGACAGTCCTACCAATTGGAAGGACTGTCAAAATTTTGACAGTCCTAAAAATGTATGTTGAATTTTTAGGACTGTCAAAATTTTGACAGTCCTACAAATTGGTAGGACTGTCAAAATTTTGACAGTCCTTCCCATTGGTAGGACTGTCAAAATTTTGACAGTCCTAAATTTTTTTTTTCTGTTAATTGTTGGGGGGGCCAATTTTAAAATATCCTTAAAATTTCTATCCTTAAAATTTGTTAAAGTAATCTGTTATTTAAAATAGTAAATTTATTATTGGTACATTAAATATTTGATAATTTTTTTTTTTTTACCAAAAGTAAAATTTGGAGGTCGAAACATCATTTTTTTGCGATTCTAAAAATTTGGGAAGTCCGTCAAACGATGAAATGGTTTGTCCCGAAGTACTTTTCCATACGGTCATTTTGGCTCAAACTGGAGCTTGTTTCGATCTCCCAGTCAAAAGTTATGATACTTTAAAGTTTTATATTTTATATTTTTGCCTGTAATATGTACGTCTTACTTCGGATGAAAATTCTCTCTACTCGAATTGTGTTACTCTCGTCGAAAACATACAAATAGACCTATTGTGTGACGAAAAACGATTTGAAAACAAATAGTTATGGCCGTTTGAAGTCTGGTCGACGGCAGACGTAATGTTCGTATGGTAGATTTTTTTTTTTGGGTTCAATGATAACATATTTTATTTTGGATATTAAACTAAATAAAAAAAATCAAAATACAAAACTAACTAAATAGAAATAAACAAAAAAAAAATCCTGACAATTAAAATGAGGACTGTCAAAATTTTGACAGTCCTCATTGTTTGTGGGACTGTCAAAATCCTGACAGTCCTAGTTTTATATAAAATTTTCAGTGGGTTAAAATTAGGACTGTCAAAATTTTGAGAGTCCACATAGCTTGTGGGACTGTCAAAATTTTGACAGTCCTACAATTTGTAGGACTGTCAAAATTTTGACAGTCCCACAAGCTATGTGGACTGTCAAAATTTTGACAGTCCCACAAGCTATGTGGACTGTCAAAATTTTGACAGTCCTGATTATAACAATTTGGGCTAGCCCCAAATGAGAACTGTCAAAATTTTGACAGTCCTTCCAAGAAGTTATAACAATTTGGGCTAGCCCTAAATGAGGACTGTCAAAATTTTGACAGTCCTCATTTCTTGTGGGACTGTCAATATCCTGACAGTCCTAGTTTTATATAAAATTTTCAGTGGGTTAAAATTAGGACTGTCAAAATTTTGACAGTCCTTCAAAGACTGTCAAAAATTTGACAGTTCTCATTATAACAATTTGGGCTAGCCCCAAGTAACTTTGGAAAACTTGTAATTTTAGGAAATGGGACTGTCAAAATTTTGACAGTCCTTCCAAGTGGTAGGACTGTCAAAATTTTGACAGTCCTGAGTATTACAGTGGACTAGCCCCGAGTAACTTTCATGATGGCAAACTTGTAATTTTTTCTAATTTTGAAATGGACTAGCCCCAAGTAAAATGTGCAGTGCCCTTATAATTTGACTTTCTCTCCTGTTATTTATTTCTGAGCAAGAAAGGAATAATGTCAGAATTAAGGAAAGAGTTCCCAATTCAGAAAAAGAAGAAGACATAATTTAATTCTCACCCAGCCCTTCTCTCCTTCTCTCTCAAGTACGTCACATTCCCGCCAAAAAACTAGTCGTCCTCTTCCTCGGTTTTCCTGCCATTACATTATTTCGCTTTCAAATTTCAAACCCTTCCTCTCGAGCAGACAAACCGGAACTTAGTGGATCCGCTCACCTCCCTGGCGGTAATCTCACCCCCTCCCACTAACTGAGCTGTCATCTATTTTAACAAAGCCGACTCACTTACTCAGCAGCAGCAGCAGCAGCAGCTATGGAAGAAGAACACAGTTGCGAGCGGAGCAACGAGGAGCAGAAGAAGAGTAAATCCGAGACTATGGTATGTGGAAAGATGCTTTCTTTAGGGGTCCGATTGAGATTTTGTGATGATTTTCTTCTTCTTCTTCTTTGTGTACAGGAGAGCAAGGAAGAAGAGGAGGAGAAGCAGCAGCCGCTGCTGCCAGCGGAGCAGAGGTGCACGAGGAACAACGGGCGGACGTTCTTCTGCTCCGAGCCCCGCCACGGAGACTCCACGTACTGCAAGAAGCATTCGGGATCCAAAAGAGGGGTAAACCCAAAAACAAGATTGAAGCTTTACTGTTCTTTGTTGCGATCATGTCTAAGAAATGTGTAAAAAAAATCGAATCTTCAGAAAAGTCGTAAAGGCGACGGGGAGGCAAGTTCGACGCGGAAAAGGAAGGCGAAGCCGACGGAGATGGATGGCGACGAGAAGCCGAAAAGGGTCAAGAAAGAGGTTTTCTTGCTGCGAGTTTGCTCCCTGCTTTGGTTTTGTTCTAGTCTTGGCTTTAGCTTGAGCTGACATTAATGTTGCAACTGCATTGGTTCGTTTAAGGATGGTTCTGGGAGAAAGAAGCCGTTGACTGGGGAGAATGCTCTTATGTGCCACCAGTGTCAGCGGAACGACAACGGAAGGGTGATTCGCTGCACCAACTGCAACAGGAAGCGCTACTGCATGCTTTGTGTCAATCGATGGTTCGATCCTTCTCTCTAGCTCTCTGTAGTGGTGAAATTATTATTTTGAAATTTAAGGGTCTGCTTTGCAACTGTGTTTTCATCTGTTTTAGGGAGTTAGCCGACCGTTCATGAAGTGTTTAAAAAATCCCTGTTTGGTAATTTTTTGATGTACTAGTTTTGGTAATAGTATATATTTTTTTATCTTTATAAACACCTCCAAATCTATGGGTTTTGAGAGTTTTTATTATTTTATTTTATTTATATCCTCACAAAAAAAATATTAGGTAGAGGAGGCGATGCACAAAAACATACCCTTCGTGCAGCTTTCATAAATCCTATTTAGTTATTGCCGGAGTCGAACACTGAACACTGTATGATACACACCCCATAAAGATATCCAATAATCCTGCATGAAGCAGACTTCAGCATACGAAATAAAATTTTGGAAGAGCTTTTGTTTATATATGGTTATATAGGTAATTTTGTTCTTGTAATGAACTTTCAGAATTGCTCGCTAATGAATTACCAAGCATGGATTGGACTGGTTCAAAAATTGTTACTTAAAATCATACAAAATCGGACCCCTCATAATGGATACTCTAAAAACACCTCATAACTGTTATCCAACAAGCAGACCCTAAGTTTGTGTACAAGATGATTCCGCTTCTCATTCCATTTGTTTGGTTTGTATTTGCTTGCACTTAAAGAGTAAATTATGTTTTAGCATGTAGAATTAAAGATATTGCTTGGAGGTAGCACTTTATTCAAAAGCTTTCGGACACGAATCCTCAGCCACTTCACCTAGGCCTGTGCTATTTGTCCGGGCCATCAGGCGTATATGATACTAGTTGCTTGCTGAGATGCAGCGTTAAATTCATCTTTCTTATCGCACTTTGGGCTATCTAGGCCCTTGGGTTAAGCACAACGCTTGGCTACTCTTTTACAAGCTAAGTGGAATGATTGATTAATAACTAATTGGTTCATTTGTTTGTTTGCATATTTTCTCTATTTTGTAGTTTGCCAGTTGTTTTTTGGATTCTTAAAATGGATCTTTATTTGTTTGATTTATAATTACTTAATTTATATTTTAAAATAATTTAGGTTTATCATTGTTTTAAACCATTTTCAAACTTTTATGACATTATATATTTTTTCTCTTAATTGTTTTTTAATATTGGAAAATGTTGACCCCTCATATCTGCCTAGGGACACCAATAACAATATTTCTTATACTAAACATTCGATGTTGAATACAACAATAACAACAACGACAAAGCCTTTATCCCAGACTTTCAATAATCTATCAGCATTTATGATTCATATTTCATAGTGTTTGTTTTGTTAACCGTGAGTTGCCAACTTCTTTTCCCAGCCTACGTGGTTAGGCTTGATCCAAAATTGCCCATTTGATTTTCACAAGAGCATTGAAGTTGGTAGGTGGAAAGATTTGTAAATGCCCGACTCAAGTAATACAGTAAGATTGGAAACGTAGCATGAGCAAGTGATGCATGACTACCAAGTACTGTTGAAGCAATGTTATCAGTACAATATATAGATTGATAAGAAACTTGAATGTTACTATTATATGTTTGTTGTAACCATGGCTAAGTCGAGAAAGTGCACCTTACACCTGACCTACAAGAGAACTGAATAGACTAAAGAAGAAATAAAAGGAAGAAAAACAGAGAAAAATGGGTAACATAATAGAAACTGGAAATAGATTATAAAACTAAGAATTACTTTTACAATTCTCAATAAGATACTGCACCTTTATTTCATACTTAATTTTGAATTGCTTTTCACACATTCTGTATGCCTTGCAATCACAGTGTGGTTACATCCTCGGTAAACCTCTTTTTTTGAATTATTTGATTTATTGATTTTAAGGAAATATAGATCAGTCCATGCCACTTATATTTATTAGATGGATGATTGAATCCTATAGCATTATCTAGTAAATAATAAGTTTGAGACATTTGACGTGCACTTACTTTTTTGCTTGTCTTTTTGGTGGCAAAACAGGTATCCTCATTTAAGTGAGTCTGAATTTGCCGAAATGTGTCCATTCTGTCGTAGAAACTGCAATTGCAAGGCCTGCCTACGGATGATAAGAGTGGAGGAGGTCTGCAATTATTATACTTTTATCTACCCATTGTTTAAATTCCTTTTGTGAATGTGTCTGATAACTTAGCCTGTATATATGCTTTAGCCTCCAGAAAAAATGATTCCATGTCATGACAAGCTAAAGCATTCACGTTACATGGTCCATTTTGTGCTTCCTCTACTTAAAAAACTATGCAACGATCAACTAAAAGAGAAAGAATTGGAGGCCAAAATTCAAGGTCATACTCATTTGATGTCTGTATGATTTACTTATTTGATTTTTGATTTACTTACTCGTGCTTTTGATTCCCAGGTTTGGTGCTAGGAGAAGTGAAAGTACAAGTAGCTGCTTGTGATAATGATGAACGGATGTATTGGTAAGCTTTGTTTTCCTAGGTACCTTCGATCAAAATATTTCTTATAGACCCTCTGAAAGATCTGATAGCCTTTTATTTATTTTGTCCAGCAATAGATGCAGAACATCAATTGTTGATTACCATAGGAGCTGTCCTAGCTGTTCATATGACCTTTGCCTAAGATGTTGTGATGATATTCGTAATGGACACCGAAATGAAGCTGGGGAGCCCATGGTCATTCTGTATCCTAACAGAGGCAAGCACTACATGTATGATGGGACTCCTAAGGACACAATTGACAACATTTTCAAAGAGGAGCTGTTACCTTTGGCAAACTGGGAAGCAAATAGTGATGGGAGCATACCTTGCCCCTTGAAAGAGTTAGGTGGGTGTGATGGCTCCATTTTAGAATTGAAGTGCCTGTTTCCTGAAAACTGGCTTCGGGAGTTACAGAATAAGGCTTGTGCAATTGAAGAAAGATGTGAATTTCATAATCGCTCCGATGATTCTACTTGTTGCTCGTGCCTGTCAGAATCTGACAAGGAAGTGCTGCGGAAAGCCTCGTATAGAGAGCATTCTGATGATAACTTATTGTACTGTCCAGCTGCAAGAGATATTCAAGGACAGCTGGAACATTTCCAGAAGCATTGGGTTAGAGGTGAACCTGTGATTGTTCGAGATGTTCTTGAGTTCACCTCTGGATTGAGCTGGGAGCCTATGGTTATGTGGCGTGCAGTAAGAGAGAAATCAAGGGCCAAGGCTTCTTCTGAGAATTTTGAAGTAGAAGCAATCAATTGCTTGGATTTGTGTATGGTTAGTTTCCTGCACATAGCTTCTGAAGTTGGTACCAATTTGACACACTAAAATGAGTGCCTTTTGCCAAAATCTTTTAAAGCTTGCACTACTGATATCCAAATCTTTTATCTACGACTTATGTGATTTTTTTACTAATTTTCTTTTGCTATTATGTAGCTTCATTTTATACTATATTAATAATTATTTCTGTGGTCAAGTCACTGGAATCCTAGATTAGCTAGCACTACCGCCAAGGTTTTAATTTGCTTTGGGTTAGTTCCTACAGTCTTCAGTAATATAGCAGTGTTGTTAAATTAGTATATTGTTTACAGACCAAGGAGCCTATTGCCTCTAAAAACCTTTCATTTGCTACGCGCAAATGCCCCATTTTCTGGACATTGTTTCTTAATTGTACAGAAAAATTTCTAGCTGAAATAAGATAGCTAAGATGGAATAGAGGCATCAAGTTGAAAGATGAGGTGAGAACTGAGTGTATTTGGGGGAACTTGACAGTGCCAATTAAGCATAAGATGGGAGAATCATTTTAGGGTGCTTTGCACATGTGCAATGAAATCCAGTGTATGCCCCTATTAGTTAAAGGAGTTGCTAGAACCATGATTTTAAATATCATCTGATACTCATAAGGTCTGATACCGGAACCAAGTTTTTGGACCTTGGCTGGACCTAGATCCTAAATGAACTTTAGATGGAGATTGTAAGGTGGCGTTTGGTTTAAGTTTTTGAGGTTCGGGAATGAGTTTTAGATTCTCCTTACCCTTGTTTGGTATGTGTAGGATTGGGAATTAGGGGGGAATAGGAGGGGCTTCATATTCCCATGGTTCTGGGAAAGTAATTCCTAAATAGTTTTGCTTTTCTAGGAATGTTGCTTGAATATTTTGTTTGGACAATAACACCCTCACTTTACTTTCAAAATTTTAACTTCTATCCCAAACATGTAAATTTAGATAATAAAAGCATGAAAGGGTATTTATAAAAAACTTAATAAATTAATATTATTTTTCCATATTCCCAACCTAATATAACCAAACATGGGTATGGGAATGTTGAATTCCTTTCCCATGGGAAATGAATACCTAGTAATACAAAATCTTGATCCAAACGAGCCCTAAAGGTCATAATATTTTCTGTTATCAGAGAGTCGTAGCCCTAAACAAAGCTGAATGGAAGAATATCATTCAAATAGCCAACTGCAAAATTTGGGATGAAGGCGTTGTTTTATGTTACAATCTGCACATGGACATATTGATATGTTAACATATGGTGTCATGTGTGCATATACATTTTCCATATAACTCTGCAGTTTTTTTTCCCAAGATTTATTGTCTATTGAGCTGTTTTGTTTATGTTGGCTGATTTGATGCAGACTGAAATAAATATTCATAAGTTTTTCGATGGATATGCTAAGGGAAGAGCTCATTATAATGAATGGCCTATGTTGCTTAAACTTAAAGACTGGCCCCCAGCTAGCAGTTTTAATGAACGCCTACCTCGTCATGGTGCGGAATTCATAAGTGCTTTGCCTTTTCAAGAGTACACAGATCCTCGCTGTGGTGTTCTAAATCTTGCTGTTAAGCTCCCAAAGGGTTCTCTGAAGCCGGACATGGGTCCAAAAACTTATATTGCTTATGGACTTGCTGAAGAGTTGTGTAGGGGGGATTCTGTCACCAAGCTACATTGTGATATGTCAGATGCAGTATGTATCTAAATTATCTTAAGTCACACTTGGAATTACTAGCATTTTATCTTATCTATTCTATTATGTCGAGCTCAAGCATAAATTTTACGTGTATACATTGTAACAAGCTTATGAATGTTATTTGTGCTTCTCATATTCTGAACTTAATTGATTTTAACTTGTGTGAGAGGCCACATGTTATACTGCTTCTGATAAGCATTATCCTATGATTTGTTAGGTAAATGTTCTTATGCACACGGCTGAAGTAACTCTTTCAGGTACTCAGCTTCAAAAAATTGATAATTTAAGGAAGAAGTACAGAGAACAGGATAATAAAGAATTATATGCTAGTGTACAGAGTGATGTGAAAGTTGAGGACAATTCTTCAATCCATCAAGTAAATTCTGAAGCATTGGTTGCTCACTTGAAAAGCTCGGAAGAGGAAAACGGACCTGAAGGCAACCCACAGTCTATTGATAAACTGAAGAATGCTAATGACAGGCGAGACTTGCTTTCTGAAGATGTTTATAAAGAAACATCCATTGTCAAATCTGAAACGGGGCTTGATGTTGATGTCAAATCTATTGTTGGCCCTTATGGAGAGACTCAAGCATCTTACTTCTCGACAGGAATCAATGGTAAGCCAAATATGTTGGATTCTATAGAAACTATGTTGGTGGCCAAGGATGAAGGGTGCAGTGGGGATGCTGAAATCAAAGACGACTTGTTTAAATCTGTTGCTCAAACCAAAGAACTGAGCAATGCTAATGTGTCTCTGTTTTCTGCTGGAGCATATTTTAATTGGAAATCTTTTTCTTCAGAACATGATCTCAGTTCCGATGACAGAGCACTGATTGGAAGGTCCAAGAATGAACTGGATAATGGTTCTTTAACAGAAGTTGAAAACAAGGGAGAAGCTAATTGTTGTACTGATAAAAATGGAAGAGATCTTACACTTAAAGAGAGAGGGAGGAAGAAGATGACATTGCATGTTGAGGGGAAAGTTAAGATTGAACCGAAGCAAGGGGGTAGTGCTATATCAGAAGTTGAAAACAAGGTAGAAGCTGACCGTTTTACTGATAAAAATGGAAAAGATCTTGTGTCGAAAAAGAAGTCGTTGCATGATGAGGGGAAAGCTAAGCCTGAACTGAAGCAAGGGGGTGCATTATGGGATATTTTCCGAAGACAAGATGTTCCCAAGCTAAAAGAATACCTGCATAGGCACTCTAGAGAGTTCAGGCATATCTATTGTTCTCCTGTAGAACAGGTTAATTGATTTAGTACAAGTCTTTTGTATGCTTTGTACATGTCACTTTCCTACTAATTGACAATAGTTTAGTTCAGGTAGTCGATCCAGTTCATGATCAGGTTTTCTATTTAAATATGGAGCATAAAAGGAAACTGAAGGAAGAGTTCGGTAAGTTTTTTCTTTTTCTTTTTGTATTACTATTTTTAACACTGTTCTGCTTGGCTATTTGCTTCTAATAATGCCTATAAAACTGTATATTTAGGTATTGAGCCTTGGACTTTCGAGCAGAAGCTTGGTGAGGCCGTCTTCATTCCAGCTGGTTGCCCCCATCAAGTTAGGAATCTAAAGGTTCTTCCTGAAATGCACATTTTTTAATTCTTGAATGCCTGGATCATTTCTGTCATACCGACAAATCATTATGTAATGCTCGTTTCTGCACTCGTATGTGTTCATCCTTGCACTTACGAACTTCTGTTCTGATTCACAGTCGTGCATTAAGGTTGCACTCGACTTTGTTTCTCCTGAAAATGTCCATGAGTGCGAACGCCTGACAGATGAGTTCCGTTGCCTGCCTCAGAGGCATAGAGCTAAGGAAGATAAACTTGAGGTAGATTCTGGGTCCTGTTTATTTTGTTCCTTCTTTGAATCTATAGCTGTTTATTAACATTTCTTATCTAAACCACCAGGTAAAGAAAATGGCTATTCATGCACTCAACTGTGCAGTTACAGATCTTCTTAAATCTTCTTAAGCCCTAACGTTGACCCCCCACGAATTTTCAAGACGCTGCTACTATCTCTTGTTCACTCTTTGTGCACTCAAAGTACTTAGTAGCTATCATCCTCTTGTTTGTAACCTGCTGTATGTTGTGGTTTATTCATGATCTAAATGAATGTACATATGGGAATTCCTAAGTCATTTTGGTCCATCCAAACCTTCGCTGATTCATATGGTATCCTTGATTTTGATGTGCTTCTTTCTTCCATCATATATAGATTCAAGGTATTGTGTTATATATACTTCAATGTATATGTACTGATTGGTGTTGCGATGCTGCTTGTGGAAATCAGTTTTGGTGGCATGTCGATATTGGACTTTAATTATGTTTTGGAGGAGAAATTATGTAGTTATACTTGAAAGTCTCGGATGAATTTTCCACGAAGAGTGTTTCACTTGGAACCTGAAAGTTATTTTATTGATACAAGTCTGATCCCAAAACAAAAATACGTATCTTTTGAAAAGTATTGTTGGATTGGGTGGGGTTTTTTTGGAAAATATTCCGGAGTAAGATTGAATATTTTTACATATAATAGGAATACCCTAATTTATTAGGATTGGATATTTTTAAATATATTAAGAATATTTTAATGGATTTGGATTGCATATTTCTACATATAATAGGAATATGTTAATGGATTTGGATTGGATATTCCTACCTATAATAGCAATGTTAGTTGTGGGTTTGAGGCTATATATATAGGTGTCTTCTGGCCCTAAAATATTTCTTTCTAAAAAAAAACATAGCAACAAAGAGAGAAAATGAGGTAATAATGTTATTGCAACATTGGAGAAGAGAAAAAAGGATTGGAGGCCGTTTCGAAGAAGGAGATTAGTTTCAGGTATTTTTCGTTGTCTTTCTTCTTCGTGGTTATAATCTATTTTTTGTTCCAAAAGATTTGTGGTGATCCGTTTTGATCGGTGAGAAGTTTGTAAGGAGTCGGTGTATTTCTTATTCCATTAGTGGAGGTTTTTCAAAGTTGGACTCCGATCGTCCCGTGGTTTTTCTCGCAAGGATTTTTCATGTCAAAAATATCCGTGTCTGCGATTTGTGTTTGGCATTTTTGGTTTGTGCGTTTTGTTCGGTTCTCTCGTAGGTACTCTCTGGTTTGGGGAACGGTTTTTGTACTTTCGTTCCCAACAAAGTGATATCAGAGCCAGGTTCTGGAATTTCAGAAGGGTGTTAGGAGTTGACAGATAAACCAGGGAGGAGGAGATGGACGCGAAGCCGTTGCGCATGGTAAACCTGAACGGTACCAACTATCACTACTGGAGGAGCAAGATGAAGGATCTGCTATTTATCAAGAAGCTGCATCTGTCGGTATTTGTTTCCGAGAGGCCCAGTGAAAGATCCGTAGAGGACTAAAATTTTGAGCATATACAGGTGTGTGGGTACATCAGGCAGTTCGTTGACGAGAACGTGTACAACCACGTTGCCAGTATTGAGCATGCGATGACACTGTGGGATAAGCTGGAATCTTTGTATGCGAAGAAGACCGGAGTAAATAAATTATTCCTGATCCGGATGATGATAAGTCTGCGGTACAAAGATGGGACATCTAGTAAGTACGGATCACTTGAGTGAGCTCCAGGGCGTGGTTGACCAGCTATCCTCGATGGGAGTCAAGTTCGACGACGAGGTTCAGGGACTATGGCTGCTGTGTACATTGTCAGACTCGTGGGAGACCGTATGAGTGTCTATGATCGCTTCTGCTACGGAAGGTGTGATCAGTCTGGAGTTTGCCAAGAGCGGTGTACTGAATGAAGAGATGTGGAGACGTTCTCAGGACACTTCATCCATATACCACTTACAGGCGCTTGTTTTAGAGAGCCGCAGAAGGGGTAAAAGCAGGAGTCCAGGCGGTGGCAGAGACAAAAGCAGGAGAAAGTCCAAGGGTTGGTACGAGGACTCGAAGTTTTACCATTGTGGTAAGAAGGGCCACATCAACCGGAACTGTTTCGCTTGGAAGAGAGAGAAGTATGGCGACAAAGGGGAAGCAAAGTGAGAACACTATAGCGGCGACGTCGACACATGGATGCGACGTGATCATTGTAGGTGATGAGATAGTTATGAACCTCGCCTGCGATGGCAACTCTTGGCTGGTGGACTCAGGTGCTTCAGCGCATGTATCTCACAACATGGCACTATTTGCTACATACACAACAGGCGACTATGGAGTGTTGAAGATGGACAATGGAGATGTGTCGAAGGCGGTTGCCATTGGAGATGTGCATTTGAGGACAAAGACAGGTGCAGTTCTTGTTCTCAAAGATGTCTGTCATGTCCCTGATATCCGTTTCAACCTGGTGTCGGTTGGAAGGTTGGATGACGAGGGTTTCTTCAGTCTCTTTTGGAACAATCAGTGGAAACTTTCTAGAGGTTCGATGGTGATTGCCAGAGGAAGCAAGAGGTCCAAACTCTACTATATGGAAGGGAGCGCACATGAGGCCCATGAGGTTAACGCAAATACTGATGTGTCTACTGAGTTGTGGCACAGACGGCTCAGCCATATTAGCGAGAAGGGGATAAGCTACTTGGTGAACATGAAGGTGATTCCAGGGCTAAAGTCTACAAAGTTGGAGAAGTGCACGCACTGTTTGGCGGGAAAGAAAAAATATGGTCTTTCCAAAGTCACCTAAGTTCAAGGAAGCCGGTGTTGCTCGAGTTGATTCACTCGAATGTCTGCGGTTCTATGAAGGTAAAATCTATTGGTGGTTCTTCTTATTTTGTAACATTTATTGATGATTGTTTCAGGAAGGTTTAGGTCTATACCTTAAAGACCAAGGATCGGGTGCTGTCCACTTCCAAGGAGTTTCAGGCCTCTGTTGAAAGGAAGACGGGTAAGAAGCTGCTTTGTGTTCGGTCGGACAATGGCGACGAGTATATCGGTTCCTTGATGCTTATTGCAGAGAGCAAGGGATACGACACCAGAAGAATCCACTAAAGACACTGTATCTCAACGGTGTAGCAGAGCGGATGAACATGACGCTAATGGAGATGGTGCGGTGTTTGCTGTCAGAAGCAAACTTGCCAGGCAACTATTGGGGTGAGGAACTTTACACAGCTGCTTATGTTATTAATTTATCTCCTAGTGCTCATTTGCAGGGTGATGTGCCTAAAAAAGTATGGTACGACAAAGAGCCGTCATACAATCACCTGCGAGTGTTTGGTTGTAAGGCCTTCGTGAATGTACCAAAGGACGAGAGATTCAAACTTGAGCCAAAGACGAGACGGTGCGTCTTTGTCGGCTACGGTCGGGATGAGTTTGGCTATAGACTCTACGATCCAGTGGAAAAAAATCTCTACAGAAGCAGGGACGTAGTATTTGTCGAGGATCAGACTATGACCAACACTCAGGATTCCGAGATGTAAACCTCCAGATTTTTCAAGATTTTAAAAATAAAATTTCGGCATTTTTCTGATATTTTTAACTAATTAAAATCAAGGTATTCTGGTTTTAAATAATTTTAAATATTTTTTAAAATAATATTTTTGGGTGTAAAATAAAATATTAGACATATGGTAATTTTTCTGGAATTTATTGGACCCCGGAACCATTTTAAAGACCTAAAAACTAAGTTTTATTTAAACCAAAATAAACCAATCTGAACCGGATTAAACCAACCGGTTTAAACCCTGAACCGAATCCTGAACCAAACCGAACCAGACCAAATCCTTATTGGGTCAGATTCGGACCCGTTAGCTGACCCGACCGCTGACCCGACCGCTGACCCAATACCCGAACCCATTGCATATCGGATTGGGTCGGATCCGAATCCCACAACCCGACCCGACCCGAATCATTAGCTACAGTAACCGAGTGAAACCGACGACTCTGCCGATTCGCCTCCGCCCGCATCCCGCCGACTCAACTTCCTACCGGTCGTTCGACCGCCTCCCCTCCGCCAGAACGGCGGCCCTTCTCCTCCCTCCCCGGCCTATACAAACCCCCTTTCAAATCTGCCACCATAGTCGTCTCCCCATCAGCTTCCACTCCGTCAGCTCCGCCTCTGCCCGAGATCATCTGCCCCGAGCTCCACCGCGATCCCCTGCCTCCGCTGCCCTCGACCCAGCCCAACCGTTCCAGCTCCGGCAAACCCCGACCCCTCCTCCGCCGAACTCCCCTCCGGTCACCTTCTTCCTCCGTCGACCCGTAGCAGCCCCGACCGCCACCAGCGCTGCCTCCGCAGAGTTTCGGCCGATGACTCCAACGCCGTCAAGCCTCCACGACGAAGACCAGCAGCAGCAGCGGCCCGCCGTGCCCTAGCCGCCACCTTGCTGCGTCACGCCGCCTCGCGGGAACTGGATTTCAGTCTTCTTCGGAGCCTTGTTCAGGTGACTGTTTATCTCTCCTCGCTGTCCCATTTTTCGTTCCGTCTGCTATAACGCGTAGACTGCGTGACCTTCTCGATACTCGTACAACTTGTTCTGGATATCGCGTCCTGTGGCGATCGCAAACTGCGACCCAAAATTAAGAAAATAATTACCATACTATTTCCCGGAACTGGGTGTGCCCCGCTAAACGGGACGACTTGGTTGTGTGCGGACTTCACCGAAAGGTGCGCGCCGTCAATACGGACGTATGGGATTTTACGAAAGTTGATTTGGATGTGCGTGCACACCGGAATCAACGCGTATCCGTCGACAATACCCCATATCGGCCCTGTTCTGGAACTCGTTGTAACTTCGTGTACGCATGTCGTATCAAAATGAAACTTGCGCCATCAGACTCGTAGCAATACGCTGGTCCTGTGACCCAAGTTTGGTTCGATTATGAGAATGTTGACAAAATCGCGTATCGTGGGCCCCACGGCTCCACTTGATGGGCAATTTTGTGATCGGCTCATCGAAATCCAATTCTGGATATTCCGTTGGGTTCGTATCGTCGTTCTGGACTTGTGGACATTAAGTTTGATGAATTTGGAGAATATTGTCTCTGGCACATTTTTCGGTACGAAGCAGGCCATATGTGGATCCCGCTTTGACCAGAAACTGTCACTTTTGTCCCTGTGTCCAAATTGGACTTATGGACAGGCAATTCTAGCTATTTGATGTCTTCTGAACCTGATGGTAATATTTATTTCAGCATTCGGAGGAGTACCTGCAGATCCCGCTGATACCAGAGCAACAGCTGGAGTCAGAACCCTAGGCAAGTGTACCTTGCCATACTTGCAGCAATTGTTTATACTATTCTCTTTATTTATTACTATAATATCTCTGTTCAACCTAGGACAGTGTGATATTACTTAGCGTCTGAATAATATTCGGGTGCCAACGCCGTATGCGGAGTTGTGTAACGTCACCTAGAGATGGATATCGAGACCCTATACATTCTCGTGCTTGCATTATCAAGTACGTCATACCCAGGACACCTGATACTATTCATGAGACATAATTTTCCTGAGATATTCATGGTGATTTTGTATAGGTTACATGATTCATGACATAGATATTGCATGATCTTAGCTATCATTATGACTTATTGCATCAGTTAGAGGCCATGATCCTACGTGACATGGACATGAGACGTCGTGGATATGAGACGTATGATTACATTGGGTGGGGAGAGTATTACCATATCAAAGGCTGATTATATTATATATATTGTTATCTGGAGGTGTCTTAGACTCTGACATAGAGCTTTGACACATGTACTGTCCCTTCGAGAAAATGCTGTTATGGGTTTCCCCGACACAGAGCCTATAGTAGTCTCAGCCTGAGTATGATTAATGCTCTCATATTGCATATCACTTAGTTGGTTATATAGTTTATCCTATTGATTCATTTATTGCTGTACTGCATTTATTTTGGCATGAGTTATTTTGTACCTTGTTATGTCCCCTGAGGACCTGGATCCGGATTATGTCCCCAGATATAGCAGAGGAGTTCTATCCAGAGGTATATGGAGCAGGAGAAGGAACATGATCAGGCACTGGAACTGAGCCGATCCCCGAGGACGAGGTGATCGCCGAGGATTTCTTCTGAGTATATGCTTATTCTATACTCAGTATTTGCAGTTGTTTACTCTTATTTCTTGTCTGTTGAACCATTGTATCAGACTTATCCTCGGGTTGTTCCCCGAGATATATTTATTGAGACTTGTTGTTGATTTTATATTTCTGATATTGTTTATATTTATTTCTGTGGATGAGATTAGTACCATTGTCCATATTGTTGTTTTACAGCTTAAGTACACCCTGATGGGTCCATTAAATTGGGTTTGTCCATCGGTGTGTGCTGCTGGCCATTGCCACGTGTCTAGTCCCTCGATATTTTGGGACTGGGGCATGACATAGTTTTTGTGGTGGCCCATGCAGGTCAACGACTACATTGTTCGGTTTCAACTTAGGGACCGAGCAAGCCTGCACTAAAGATAGGATAAGTTATAGGATCTCATCCACTTGAATGAATCGTTCTTGATCCCTATATCGGATTCAAAATTTCTTGACTTGCATCCTGCATTGATTCCTCTGTGCGCCTCTTATAGTTTATTTTTGATGCAGAGTAATGGATTCACGAGCAAACGATGAAACTCCTGTAAGAACACCAATAGTTGTTGTAGCCATCTACGGAGAAGATGAAGTGACGCCATTGAGTGGAGATCCCTCCACTCACCGAAGCAGCCAAGCAAATCAGCATGCTTATAGATTTCGGCGAGATGACATTTTACCTCCGCCACAGTTTACTTCACCAATGCCCGTATTCCCATAAGGGCAGGCTATGGACGGGCATAAGATATTACAAATTATCTACACAATGATGCAAGCTCAACAACAAATTCAACAAGAGGCTCAGCGTCATGAGGCATAAAACTTGAGGAGCAGCCTAGTAACCGCACTAGAGCAGGTAGATCTACCAGCACGACGGCCAACGACGGGCTCTATCACTGATTTCCGCCAGCTGAAGCCCCGCACCTTTTCAGGTAAGGAGGAGCCCACTGAAGTTCATGAGTGGCTCACCAACACTCAACATCAATTAGAAGCAGCTGAGCTTTCACGGAAACGTTGGATGACTGCCGTCAGAATGTAGTTAACGGACAATGCACATCACTGGTGGCTATCTGAGGAGACACGGCTCGGACCAAACCGAGTCACTTGGAAAGAGTTCTCTAGACTCTTTCAGGAGATGTACATTCCAACCATTGCTCGATCAGATCTTTGGGACAAGTTCAATCGTCTCACTCAAGACAATATGACAGTGGAAGAGTACAACGTGGAGTTCATTCGTTTAAGTCGCTTCGCCCCAACCCTGATCCCGACAGAAGAAGAGAAGGCTGAAAAGTTCTTCGATGGACTAAACTTTGAGCTACAGAGAATGATCGGATCCGTTGCACCTACTTCATATACGGACGTCCTTGCTGCAGCTCGACGTATGGAACTCGTCACCAGGAGAGAGTCTAGCCTTAAGCGGCCAATCACATCAGCACTAGCCAGAGCATCACAAGAAGAAGCTGCAAAGAGACCTCACCTACATCAACAACATAGAGCATCTACACCACCATCACTAATCCTACCTTCTTGCCACTACTGTGGCAATGCAGGCCATCTTGCCAAGGAATGCCGACGCAGATTAGGATTATATTTAGCTTGCGAATCCAGACAACATTCAGTGTGGGAATGCCCTGAGCGTCGAGAAGGAGCACCGATAGTAAACCAACAAGCTCTACCAGCACCAGGAGGATATCAACCAAGGCCACCCTTGTCCCTACGAGCAGCACTTTTTTAGCAAGCCCAGCAACAACAGAGGAATCCACCGCAAGGACGCGGACAAGTTTTTACGATGACCTTGGAGGACGCGCAGACTCGTGGAGTAGCAAATGCGCGTAAGCTATTCATAGATGCATTGCTTTAGCTCGTGCCTATTAGTTTGTGACCTTAGCCTTAAACCTGGTATTTTTGAACTTGTTAATAATAACCTAGTATATTTTTATAATTGATAACCTAGTTTTCTAAAGCTATAGTTTTCTTGCTTTAACTAGATTTCCTTCACTCTTGAAATTGCATAACTTTCATTGCTTAGGGAAATAATATTTTTTATTCCCTATGTCTTTTGCTTAAACCCTCATTCTTTGATTCTCCTTGATCATGATTCTTTGATGGTGTCGTGCTTCGAACTTGTTTTGCAAACCGTGTCATCTCTGATGACTGGTTATTTCTTTGATTGCGAGGACGCAATCCTCTTAAGGGGGTAGATTGTAAACCCCCAGATTTTTCAAGATTTTAAAAATAAATTTTTGGCATTTTTCTGATATTTTTAACTAATTAAAATCAAGGTATTCTGGTTTTAATTAATTTTAAATGTTTTTAAAATAATATTTTTGGGTGTAAAATAAATATTAGACATAGGGTAATTTTTTTGGAATTTATTGGACCCCGGAACCATTTTTAAAGACCTAAAAACTAAGTTTTTATTTAAACCAAAATAAACCAACCTGAACCGGATTAATCCAACCGGTTTAAACCCTGAACCAAATCCTGAACCAAATCGAACCGGATCCAATCCTTATTGGGTCGAATCCGGACCCGTTAGCCGACCCGACCCGCTGACCCAATACCCGAACCCATTGCATATCGGATCGGGTCGGATCCGAATTCCACAACCCGACCCGACCCGAATCATTAACTACAGTAACCGAGTGAAACCGACGACTCTGTCGATTCGCCTCCGCCCGCATCCGCCGCGTCCGCCCGCATCCCGCCGACTCGACTTCCCACTGGCCGTCCGATGAGATTAGTACCATTGCCCATATTGTTATTTTACAGCTTAAGTACACCCTGATGGGTCCATTAAATTGGGTTTGTCCATCGGTGTGTGCTGCTGGACATTGTCACGTGTCTAGTGTAGAAGCATGAAATATGCTGGAGAATTATACGTGTATCATACAGACAAAACCCCCAACATACACGAAGCCCGCATAAAACAGAACTTCAGAGCTGTTTGGCGTAAAGAAGAGCTTCAGAGCTGCCCGCGTAAAGTAACGCTCCAATGCTATTTTGGCGTAAAAAGGTTGCTATATCTTCCTGCGTAAAATTTAAAATACGTTTGTTTTTTAATGAAACGTAAAGTTGTACGAAGAACTCTTCGTATTCCTCGGATGAATTTGCCAGACAGAACAGTGAACCTGACTCCTGACAAAAGTACTGCACGATGACCGAGAGGACGGCTGTGATGATAATTTTGCACAGAGACCCAGGCTGACGTTTAGTGACATATTCTTGATACAAGTCATTTTTACGCATTCAAAGAATACGCTGCCTACTCTACATGGGCAGAGATGAGTTTTTACGCTCAAGATGAGACAAAATCAGACGCCACGTCAAAAGCTGTTTCTCGTACAGAGCTCGAGGCATATCTCGGCATTTAATGCACGAGATTGAGGCATATCTCTGCATTAAATGCACGAGATTTGGTTCTATTCTTTATAATTTTGTCATGACTGGGAGAGCTAAAACTAGGGCTAATACGCTTACATCACCATCCTTGCATTTTACGCCAACCAGGCTATTTTTAACTATAGGAGTACGCCGTATGCTATCTCCTCGAAATACGCCAATTCAGGCTATATTTGCAAAGGTACGTGATAATGCTATTTGGCCCAGAATACGTTCAAGACCTCAATCAGGAAGGATAATTGGCTATTTTTACGTTGGTTATCTATTATTTATGCAGCATCAAGTTTTTATGCCAACACGACAGCTATTTGGCTTTTACGCCAACAAGACAACTATTTGGCTTTTATTGGCTTTTACGCCAACAAGACAACTATTTGGCTTTTATGCCAATAAGACAGCTATTTGGCTTTTACGCCAATAAGACAGTTATTTGGCTTTTACACCAACCATCTCTACGCGAGGGGCAGTTACCTACGTGGCTTGCATGCCATGATCTTCGAGAAGCAGTTATATGCGTTACCTTATAGTGGGACACGTGTCATATGCAGAGTTGGAAGGTCATTCGAACGTGGGTAGCAGTTATTGTAACCACCGCGTAAAAGGTACAACTTTCTTCACAGTTGGGCTTCTACGCCAACTGGACAATTATTATGACTGATCTCTATAAATAGAGACCCCTTTTGTCACACACACACATACACACACACACACACACACACACACACACACACACACACACACGCACAGAGACTAGGGGAGAGCATAATCAGAGATCAGAGAGAGAGAGAGCATAGACAGAGAGTGTTGATTGACAACTTTGGCAACGAGAGTTCAATCCCACCTGCAATCTTTGAAGCTTCTTCTTCTTCTAAATACTTCTTCATCATCGTGTGGTCCAAGGGACAAAGTGATCGACCGCAGATCAGACTCCTATAGCAATTTTTCCCCAGAATTATTTTTACTATACTTAACATCCTCGTATAGGATTAATTGTATTCTTTTTTTCTTGTTTGTAAACAAAGAAAGGGTTTCGTATAAACCTAGTTTTATTCTTTTGTTTATCATCAAACACAAGATGGTGACTATGCTGGGGACGAATTTCTCATTTGACGAAAAAGCAATTGCTCAACACGATGCTGTATCCGTCGGATCAACGAAGAAGACTTTGGTCGTCTAGTTCGACCAATCTGCTTACGAAGACATGCTTCGTGCAGGGGGTAGCTCTTGTTCCCCCTCTGTCCAGAACAACAGGAAGCTGCGTAAAGTGTGGATGCCGAAGACGTCCTCTACCCTTCCTATAAGCTCTCTCTCTCTCTCTGATCAACAAGGTTGTGACGACACAGCCAACATGCCCTGTGCGTAAAAATTTGTCTTCCATCTGTGACGTGGCAGACAAAACTTCTGGCAATGCCTCAGTGCCAATCCAGAAGTTTTCTACACGCCCTGTGCGTAAAAATTTGTCTTCCGTCTGTGACGTGGCAGACAAAACTTCTGGCAATGCCTCAATGCCAATCCAGAAGTTTCAAACACGCTCAGTGCGTAAAACTGTGTCTTCCGTCTGTGACGTGGCAGACAAAACTTCTGGCAATGCCTCAGTGCCAATCCAGAAGTTTCAAACACGCCTTGTGCGTAAAATTACATTTCCCATCTATGATGAGGCAGATGGTCCCTTTGATCACATCAAGGGAAAACAAGTGGCGAGTCTCCCAAGTACGTCCATAAGAGAAGAGATTGCCCACTCTTCAGATTACGCGTGACGCTGGAGGCCATCTGAGGACTTTTCCCGTTTTACGTGAACCTGTGCAGAACTCCAAATTATGCCAGGATAAGTCTGTCCGCGTAAAGAAGACCCGCTTCACGGGAAAATACGTTCCTCAGACAGATGATGGGTCGTATGCTACTCACATGGGTGAACTGCTGTACTCCTATGGGGGGAAAGGGTTCTGGTTCCTAACCTCCACGCTCCTACTGAGGTAAAAAGGCAGAATAGGCCTTCTTCTTCTTCTTCTTCTTCTGTTAATCCCCCTGATATACGGGATTTCTTGATCCAGAAACGCAAAGACATGGGTCAAAATCAAGATTTAGTGCCCCTAACTACCAATCATGGGAAAATCATATGGGAAGTAGCGTCAACATCTAATGTCGTTATGACATATGGCCACATAAAGAATCTGTCTTTATTGTTCCACCTACTCGCGACGATCAGCATCTAATAGTCTTCGGTCGAATGCGGAATAGACAGATTATACAAGAAGATTTTTATGAATCGGATGTTGGGAAAATACAAATCCACAGATATATCCCACAGGCTTTAAAGATCATACAAAACATGGGTTATGATTTGAAGTTGAAGCCAGGCCTCAACTATGAAAAAGGCAGACGAATACCGTTGTATGGTGATCCTTGCTGTCAACAAACTCGTTTTGGGTTAGGGTATACCGCGTCTCTTGTAAAATCCAAACCTCCAGAGTCTGATCCTCTAATACCAGAAGCATGTCCTTCTAAATCAACTTCTGTGGACAAAGGCAAACGAAAAGAAGAAGAAGAACAAGACAACGACATCTCTGGGGGTAGTCTCCCTCGACAAAATAGAGCAGCATCTAAAGTTGGGGGTAGAATTCCCTCTGAGTCCGAAGAGGAGGCAACTCTTCAATATCATCCGGGGAAAGCCAATATAGTTGTTGATGCTCTAAGTAGATATCATATGACAATGTATTTGACGAGGGACCGACATTTACTGGAGGAATTAGAAAGTTTGGAGATTGAGATAATTATTCCCGGCATAGAAGGACAAATGATGAATTTGAGAATTCAATTAAATTTAATAGACAAAATTAAGGAGACTCAGTTTCAAGATGAAGGCGTTGAAGCATTCGAGCCCAAGTTAAAGTTGGATTATTGGAGAATTTTACAATTCATGAGGATGGTTCACTAAGACATGGAGATAGATTATGTGTACCTCAAGGAGATATAAGAGAAAAAATTATGCAAGAAGCACACAGATCTCAATACTCTATACATCTAGGAGCCAACAAAATGTACAAAGATCTAAGAATGTATGTTTGGTGGTACGGCATGAAAAGAGAAGTAGCCCAGTTTGTCTCACGTTGCTTGGTGTGTCAACAAGTAAAAACTGAAAGACAAAGACCCGGAGGATTACTTCAACCATTACCCATTCCGGAGTGGGAGTGGGAACACATTACCATGAATTTTGTTTTTGGACTTCCGAGGTCACCTAGTGGAAAGGATGCAATTTGGGTTATAGTGGATAGACTGACCAAGTCTGCACATTTTCTGCCATTCAAAGTGGGACTATCTACAGAAAAGTTGGCAGACTTATATATTTGACAGATTGTTAGACTTCATCGAGTTTCAGTCAGTATAGTCTCTGACAGAGATTCGAGATTTACCTCCCACTTTTGGAAGAGCTTATAAGCTAGTCTGGGGACTCAAACTCAAATTCAGTACAGCTTATCACCCTCAAACTGATGGACAATCTGAATGAACCATTCAAACACTTGAAGATATGCTCCGGACATGTGTCTTGGATTTTGGAGGATCATGGGAAGAGTATTTACACCTTGCGGAATTCTCTTATAATAACAGTTACCAAGCGAGTATTGAAATGACTCCTTTTGAGGCTTTATATGGACGAAGATGCCGTACCCCACTAGCATGGGATGATGTAGGAGAAAGAGCTTTACTGGGGCCAGAGATGGTGGTTGATGCAGCCGAGAAGGTGAAACAAATAAGGGAAAGACTTCGTGTGGCGCAAGACAGGCAACGACATTGGGCTGGTAGTCACCGAAGACCGCTAGAATTTGATGTTGGAGACTTGGTATTCTTGAAGATTTCTCCGACACGTGGCACGATTAGATTTGGTAGAAGTGGAAAGCTCAGTCCTAGATTTATTGGACCATTTGGCATATTGGAGAAAGTCGGAGAAGTAGCATACCGCTTGGCATTACCTTTCAATCTAGATGGAGTCCATAATGTGTTTCATGTGTCACAACTGAAAAAGTACGTCGCAGATCCAAGTCACATTTTGGACTATTCAAACATTGAAGTGGATCCCAGTTTAACTTACCAAGAGAGGCCTGTGGAGATTTTGGACCGAATGGAAAAGGTTTTAAGGAATCAAGTCATTTCACTTGTCCGTGTTGCTTGGAGGCATCATTTTTCCGGTGAATCCACTTGGGAAAGAGAAGATAAAATTAGAGAGAATTATCCATATCTTTTCGAATCTTGAGGTATACTTCTCCACACTTGATTTTTCCTTCTGTGCCTTATTTAATCTTAAAATTTCGAGGACGGAATTTATTTAAGGAGGGTGGAATGTTATAACCTATTTCCATGTGAATATATAAATATATTTACATTTATGTTTTATTATTCATTAAATATTATTTTACATTTGTAAAAAGCATAATAATTTATTTACACATTTCTTTTAAACTTTTACAAATAAGCCCTTAGTTAATTATTCAATTGCATAAATGTATAGCCACCTAAGTTAGGCTAGGTGTCATGAAATTGGATTGGGTGGCATGGAGAGAGCTAGGTGGCTCATTGCATGAAGGGTCAAGGGTATTAAAGACTTTTCATGACTAATTAGTCACGATTGCTCTGGAGAAAATATCTCTTCTCCTTACCTTCCCTATTTCCTCTCCTGGACCCTTTTCCTACTCCACCGCTTGATAGCCCTCTCACCAATTCGATCTTTTTTCCATTCACACTAAAATTTCATCCTCAGCCACACCCCGAGCCCTATTGGATCCTCGAAACTCCGATACTTGACCCCGACGTCCGTCATTCCTCCAACGTCCCATACTCCTTGGCAACTCGTCATCTTTGCCGTCTATGTCAAGCTTGTCTCTGGCAACAGTTTTCTTTCAAAGACAAGTATACTTCTTCTTCTCCTCTTCAAATTCAAATCATTTGATGAAGGTGACTAACCATTCAACTAAATAAAACAATGAATTTGCAAACCATTACATATCAATAAAAAGAAAAGAAGACGGTTGAAGAAGAGGGAACCAGAAGTAGTTTATAGAGGAGAAAGTAGTGTAAGCTATATATATGATTACGTAGGAAGTTGCATGAAAATAGTAGGATATAGAATGTCATAGTGGCTCCAAGACAACATTAGAAGTATATTTATATGAAGAAGTAAGAACCCACTGTTCCTATTCTTAGTGATCTCACCATATTAAGAAGAACACTAGAAGATGAAAATATTTTCTTAGTTAGAACATAATAGTAAATAAGCTTGAAAATTAGCTACTAGTACAAGTACGAACCATTTAAAATGGCCACTGGTCATTTGAACCCATTGCTTATTTTCTTTATGTGCTGAACAAGTACACATGGAAAGAAAAATAAGACAAGAACAAGTCTTAGTTCACTATTATAAAGAAAGAGTAGAAATAGAAACAATAGTGAGAAGGAACAAGTTCTTTTGCAAAAGAAGTATAATATAAAAGAATAAATGGGTGCAAGCCTATATAGAGTTACCATGTGACCTATTTTCTCTCTGACACTTGAGTGTGAGAGTAAATAGTTTGAGTAAAGAAAAAGAAAAATAAAAGAAAAAGAAACTTTAGCTAAGAAAGGGGGAATGGTGTACACGTTGGTAATAGGTGGTCCTCTTCATTATTTAGTTAGAAGCACAACATCATGCTCACAAGTAATGGGTAGTTGTAGTTCATAGAAGTTGTGTAAACAACCTTGTATAAGGTCTAAGGTCAAGATTAAATAACTAAAAAAAATTTAATTGATTGAAGAATAAGTAAAATATAAATTTTAATAATTTAAGAAATTTTTTAGTTAAATTTTGTCTATTTTCAAGTTTAAACAAGTTTGTCTAATTTCTTACCGTTGGCTAATTTGATTTTTCTCTCATTATGGCCCCACGTACGGACTCCAAAATATCTAAAAATTCGATCATATATCAATTTGGACTATTTGGGCTATTCTGGAACCTCTAGCGATATTATTTTCTACAATTGAAAATTCTATTTGGAATATTAGCTCTTGGACTTTTTTTCGTACCGGCACGATCGTGACCGATACGTCGACTCCAACATATTTTTGAGACAAGTACCCTGCACTTCAGTTTTATCCTCTATAATATGATATTTAGTCCTCTACTCTACTAGCGCACATTTTTCATGGTTACACTTAGTTATAGAAACTGGATTTTCATATTACGTACCTTGATTTTCGTGTTGGGAGGGAGAATACTAGGAGGCATGTGGTTTACCCTTTCCAACATGTCATGACTGTTAGCTGTTGAGTACACGACTGTACCAACAACCTTATACTTGATTATTCCTTACTGCTAGCCGTCTATGTCGTGCCTTATTAGCCTTATAACCCCTACATGCCAACTATGTATTCTAAATACACATTTACACACACGTAGTTCCTTATCCTCTTGTAGTAGTTTTATTTTCATGTCATGTGATATCCATGCTTCCTTTATTTTCATGGTTTACTGTACTTGATACTTAGTTTCAATTCTCACTATTTATCATGATTATTTAGTATAATTTAGTCGCGTATTGGTGCTTGCTCCAATCCTGACTGGATCCGTTGACATATTAGGAAATGATGAAGACTATGCTACTACCTTCTATGGCCCACAGGACATAGCAGATGACCACATTGAGGAGCCTGTCTCTACTCAGGAGATTAATTTTGAAGCATAGTTAATTAGCTAGACTAGTATTTCTTTTTTTGCCATACTAATCGGGTTGTTCCCGATTTAAATTATCTTTTGGCCTGTACTAAAACTATGTATGAATATATGTACAAAAACTATAGTTTTGATATACTAGTACTTCCTATGTCTTGTCCTTATTTCTTGTCTATTTAGTTATCTGTTGTGAATGAGCTATAATAGAAATTATTGTGGATGTCAGAATTATATATGGAATGTTGGATGATTATGAAAGAGATTTAGATAGCGTACTACCGCCGATACTGCGGCGTAAGCTAGACGTATTCACGTACTCGTGTCCGATCAACAGAATGCGGGTCATGACAACTAGCAAAATGGTCATTTCTCCAAACGGTAACTGAAAGGTATTTCTTTCGGACCACCACCGCTCAACTAAACTGAAGATCAAGTCTCAGTCATGACGTAGAAAATTTATCTGATCAAAACAAAATACGTTCACCATAACATGTTGTTCTTCAGTCAACATCCAGTACCCAACGTCATCCTCATAACGTCATGCGACATTCTCTCGTGCTCGAAACGTATCAGGATAATCGTATTGCTATATATGACATATATAAACGATGTTATTTTTAGACATGTAAAAAAATATAAATTATATTTACTAAAATAATTCAATTTTAATATACCTGTCCAGAAAATACTAGACTAAAAATGTGCGACTCACGTAGCTGGATAATCATATTTGTGGTAGGCCCTCATGGAATACGTCCATCATTTTGGGTACCCATCTGCAATATTTAATACTTAGTGTTAAAATATGTAATTAAATATTTTGTGTTAGCATGGCTACTATCACGAGCATTACAATTATAATAGTTAAAATAGTAACTATAATTACATAATTATAATTAAAAAAATTACAAATATGTTCTCCTTCTTTTCTCTTCTCTTCTCTTCTCTACTTACTTCCTCCTCCTCTTCTCTTCTCTGCTTATTCTTCTTCTCTGCTTCTTCTTCACTTCCTGCAATGTTGCATCCTCCCTCCTTCTCCTTATAATACACACAAACACCCACCAACACCCACCAACTTATTAAACCAACTACCAACATTTAAACCCACACATTTAAACCAACCACAACCAACCACCCCCATTTAAACCAACCACAACCAACCATCCCGGACCAACCAAACCAACCAAACCGTAGAGTCCATATTTTCGCCAACTCAGTTGGCGAAAATCTGTATATTCTCGTCCAAAATTCGGATTTTCGTCAACCCAGTTGGCGAAAATCAAATTCTCCAAAATTTTGCCATCTGGATTGGCGATATGTATCGAAATTTCAATTTTTTTTTTAAATTTATATCGTTATATTTAATTAATATAAAATTATTATCGGTACAGTAATTTTTTTTGAAAAAAATATTAGGAATGGATTTTTTATGTTAAACAAATACAGGATAAGCACCTTCACAGTTACAGCGATCAACTGAATTAAGAATAGAAGCATTTGTTCTACTAATTTATAAATTTTGTTTCTCTTTGTCCAAAAAAATAATAATAATAATAATAATAGAAACAGTAGTTTGGAAAGATATTACTGCTTATTTGGTTTGCTTACTGCATTTGGTTATTGGCTTTTCTTATTAGTTGTACAAAAAAGAGTTTATTTTGTTGATCCACAAAAATTATGATATATGTTTATATTTTTATTTAAAAATATTGTTACTGTGTTATTTTTATCTGATACAAAATGTCATCCTATCTCAATATCTCCTTCGGCGTGGGCCAGGTCTGAACGTCTTTTTAGGCGGACATGGGTCAAAAGTCTAAACGAACTCGGTCGGTATGGCTAGAACTGGTCACAGGGATGCGCCCTTTAATACACACAAACACCCACAAAAAATATCGAATTGGTCTATGGACTCGCAGTCAAACCCCAAAGACTTAAGAAAAATCTTCAATATTAATTTCTATCAAATTATTTAAATATTATTTTATTAATCAATTGAGTCTAATAAACAAAAAATACTAATAAAAATATATTCAATATTAGATTCTATTGGAAGTTCTCAACAAAAGCATTTTAATGGTATAATTATTATATTATTTATAATTATAAATTAGAAAATATGGTAAGTTAATTAAGTTTAGTGTTTAACATATGTAGGATATATAAGTAATTAGTTACAACTTTGAGAGTAAAATGGTTATGAATAGTGGATCCTCAAATTTGAGAATTTTTTTTTCTTTTCCCTCAAATTTGATGATCCAACATTCTAATTCCCTAAAAAAATTTGAGAAAATTTCCTCAATTTGAGACATGGTTGGAAAATTTTTCATGAAATCTCCTCAATTAGGTTTTTGAGGGGTGTGATTGGAGATGATCTACGAGCATCTCCAACCCTAAAGCTTGTTTGGTTGCACGAAAGTACAGAAAAGTGAAAAAAAAATTGACATTTGTGTACGCGTACGAATAAATTTTGACTTTCAAAATGTTACTTGGTTGGCGGAATGGTAATAAATAAAAGTGGATAAAAAGAAAGTTTGATTATTTGGATGGTTGTCGAAAGTGGAAAAAAAAAAGAGTTCAGTTGTTTGGATAGTTGATAAAAGTGGAGAAAAAACGAGTTCGATTGTTTGGATGGTTGATGAAAGTGGATGTTGGTTGGAGATATGGTAACTCTCTCAGTATAGTTATCCCCATATTTTTTTGAATGGTTGGTTGGAGATATTGTAATATGATTAAATTTTATAAAAAAAATTATTGATTATTATAATTGACATATAGTTACTTAACATAAAATTTTCTATAGATAATTTAATTATTATTAAATTATCGAAAGAGAACTAAGTTTCCCAAAATTATTTTTACGGAAGAGAAATGCCCTTAACAAGGGTGTTTAAGGGCGTATTCGTCTATTTTTTATGTTTGAAAAAAGTATGACTGAGAGATGGAAAAAAGAAATAAAAAACCAAAAACGCCCCAACTAGGGGCATTTTTATATTTATATCTTTTTCTTACTTTTCTTTTATCCGTCGCTTAAAAAAAATTCGAAAACATCCCTAGTAGGAGCATTTTCATGTTTTTTATTCCTGACAAGGGATGGCTGACAGGACATGTCAAGCTTTTGAATGAAAAAGGAACACTGTCGGAGTTGAATGATTTGTCGGATTATTGAAAAAAGAAGAATATTTAAAAAAAAATTAAAACAGTTATTTTATAAAGAATGCATAACGTCTATATTTTAACGTCTATATTGTAACAATTTTTTTATTTATAAATCCATCAGATTTTTACATTCTCTTTCCATAACAATTTTTTATTCTCTTTCACTACTTTCTCTATCAACAAACTCAGAGGTTTTCTCTTCCTTCGGGTTCTTCGACAGCACTTGTGGATTAAATTTTTCTTCGACTACAACAGCAGCTTAAGCTTTCCATAAACTTCAACATCTCTTTACAAGTTCTTTTCTTTTCATTATTTTCATTACTTATGGATCAAATCATAAATATAATATGTTGTCACAGAGGTACACTAAATCATTTATCTTATGAAGGAGGTAGAACTGAATTTTTTTTAGCGTATCAAAATATTACATTAGAAAATTTACGCAATCTTATTGTCCAAAATTATTTTATTACATATGAATTTATAATAAACTAGATTTTTTTGATACTTGTTTTGAAATAAATTCTGAAAATGCATGGAATTATGTTGTTCAAAGTAGTTTTGGTTCATCGTGTATAAAAATTTATATTACTCCATCAGTAACCAATTATGATACCAATATTATTTCAAGTAGTCAACCATTTTATAATCCAATAGTTGATCATATTGGTGGTAGTTCTTCGAACCAAATAGAAGAAAACAATGATGATAAAAATAATGATAATTTAATTGAAGATTTAGATTATTGTTTAGATGACAATACTAGTTTAGATGCTAATAACATTCTTGGATTATTTCTTCGAAGAAATTTTGATTCTCGATTTGAATTTAGAAATTTTATAAGTGATATTGCAATTAAACATAAATTTACTTGCTCAAGTAATGCGAACAATGCCAAAAGAATTGTGTATACTTGTGACTCTCCAAAATGTGGTTAGAGAGTATACACTGTAGTTGTTGGTAAAGGCAAGTCATTTACTACTTCTACATTAGAAAGTCGGCATTCATTTTTAGGTGGAGTCACATGAAATCATCCATTAGCTACAACCGCATGGGTTAAAAATCAGATAATTGGAAGAATTAGAGATAATAACTCTTATAGTCCAGCACATTGTAAATGATATATATAGAGATCATCAAGTACACATTACATATTCTAAAGCACGGAAAGCACGAGAAATTGCATTATCTGAAATATTTGGTACTTATATTGACGCATATGGTAATCTTGAAAATATGCTTATATAATTATCGAAACAAATCCTGGGAGCAAATGTTTCTTGAAAACGGTAGAAAATAATATATTTCAAAGAATATTTATTTGTTTTAAGGCATGTATGGATGGTTTTTGACTGGTTGTTTACCAGTAATTAGTATTGATGCTACTTTTCTTACATCTAGATATCATGATAATTTATTTGTTGCTTGTGCTCACGATCCTAACTATCAATTATATCCAATTGCTTGCTATTGCTGAAAGTGAAAGTTCTGATTCATGGACATGCTTTTTAAATTGTTTAAAAATATCTTTTGAAAGTTGTTTTGATCAATGGAATATAATTTTATTTATATCAGATAAGCAAAAATAATTAATTCATGAAATGCGTGACACCTTTCCAAACTCTCCACATTTTTTTGTATTCAACATTTCAAACAAAATATAAAAAAGCAAGCATCTGGCACCCCCCCCAATATCAAAAATTGTTAGATCAGCTTGCTAGATCTTATAATGAGGTGAATGCAAATGATTTGTTTGAAAAAAATAAATTAGCGGATATTAATGTTTTCAATTGGATTGTTGGTAGAAATAATAAAAATTGTATATTTGAACACTGGATAACAGCTTATGCGCCGTGTCCAAGATTAGATATTAATACTTCAAATATTGCTGAAATTTTTTATAATTGGATTAAAACTTTACGTGATAAACCAATATGGACACTTCTTGATGGTATTAGAGCCAAAATTATCACACTTCATGAAAAAAATCGTCAAAATGTTAAAAATTTGTCAACACGATATTGTCCAAGAATGCTATAAACTATGGCTCAAATCAAAAGAGAGACACACCAATTTCAAATATTGCATGTTAGTAGAGATCGTTTGAAATAAGAGATCATAAAAAAATTAAAACATACATGGTTCATTTAGATTGTAAATATTGTACATGTTTGTAGGTTGCAATATACTTTACTGCCATGTACACATGCTTATTTTGCTTGTGAGTCTTCTAATTCTAATGTTACAATTGAAAGTTTGTATCCAACTGAAATTTCTACTTAAGCACTGAAAAGAGTATATGCGCCTCAGATGGAACCAATTCCAGACCCTTACAATCCTGAAAGTGAATTGGTTAGAGGCCAAATTGGAGTACCCAGTGTAAGGCGCAAAGCTGACAGGCCAAAGAAGAACCACATCATAACGAAGGATTTATCGACAAAAGATCTACGTGGCAGTATTTGTGGTGGGCTGGGTCACAATAAAAGAAAATGTACAAACCAACCGATGGAATAAAAATATAATTGCACTTAAAGTTGTAGTCTTTGTACATTACTTCTACATAATAAAAATGTCCTACATTACTTCTACATAAAAAAGGTACATATAATGATACATGTCTCACTCTCCCCTGTCAAGGCTTCTATAATTCAGACGATCAACGGGCCTAAGACCTAGTTGTGATCTCCTTCGTGTTGTATTCTCAGTGGAATAATAATCCCACTAAGTGTCCTCGCTAGTGGGAGCTTGTGAAGTACCCCACTGGGAGCATCCCTCGCCAGTCTCGTCCGGCTCTCCCTGAGTCTGCGAAGTACCCCATTGAGACTGGATATAATCCTACTGTGCTGCAGACTCGCCCGGCTCTTCCTGAGTCTGCGAAGTACCCCACTAAGACTGCATATAATCCCACTGTGCTCCAGACTCGCCCGACACTCCATGTCACGTCCCGATTTTCGCTAAATCGATAATCGTCCCCCGGACATGATGCCGTGAAGGTGTAAGGCGCACGTGAACAATGCCTAGATATAATGGTATACTTTAGAACAAATGCAACAGAGTACGCAAATAAGATATCGCACAGTGGGATATAGAAAAGTTCTCTTTTATTGATAATGAACATCTGGTTACAGACTCTTGACCCAAAAGTAATAAAGATGCCGCACGGCCTTACAACTTGGATACAAAATGAGATAGCCGATCCAGACACTAATATTTCAAAAGCATAAAACACCTTGGGTGCGAGTTAGCACCATCGCCTATGAGCTTCGAAGAGGAAAGTGTGAGCTCCTTTCTTGACTATGTACTTAGGGTCCAAAAGTCACAACACGAACGCGCCTGATCAGGGAAGGATTGGAGAAAGCTTCAGCTCATGCCGCGTCGCCTTGGCTCGGGGAACCTGCTGCAACGAGGGTTAGTACTTCAAAAAGTACCGGTGAGGGCGAGCTAACCCAACAAACCAAATCGACATCGTATTTATGTGAACATGCAACATTATTATTATGTGATTTTTCTATCTTGCCTTAGTTCAGTTCTTTATATACGATAGAATGGAATGACATAACAAAATATGCCACCGTTCGGTGACTTTACCTGTACCGTCTGACCCACATGTACAGAACTTACCATGAACTTCCCTGTCACGAAGACATAGTTAGTCTGCACAGTTTAAATATACATAAAGATCACTGTCTTGACTAGCCGTCATGGACCATAGTCTGGGTAGACGGCGATGTTTGCAGCGCAGGTAGCGAGCCCCGCTACAAACTCTCGCCTCACCCGGGATAAGTTGCTAGCACGACTAACTGATGTTCCGCCCGGGACGAATCGGCCCCGGTGTCCCTACGACCGTTCGCAGAAACCAAAAACCTTGTGCACAAGTTATTCATGACCATTGACGATCTGAACACTAAGTTAACATACGAAGCATTTTAAACATCAATATGAACGGAACTACTTTAGTACAGTGCGATGGCATAGTCTACTAGATGATATGATCAATTCATAAGTTATGTACTATCTATTGAGCAGTTATAGATGAATAAGTTCTAACTACAACTGAACAAAAAATAGCTATATGTATAACGTACATGCATGCTTCAACGTGATCATTGAGAATTCTATGTAGTAAGCATTATAAGTGTTTCAAGTCTACTTCTTCTTTATTCTGACTCAATTTTATTCTTTTTGGTATCGTTGATTGGAATGCACAAATGAGTCAATTTATGAGGAATGAAGACTTGGAAGAAGGGCGCTAATCAAAGTAAAGCCACTCACAAGTTGGTGAATCGGGAAAGAGAACAAGGGATATCTTCAAGACTCCGCTTGCGCGTCGCCTACACGATCACCTGCACGCAACAATAGATGATCAATATCTCCTGCTTCGATCTCCAAGGGTTCAATACGAAATACGAAATCCAAAGAACAAAGATAATGAAATCCATCTAAATCGTTCAAGAAAAACGCAAATCACAAAACCAACAAGAAGGCAACCAAACGGAATTCAAAAATGGGCAAAGAAACTAGAATAATGGAAAGGCCCCCTCTCGACTCTGCCGCCGAGTCCTTCCTTGAGGCACGATCCGTTGAATGTGTCACACCCCAGTCCCAAAAGTACGTAGGACTAGAAACACGTAAGCATGCCAGCCGCATGGATATGACAACTCCAATATATGGAAACTATAACCCATACGTACGATGTAATATGAATATAAAATCCACAAGTGGTATAAAATGTATCACAAGTCACAGGGTATAATCTAAATCTCATCCACGAAAATCAAATATAAATAAATAACCAATATCTATGAAACTAGATCTCAATATAAGTATCTAAGAATGATGGTTGGATGGAAATAAATCCACTACCAACTCGAATGGAAAAGTACAATACAATAAACACAATATAGGAATACCAGCTAACAATCATGGGGCTCGGAGAGAAGACATCCTCGAAACATATGTAACCATTCAAATCTACGCTCCTGCAAATACTCAAGAACAAATACACCTGGAAAGGGACCAGGTCCTTAGAGGGACGTAACAAGATACATAGAAGCAAGCCAATTTGAATACAGTAAACATGCATATTATTTAAAAATAGATAAGTACGCTGTACAAGACAATCTATATGAATGCAAATGAGGACAACTTTTTGATGTATGGGCAAGGGTAGGCTACTCGATCTAATCCTCACAACTCATACGCTCCTCAGTGGACATCATCAGCCGATATACCTCTGGGGTAGCGACCCTCGGACTCCATCAATCGACATACCTCGGGGGTAGCGACCATCGGACACGACCACCATAGTGCGTGCTAGTTACTACGATTTACCAGAGTGGTTAAAAACCCATACGCCTAATGATTGTCCTCGATGATACTAAGTGTCATGTGTGTGTCAACATATCTAATACATAATAATGACTGAAAGAAAACTACACATGCAAGAAATATACAGAAATACAATAAATATACAGAAATATACTAAGCATGCAAAATACTGTAAGCAATTTGGCAATGTATCTTGCTTGGCAAGAAAGCTGTAAAGTGTAACGTCCCGAAGTCCAACACACAGGATCAAAAGCTATGGCCGCAGAACAAATATCTCCGGATGCTGAAATAAACATCACCAACGTTCCCAAAATAAGCAAAATAGCTAAAAAGTACTTCCCTTTCGTCCAATTTGGACACAGGGGTAAATCAGTAATTTCGGGTAAAAGTGGGGTCCACGTGTGGCCCACTTTGCACCGAAAAATGTGCAAAGGATAACAGTCTCTAAATGGGACAAATTATAGGTCAAATAACTTTAAATGTCAATACGAACCCAACGGTATGTCCAAATGTGGATTCCGATGAGCCAGACACAATTTCGTCCAAAAAGTCAACTGTGGAGCCCGCCAATTGGCGACTTGGTCAACCATCTCAGAATTGCATAAAAATTGGGTCACAAGACCAGCGCTTTACCACGAGTCCAGTGGCACAAGTTTCATCGCAATCTGATAAGCGTGAACAAAATGCGCGCGACTTCCACAAAAGTTACGACATGGGGTGTGTCCGCGGATACGGGCTAATTCCGGCGCGCACACGCGTCCGAATCAGTCTCCGCAAATTTTTACGTATCCGATTATGCTGCGCGCACTGTTCAGTACACTTGGTACACGACGGGGCGGTCCCGTTTGGTGGGGCGCGCTCCGTTTCACAACTTTTAGAAATCTGGAAAAGTGGGTTCGCGGGATTTTCCGACGAATTTAATTCTGTCTACAGCAGTTAATAATCTAGGGTTATTTAACAGAAATTAAACTAGGTCAAGTGGTCTACGTATACCAAAAATAATCATCGAATTCGGATCTCTGTGGTGGAAGATACGAACTCGGAGACATGGGTGATCATCGCAGTTTTCTGCGATCCCAGAATTCGGTCTGTTTGCGCCAACTTTGGCGGTATTTTTGCCTATAATTACACGTTATTCGAGGTCTACTAATACACAGATATAGAAGAGAATTAAGGGGTGAGCATACCGGTGAAGACGGGGTAGTGTTTGGTTGAGCGAGTCGACGGAAAATAACTTCGGAACACAGGTACCTCGCTGTGGGAATCTGCAGTGCGCGGGGTCGCGGTCGTCGGGATTGGTTTGGACGGCCTGGCGGGGTTCTCCGGCTGCAGTGGCGGCAATCTCTAGGTCTAGATAAGAAGATGGAGGGTTTGGGATGATTAGGTTTAGGATGATTAGGTTTAGGATTTTAAAAATAGAATATATATATATATATATATATATATATATATATATATATATATATATATATATATATATGTGAAAGGAAAAGAGAGAAGACGTTTGGTATTCGCGGCCAAGGAATTTGTGTTGCTGTGGACTATCAAAGGGGGTTGGCTTAGCAAAATAAGGGCAGCGGGTCTGTGGTCTTGCTTTGCTGGGAACGCTAAGGGGGTTGGTTGGGAATGGTTTTTGCTTTAAGTTTGCTTTAATGGTTTGCTTAAGTTGTTAGTTAATATTATTATTATTTTCTTTTCCTTTTCTTTTCTTTTCTTTTTAGTATTTAAATATATACATGCATATATATATTTTTGTATATATATATATATATATATATATATATATATATATATATATATATATATATATATATATACTCATAAGAAAAATTCTAGATTATATTAATGTACACTATTAAGCTAACAACTGCTCAAGGGGTCCCCTACATGAAATAAATTTCAAAAAATTTCTAATGGCCCCATAAATCCTCTAAGTGCACCAACACCTAAAATAAAAATTATTAAAAATCTATTTCTCCTAATTAGCACATAATTGCTATAATTAAATTATTAATTAATAAAAAAATACGGTTTTTTTTTGAAATGGGAGTTTTACAGAATGTGGGACCTGATTCCGAAAAAACTAATCCATAACGAGGAAAGAATCTTGATTCAATCTGTCCCGATCGAACGATACCAAGTATTTCTTAGCCGCGCTCCCCGAATAGGGGGAACGGGGCGCTACATCTAAACCAAATAACAAAAAGTTTCGTCCTCGAAACTTAGGAATAGAACCTACCCCTAAGGTATAATAAGAAAAACTTTTCCTTCATGTCTGATTCGAGTTTCCAGGTTGACTCCTCGACCGAGTGGTTCTTCCAAAGAACACACACTAGCGAGACTGCTCGATTCCGTAACTGATTCCCTTTACGATATAAGATCTGAACGGGTTCTTCGGTGTACGACAAGTCTGCCTGCAGATCAAGTTGACCAAAATCTACCACGTGGTTTGGGTCATGCACGTACTTTCTAAGTTATGACACATGAAAAATATCATGCACTTCTGACAGGGCTGGTAGCAATGCAATTTGATAGACAACTAAAGTGACTCGTTTGAGGACTTCGAACTGGCCAACGAATCTCTGACTTAACTTTCCCTTTACCCCGAATCTCATAACTCTACACATGGATGAGACCTTTAAAAACACATGATCACCTTCAAAGAACTCAAGGGGTCGACGGCGAATGTCGGCATAGCTTTTCTGCCGACTTTGTGCTACTTTTAGTCGCTCTCGAATCAACCGAACCTTTTGGACTATTTGTTCAACTAGTTCCGGCCCAAGGATTTGACGTTCCCCAACTTCATCCCAGCAGATCGGTGACCTACACTTTCGCCCATACAGAGCCTCGTATGGAGCCATTTAGATGCTGGACTAATAACTGTTGTTATATGCAAATTCGGCCAATGGTAGGTGGACGTCCCAACTTGACTTCGAATCGATTATGCAGAGACGCAACATGTCTTCTAGTACATGATTCACCTGCTCTGTTTGGCCGTCGGTTTGAGAATGGTAGGCTGAGCTGAACTTCAACTTGGTCCCCATCGCTGACTGAAGGCTTTACCAGAAACGTGATAGGAATCGTTCGTCCCGATCAGACACTATAGAAACTGGTACTCCATACAGCCGATCTATCTCATCAAGGTAGGTCTGGCCAAGACGATCGATGTCCTAAGTAGCTTTAATGGCAATGAAGTACGCTGACTTGGTTAACCGATCGACGATAACCCAAATTGTGTTGTTCCCCCATTGAGTACTTGGCAAGCCAACGATGAAGTCCATGCTTATGTGCTCCTACTTCCATTCCGGGATAGCAAGATTCTGTATTTCTTTGCCCGGTCACTGATGTTCTACTTTCACCCTCTGACAGGTTATGTATTGTGACACGAAGAGCATCATATCCTTCTTCATGCCGTGCCACCAAAAAATAGTGCGAAGGTCTCTATACATCTTCGTGCTCCCGGGATGGACCGTATAGGCTGCACAGTGAGCTTCCGCAAGGATCTCCTTTCTGATTTCTGAGTCATTAGGGATACATAGCCTTCCCTTAACTCGTAATACTCCATTCTCATCTGCTGCAAGGTCCTTCGCCTTCCCCGCTAGAATCTACTCGCACATTTTTTTTAGGAATGGGTCATCCCTCTGAGTAGATGTGACCCTCTCTAACAGGTTGGGTACGAATCACATCTGAGCAACTCGTGCGCCGCAATATCGAATTCGGAGTTCAATGCCCATTTCCTCTAAGTCCTTTTATAACATGCGATCAACGGACATGGATCCCGCAAACACTCAACTCAACGCATCTGCTACAATATTTTTCTTGCCAGGTGTGTAGTCGATCGTCAGGTCATAGTCCTTAATTAATTCTATCCAATGTCGCTATCGTAGGTTAAGGTCCGTTTGGGTGAGTAAGTACTTTAAGCTCTTGTGATCTGTGTAAATTCGGTAAGCCACTCCATAGAAGTAGTGTCGTCACAATTTTTGCGCGAACACAATTTTCGCTAGTTCCAGGTCATGCATAGGATAAATTTTTTTTTTCTCTTTTTCAGTTGTCTGGATGTGTAGGCTATCAACCTATCCTGCTGCATGAGTACACACCCCAAGCCCTGTCCTGACGCGTCGCTGAATATTTAGAATCCCGAGGTCTCGTTCGGTAGCACAAGTAGTGGGGCAGAGGTGAGGCGATGCTTTAACTCCTTAAACGAGGCTTCGCAGTTGGTGAACCACTCAAATACGATTCCCTTCTGTGTGTGGTGAGTCAGAGGTGATGCTAACTTGAAAAAGTCCTTTACGAAATGCCTGTAGTAGCCCGCTAACCCGAGGAAGCTTCGAATTTTACCAACAGATGCAGGCCGCTTCCACTCAACTATGGCTTCAACTTTTTTTGGATCAATTGAAATACCTTCCGCAAAAATGATGTGCCCGAGGAAAGATACACTGCTCATCCAGAATTCTCACTTACTCAGTTTTGCGTATAGCTTGTTATCCCAAAGAGTCTGTAGCACGGTCCGCAAGTGCTCTGCATGTTCCTCCCTGTTCTTCGAGTACACCAAGATATCATCAATGAACACTACTAAAAACTTGTCGAGATATGGCCGGAACACACGATTCATTAAATCCATAAATGCGACAGGGGCATTGGTTAATCCGAATGGCATCAACAAAAACTCATAGTGGCCGTAGCGAGTGCGAAAGGCTGATTTTGGCACATCGTCCAGCCTAATCTTGAGCTGATGGTAACCAGAGTGAAGATCAATTTTTGAGAATACCATCGCACGTTGTATTTGATCAAAGAGATCATCGATCCTGGAAAGGGGATACTTGTTTCGAACAGTGACTTTATTCAATTCACGATAGTCGATACAGAGCCGCATCGAGCCATCCTTCTTCTTTACGAACAATACACACGCACCCTACGGAGACACGCTCGGACGAATATACCCATGATCTAACAATTCTTGCAACTGAACATTTAACTCTTTTAGTTCTGCCGGGTCCATTCGATATGGAGCTTTGGAAATTGGTCAAGTCTCTAGAAACGTATCAATAGTGAACTCTATCTCTCGGTCGGACGGCATACCGGGAAACTCGTTGGGAAACACATCAGGAAAATCCGCCACAACGGAAATAGACTCAACGTTTATACAATCTCGTTGCGTGTCTCGAACGGACGCCAAGTACCCATCACAGCCAGAATGTATCATCCATCGAGTAGACATTGCAGAGATTACCATGCAGGAATTTGACGCTCTCGACTGTGGACTGCACACATAACAAAATTGATCTCGCCAGGTAGACAAAATACGACTTTCTTTTCTGCACAATCAATGGTAGCCTAGCAAGCGTCGAGCCAATCCATCACCAGAATCATATCGTAGTCCCTAATGTCTAAGACTATCGCATCAAGTGATAATTTCCTTCCACCGATGCAAATGTTACCTTCACGACAAACTAAGTGAGCCGGCAAATCCACGCCCGATGGAGTATGGAAGCAAATCACGACAAACTAAGTGAGCCGGCAAATCATGACAAACTAAGTGAACCGGCGATGCTTGCAGCGCAGGTAGCGAGCCCCGCTACAAACTCTCGCCTCACCCGGGCTAAGTTGCTAGCACGACTAACTGATGTTCCGCCTGGGACGAATCAGCCCTGGTGTCCCGACGACCGTTCGCAGGAACCAAAAATCTTGTGCACACGTTATCCATGACCATTGACGATCTGAACACATAACATTCAAAGCATTTTAAAACATAAATATGAACGAAACTACTTTAGCACAGTACGATGACATAGTTTACTAGCTGATATGATCAATTCACAAGTTTGTACTATCCATTGAGCAGTTATAGATGAATAAGTTCTAACTACAACTGAACACAAAATAACTATATGTATAACGGACATGCACGCTTCAATGTGATCGTTGACAATTCTATATAGCAAGCATTATAAAGTGTTTCAAGTCTACTTCTTCTTTATTCTGACTCAATTTTATTCTTTTTGGTATCGTTGATCGGAATGCACAAAAGAGTCAATTTATTAGGAATGAAGACTTGGAATAAGGACGCTAATCGAAGTAAAGTCACTCACAAGTTGGTGAATCCGGAAAGAGAACAAGGGAGATCTTCAAGACTCCGCTTGCACGTCGCCTACACGATTACCTGCACGCACCAACAGATGATCAATATCTCCTGCTTCGATATCCAAGGGTTCGATACGAAATACGAAATCCAAAGAAAGAAGACAATAAAATCCATCAAAACCATTCAAGAAAAACGTAAATAACAAAACCAACAAGAAGGCAACCAAGCGGCATTCAAAACGGACAAAGAAACCAGCGCAACGGAAAGGCCCCTCTCGACTCTGTCGCCGAGTCCTTCCTTGAGGCACGATCTGTTAAATGTGGGACCTCATTCTGAAGAAACCAATTCATAATGAGAAAATGATCTTGATTCAATCTGTACCGATCGAACGATACCAAGTATTTCCTAACCGCGCTCCCCGAATAGGGGGAACGGGGCGCTACACTCCATGAGTCTATGAAGTACCCCACTAAGATCATCCCCCTCCGGTCTCTCGCTGAGTCTGCGAAGTACCCCACTGATACCATCCCTCTCCGGTCTCTAGCTGAGTATGCACATAATCCCACTGAGTCTGTAAAGTACCCTCGCCAGCATGTCGATATATCGGAGGTGCTAGCTGCCTACGAGGACGTGCTTGTCTCTGACTAATTATGCCCTCAGGATTATCTTCGTTGATATATAATAAAACCAATGGCGGTTCCATAGGTGCCCCTGGATATGCTACTGTAGCGTATAAAATAGCTAGTGAATATATAGCAGGGTCACATGATGCTTGAGCCATTGCGGGTATCTGAAATTAGAAACCTACTAAGTACAAAGTATATGCAAGTAAACTTCTAGGATAATAATAATCAAGATAATATACCATTCATAGTACACGATTATTCAATTCTCGCAAGCTTGCATCGTCTATAGCCCGAGGTTGATATCGAGGCTCCTGAAGTAAGTATACTCTATTTTGAATACGCGGTGACCCGTACCATGACCTATATTCGTTGGAACCCATCACTACAAAATCAAACAAGTTGGAACCCTTTATTTCAAAATATGAAAATATACTAAACTACAAATTAAATATTTAATGACCTAACCGACTTACAATCATTTATGTCTGTTATCATTTGAGATATATGTTCCACGCTATGCGTTTCAAATCTGGAAGTCTAGCCAAGAACCACAGATCGGAGTCGTACAAATTTATTGGCTCTAGTATGACTAGAAGATAAAGGCTCATCGTGTATCATCTTCTTCATCTCGAACTGTCACAGAACACGATCAGCTGGATGAAACATAATATCTTCACTGTATATGATATAATACCTATGGAGACTCTCCTGATGTGACGTGGTCAATATCTCAGTTGGAACACTACATGGCATCCATTCAACCTATTTATTGTTGTTCAAATAATAATAAATTGGTTATCACGTAGAATATCCATCTAGTTAAAGAAATAAACGAATATCCATCTAACTAAAGAAATAAACGACATGGCATCCATTCAACATATTTTATTAAGCAATAAACGATTTTTTTAACCTCAAAATATGTTACTGTGTCGAATGAGGATCGGTATGCTCGTGCTACTTTCTGCTGACAGTGATACTGATCTATGTTCTCAGTCACCTATCGGCAAGCAACAAGAAATACTATCTTCTCCTTAGCATATCGACATACTAGCCGGCCAATATCGAAATGCATGTATGACCAGATCTACAAAGAGAAATAAAAATTATATGACGAATATCTAATAAGTAAACTGTGTATGATAAGTAATATGTTATAAATAAATTTGCACATTTTGTACCTGTATCAGTGTTACGCAACAATACACATTTTTTGGAAATTTGTGTCATGTCTTTAATTTCATAAATTTTGACATAGAATGATACAAGAAGGTCAACGTAGATGCACCCCATGCATGACGTGTAGGTGCACCCAAATCTCCAAGAAATGGTAGTAGATGTACATTCATCATATTTTTCGTTCCATCGAAAAATAGAAATAAACTACACAGACAAAGTAAGTATACCCTGGTGCAACATATTACCTGAAATTAAGCATTAATATTTTATATCAGCTAAATAAAATAAGCAATACCATTTAATATTGAATAAAAATATAAATACCCGTGATTCGTATGTTGTATCACCGACATCGATGAAGGTAGAACGAAGCCAAGTGAGCTTAACACCATAACCATTTCCTAAATCTGACGGTGGTTCCACACCAAGGTATGTCATAATCATCTTATTGGATGTTATCGTATCATCATAATATATAGGATCACCTATAATAGGTAATCCTAGAATCAATGCCACATTAGCTAATGTGATAGTCATCTCTCCAACTGGCAAATGAAATGTGTTGTGTTGGGGCCACCAACGTTCGATAAGGGTCAAGATCAAATCTCTATCATGACGCGCAAATCGTATCATGTCCGCATGATAAAATCCGAAAGACTGCACTGTTTGATAATAAACGAAAGAAATAAAAATAGGTTTATACGAAACCCTTTCTTTGGTTTACAAACAAGAAGTACTATTAATCCTATACGAGGATATCAAGTACAAAATTTAAATCTGGATAAATATTGCTATAGGTGTCTGATCTGCAGTCGATCACTTTGTCCCTTGGACCACACGGTGATGAAGAAGTGCCGTAAAAGAAGTAGAAGCTTCAAATATTGCAAGAAGGAGTGGATGCTCGATGCCAAAATCGTCAATCACTACTCTCTGTCTGTGCTCTTCTCTCTTCAATTTTTTGACCTTTCTTTTCGACCTCTATATAATCTCCTCCTTATAAAATTCGACCTTTGACCTCCATGGAAGGAGGTCTCTATTTATAGGCGTAGCAATTGAATAGCGGAGAGAACCGCACCTTTTACGCGATGGTTATCATAACTGCTACCCACGTATAAATGATCTTCTGAATAAGCGTGTGACGTCCCATTAAGAGATAATGCGTATAACTGCTGCGAAGATCACGGCATGCAAGCCACGTAGGTAACTGCCCCTCGCGTAGATATGATTGGCGTAGAAGCCAAATAACTGTCTCGTTGGCATAAAAACCAAATAGTTGTTCTGATGGCGTAAAAGCCAAATAGGAGTAGAAGCCCAATAGGCATAGAAGCCCAATAGCTGACATATAGGCGTAGAAGCCCAATAGCTGTTAGGTTGGCGTAGAAGCCAAATAGGCGTAGAAGCCTGATGCTGCATAGATGGGTAGCCGGCGTAAAGGTAGCCAGTTATTCCTTCTTGACTGAGGTCTTGAGCGTATTCTAGATCAGATAGCCTGTTCACATACCTTTGCAAATATAGCCTGGGTTGGCATATTTCAAGGAGATAGCATACGGCGTACTCCTATAGTTGAAAATAGCCAGGTCGACGTATTTCGAGGAGATAGCATACTGCGTGCTCCTATAGCTGAAAATAGCCTGATGGCGTAATATGCAGAGATGCTGATGTGGACGTATTAGTCATAATTATGGCTCACCCAGTCTTTGAAAGTAGAACCAAATATCGTGCATTAAATGCAGAGATCTGCCCCCATCATGCGCATTAACTGCAGAGACGTGCCTCGAGCTCTGTACGAAGAGCAGCTTTTGACGTGGCGGTTCGTTTCGTCTCCTGTTGAGCGTAAAAGCTCACGTCTGCCTGTGTAAAACTAGGCAGTGTATTCCCTTGAATGTGTAAAAGTAATTTGTATCAAAGAAATATCACTAAACGACGGTCTGGATCTCTGTGCCGAATCATTATTACAGCCGTCGTCTGGATAGTCGTGTAGTACTCTTTGTCAGGATTCAGGTTCACTGCATGATCTGACAGGTTCATTCGAGGAATACGAAGCGTTCCTCGTACACTTCTATGCTGCATTAAAAGCAGATGGGTTTTACATCATGAAGGCGATGTTGCAACCTTTTTACGCTGAAGCAGTTGAAATACTGCATTACGCGGGTTGTTCTGGAGCTATATTTTACGCTGAACAGCGTTGAAGCTCTGTTGTACGCCAATGGCTCTGAAGTCATGTTTTATGCTGCACAGCACTGAAACTCTGCTTTACGCGGGCTTCATGCATATTGCGTATAATTCTGCAGCATATTTTTTATGCTTTTACAAGACCCCCTTCAAAGTTTTCAAATTTCTTATAATTTGAAACACTTTGAATGAAGCATGAAGCGGTCAAATCTGACTCGTTCCTCGGGGCTGATTTCTCAGCAGATTTTTGGGAGTTTGTTGGGATTCGGTGTGTTCTCCTCTGCCTATAAAAAGGTGAATGGGTTAACCTGTTTTTCCCATACTTCCTTCACCACACAGAGATGATTGCCGAACATCGTCGGGTCGACTTGAGGAAGAAGAAGATTATGTTCTTCCGGCATGTAAGGAGCCAAAAAAGAAGGCGTCTTCGAGCAAATATCCTCTGCAACGATGGATCATGGAAGGATATCATAGCTTCCTTTGCTCGGGATGATCAGCAATTTAAAAAACAAAAACGGCTTACTTTTCCTTGCGTTGAAGCCCACGATTGTAGTGGTAGTGTAAGCCAATTCGCTGGTAGGAATCCTTAGCGGTCTGAGCAGACTATGAGGAATGATGCGGATCGATGATCCCGGATCTATGTGAATCCGGTCAACCTCCATGGAACCGAAGTATCCGGTGTAATAGAGGGCTCTATCATGCTTGTTATGTTTCAACAATATGTCATCTTGAGTGAAAGTGATATTCGGGACCACCTCCATCATACTATGGCATTGAGGACACACCAAAGGTTCTTCATCAGGGGACTTGAACTGGGTCAAGTATGTATCCGCCTGCATTAATGCTTCACTCAGGGCTTGACGAGTGTCTTTGGAGAGCCTGAGTAGTTCAAAAATGGACAATCTGGCTGGTGCATTAGCCAACTGGGCCAGGATGTCGAAGTTATATGGCTTCTCCAAACCTTTGTTTTGAATATTCTTCAAAGGTTTGTCAAAGCGCACTTCTTTTTACTTGCCCTTGTCCGCCGAAGTAGGTCTAGAAGGACCTGCCTCTGGTATGACAGGTTCAGGTTCTGGAAGTTTGGCAGCTGAAGTGTCTGCCGATGCATCTTCCTGACTTCCTCCATAGTCCTTGAGGTAGGCTTTCCCTGAACGGGTTCCGATAGCCAAAACCTCTTCTTCTGATGTCGAGGATATCGCAACCATATGACATGGTCTATGCCTCGAGTTCTTTATAGACTTAGCCTTAGCAGCTTGAGTCTCTTCCTCGATCTCTAACACCAGATCTGGATAAACCCACATAATCTCGCCACGCTGGGTAGTTAGGGGTACCAGGTCATGATTTTGACCCCTGGCCGGAGGGAGATTAACAATATTCATCATTGTCCGGGAAATAGGTACGACCCCATCCGGAACTTCTTGAGGAGGCAGATTGCCAAATTAGAGAGAGATCATATTGGCTGTGACCGTCTTCTCGCTATTGTGCAGAGTGATAGCCTTAGCGTCGATCAACTCCTGAATTTCCTCTTTAGTACATAACACGCCTTTGTAGGGTGATGTATGTACCTATGGAAAATACATTACTTGGGGTTATTGGTACTGCCGACTTCATTAGGCCGCTTTACCTCTGGGAGGGTAATCTTGCCGCTTTTGACTAGACACTCGAATATGCTCAAAATATCGTCGTCGTCAAAAGAATATACTTCAATGGGCCTGAAAGTCCCAGGTTTCGTCTGTGTGGTTGCCGCAGTCTTTTGCTTGGACATATTGATCGCCAGAGCTTCTTTTCCTTTGGAATCACAAGGATGGTCGCTGTTGGAGGATGACCTCTTGCCTCTATCAGAGGCAGATATCATAATTCAATTATCACGCGCCTTCTGACTGTTGTCTTCAGCGGCTACCGCTGAGATGATAAATGAGGGCCAATCATGGAACTGATATGGTCCTGTGAACACCGAGATCACCGGAAGAAGATTCTTCCTGCAAATGTCCACCAATGCCGAGTCTGGAACTCCGAGAGGCATTTGCAAAGTGGCTTGACGAAAATGTTCAATGAAAGTGCGAACGTTCTCTTTCTCTTTCTGCTTTACTTCGATGATAGAGGACATAGACATGTCCATCCCTCCTTCGTAGAATCGTACGAAGAACAAAGTCTTGAAATCTTCAAAGGAAGTAATGCAGTTGTCCGCAAGACTACGGTACCACTGATAAGCCACTCCTGAGAGACAGCCTTTGAACTCTCGAGTGAGAAGGGCGTCATTCCCTTGCAATAATACCATCATCATGCTGAAGTAGTTCATGTACTGACTCGGTGATATCTTTCCCTCAAACAAAGCCATAGTCTGTGGTTTGTATTTAGGAAGGAAAGAGATCTCATCCCAGATAGCTGGGTAAGGCTGGTTGATTCCCAATTTCTTGAGCTGGTCCTTATGTTTCAAGGTATCAAATTGGGCTTTCAATTCCCGCACTGCCTGCATCGGATCTTCAGCCGGTAGAGGGACCGCGGAGTGGTGAGAGATCGGTTGTATTGTAACTCCAACATGAGGCAATACATTCTCCGAATTAGGAAGTGGAGGAGCTGCTGACTCCTAATTTAGAGCAGGCTCCTGATTCGCATTGGATGGTGGTAAGTCCACCCCCACACGTATTTAAGTAGGAGGAACCGATGCTTGAGCTATGGCAGCTGTGTGTTGAGTCAGCATCATCTGGTGCATATTCTCTATCATGGACTGTATCTCTTTCAGAGATGTCTCCAACACAGGATACGTTGCTCAGTACTTCCTGATGGGGAAGCCTCTTCGCGTTCATCTTCAATGGCATAGACTTCCATTTCTCTGGATGTCATTGAAGGGTTAGTATAGGTCTCTGTAGAGATTGACTCTATACTTTCAGCATCTGATTCGGGAAATTGGCGACCCCCAGTGTCGGAATCAGAAGAATACGAAGCCGGTTGTCGTGACCTCGAACGGGTGTTTCGGAACACCCCAGCTTCAATGTTCTCAAGAAGTCTGTTGAATCTCCTTTGGCTTGGAGTTCTAGAGGGATGACGTCTTGAATTTGACCTTCCTCTAGGAACGTGTGAAGCCATGTTCACTGATGCATACATAGGCTCTTCTTCCTGAAAAGACAAAGAGTAGTTCAACCGGTCGAAAACTGACCGTTTTGCCTTAGAATAGCAATAATTAACTACAACTTTATGACTATTACAACAGTGCTCCCTAGCGGGCATAATAGACATGTTGGAAGATCCCCTATCTTTGCGCTTCTGGATCAGAAATTCACGCAAGTCAGGAGGATTAACAGAAGAAGAAGAAGAGGAAGAAGGTTTGTTCCTCCTGTTTACATCAGTTGGAACATTGATATTGGGAACTCCAACCCTTTTCCTGCCGTAGAAATACAACAGTTTAGCCATGTGAGCAGCACATGATCCATGAGGAGCGTATCTATCCACAAACTGGGTCTTCTTTACGCCGATGGGCTTCTCCTGGCGTAGTTTGGAATTTTGCTCAGGCTGGTGTAAAACTGAGGAAGTCCTCAATCGGCCATCAGTTTCTCGCGTAATCTGGAGAGCGGGCAGATTCTTCTCTTGATGGCGTAAAGGCCGAAAGGTTGGAAAATCCGCCACTTGTTTTTCCTTGCATAGATTGCAGGGACCATCTGTTTTTCCACGGAGGAAAGATGTATTTTTACGCGCGGAACGCGTTTGGAATTTCTGAATAGGCGCTGAGGCATTATCAGAAATTCTGTCTGTCGCGTCACAGACGGGAGACTGAATTTTATGCGCAGGGCACAGAGCAGACTTCTGGGTTAGCACTGGGGCATGGCCAGAAGCTTTGTCTACCACGTCACAGACGGGAGACAGAATTTTACGCGCAGAGCGCGCAGCAGACTTCTGGATTAGCACTGAGGCTTTGCCAGAAGTTTTGTCTGCCACATCACAGACGGGAGACAGAATTTTATGCGCAGAGCGCGGAGGTTGTGATGGTACAACCTTGTTGGTCGGAGAAACCAGAGAGTCGGCAGGAATGGTAGGGGATGTCCGGGGCATCCATACCTTACGCAAATTTCCTGTTGTCTTGGACGGAGAGGGAATGAGAGCTACCCCCTGCTCGAAGCATGTCTTCGTAGGCTGACTGATCGAACTGGACGACCAAGGTCTTCTTCATTGATCCTACTGATACTGCATCGTGTTGAGCAATTGCTTTCTCGTCAGATGAGAAAGTAGTCCCCAGCAGAGTCGCCATCTTGTGTTTGATAATAAACGAAAGAAATAAAAATAGGTTTATACGAAACCCTTTCTTTGGTTTACAAACAAGAAGTACTATTAATCCTATACGAGGATATCAAGTACAAAATTTAAATCTGGGTAAATATTGTTATAGGAGTCTGATCTGCAGTTGATCACTTTGTCCCTTGGACCACACGATGATGAAGAAGTGCCGTAAAAGAAGTAGAAGCTTCAAAGATTGCAAGAAGGAGTGGATGCTCGATGCCAAAATCGTCAATCACTACTCTCTGTCTGTGCTCTTCTCTCTTCAATTTTTTGACCTTTCTTTTCGACCTCTATATAATCTCCTCCTTATAAAATCTGACCTTTGACCTCCATGGAAGGAGGTCTCTATTTATAGGCGTAGCAATTGAATAGCGGAGAGAACCGCACCTTTTACGCGACGGTTATCATAACTGCTAACCACGTATAAATGATATTCTGAATAAGCGTGTGACGCGTGTCCCATTAAGAGATAATGCGTATAACTGCTGCGAAGATCATGGCATACAAGCCACGTAGGTAACTGCCCCTCGCGTAGAGATGATTGGCGTAGAAGCCAAATAACTGTCTCATTGGCGTAAAAACTAAATAGTTGTTCTGATGGCGTAAAAGCCAAATAGGCATAGAAGCCCAATAGGCATAGAAGTAGCTGACATATAGGCATAGAAGCCCAATAGCTGTCAGGTTGGCGTAGAAGCCTGATGCTGCATAGATGGGTAGCCGGCGTAAAGGTAGCCAGTTATTCCTCCTTGACTGAGGTCTTGAGCGTATTCTGGATCAGATAGCCTGTTCACATACCTTTGCAAATATAGCCTGGGTTGGCGTATTTCAAGGAGATAGCATACGGCGTACTCCTATAGTTGAAAATAGCCAGGTCGGCGTATTTCGAGGAGATAGCATACGACGTGCTCCTATAGCTGAAAATAGCCTGATGGCGTAATATGCAGAGATGCTGATGTGGACGTATTAGTCATAATTATGGCTCACCCAGTCTTTGAAAGTAGAACCAAATCTCGTGCATTAAATGCAGAGATCTGCCCCCATCACGCGCATTAACTGCAGAGATGTGCCTCGAGCTCTGTACGAAGAGCAGCTTTTGACGTGGAGGTTCGTTTCGTCTCCTGCTGAGCGTAAAAGCTCACATCTGCCTGTGTAAAACTAGGCAGCGTATTCCCTTGAATGCGTAAAAGCAATTTGTATCAAGGAAATGTCACTAAACGACGGTCTGGATCTCTGTGCCGAATCATCATTACAGCCGTCGTCTGGGTAGTCGTGCAGTACTCTTTGTCAGGAGTCAGATTCACTACATGATCTGACAGGTTCATTCGAGGAATACGAAGCGTTCCTCGTACACTCCCATGCTGCATTAAAAGCAGATGTGTTTTACATCATGAAGGCGATGTTGCAACCTTTTTACGCTGAAGCAGTCTGAAATACTGCATTACGCGGGTTGTTCTGGAGCCATATTTTATGCTGAACAGCGTTGAAGCTCTGTTGTACGCCAATGGCTCTGAAGTCATGTTTTACGCTGCACAGCACTGAAACTCTGCTTTACGCGGGCTTCATGCATATTACGTATAATTCTGCAGCGTATTTTTCATGCTTCTACATGCACTAAGTCTTTTTGGGTACTGGTTAGCTCCCATCCTTGCCGCCAGTCGCCATGCTCTCGCATTTTATATTGACATAATCACATACCTATATAATATACATATATTTTTGTTAAATTATTAATATATAATAAACACTAACAAAATTATATATAATCTAAAACTTAGAATTATCTGTCCAGAAAATACCAAGGATGATATATGTGACTCACGTTGTTGGACAATAACAGTAGTGAGTCCACCTGGAATCCGTCCATCATTTTGACCAGCTATCTATAAAATGATTCTAGTAAAATAATTATGATTATAATTTAAATATATATATAGATTTTCAGTTTGCATTAAAGAAATTATTCGCAAAAAAATATGACAGTACAAAACTATCCCATAATTTTGCTAGTAATTATGATTATAATTTAAATGCACACAAAATATAAATTAAATTTGAGAGATTAAATAACATTATCTAAAATATTTGCTCGTTATAATTTTAATGTACACAAAATAATTATAATTATAAATTAATTTTTCTTCTTATTAAATGTACACAAAATTATAAATTTAATTTTGCTCATTATTAAATGTACACAAAATTAATATATACTTTCTTACATAATTGTTATTACTTCTCTCTCTTCTCCTCCTCCGCTTCGTCTGCTCCTTGTTTTAATCTCCTCCTCCTTCTATTCTTCTTCTTCTCCTCTTTCTATTTTCCACCTCCCACCGAGCATATATTTTATATTTATTTGAGCCAAAATGCCCTTGTTAAGGACGTTTCTGTTCCGTAAAAATAATTTTGGAAACTTAGTTCTCTTCCGACAATTTAATAATAATTAAGATTTCTGTCGAAAATTTTCTGGTTACTTAATGTAAACAAAATTAAAATAAAACAAACTAATATAAAAGAAAAAAAAATTATAGTTGCAAATTTATAAAAACATAAAAAAAATTGAAATTTTTTATTCAGAGCATCCGAATTTATATAAATTTCATCTAAAGCATCGAAATTTAAAAAATTACGAAAAAAATCAAAACGTGAAGGACGTTTTATATTTTTTATTATTATATTTTTATCGTTAATTTTTTTGTCGTTAATAGACGTTATGCGAAAAAATAAAAATAAAAATAGAAAATGTCCTTAGGAAGGGCGTTTCTCAAGAGAAAACGTCATTCCTAAGGACGTTTTCTATTTTTTATTTTTTATTTTCGATCTGCGTCTCTCTCTCGTCTCTCTCACTCTCTGGTCTCTCTCACCCTCTCTCTCCTCTCACTCTCTCTTCTCTCTCTCTCTTCTCTCTCCTCTCTCTCACGTCTCTCGTCTCTCTCTCGTCTCCCTCTCACTCTTTGTCGGCTCTTTCTCTCTCTTTCTCTTTCTTTCTCACCTCTATCTTTATTAAATTTGAGGAATTTAATGAAATATAAAAAAAATCTAGATTTTTTTTTTTACTTTTGCTCACTACAGAGTTTTGCGAAAAAAAATATTCTGATCTTTTTTTATAGAATTAAAATTATATTTTTTATGTAATCCAAATACAACTAGTGTCATGGTACACGCGTTCCGTGTGCAATATTTTTTTAGCACACGCATTTCGTCCAAGTTTTAATCCATAAAAATTTATTGAAATAAATATTGAAATAAATTCTTTATTTGTATTAGTATTATTCAATAAATTCTTACGGATTAAAAATTGGACATAAGGGACGCGTGTGCTAAAAATTATATTGTACACGAAACGCATGTACCATGACACTAGTGGTATTTGGATTACATAAAAAAATATAATTTTAATTCTTAAAAAAAGATCAAAAAAAAATTCTCAAAATTCTGTTGTAAACAAAAGTAAAAAAAAAAAAATCATTAAATTCCTCAAATTTAATAAATAGAGAGGTGAGAAAGAAAGATAGTGAGAGAGAAAGAGCAGATAAAGAGTGAGAGATAGACGAGAGATGAGAGAGAGAGAGAGACTTGAGAGTGAGAGAGACCAGAGAGACCAGAGAGAAAAAAAAATAAAAAAAATAAAAAATAGAAAATGTTCTGAAGAACGTTTTCTATTTTTTTATTAGTATTTTTTTGTCTAACGTCTGTTAACTACAAAAAATTTAACAATAAAAATATAATATTATAAAATATAAAATATTCTTCTAATGAACGTTTTAATATTTTTTTATAATTTTTTAAACTTTGATGCTTTAGATAAATTTATATAAATTTGGAATGGTTGGATGAAAATTTTCGAAAAAAAAAAAAACTTCCTCCTCATTTTCTGTTACACCAAAATTCTCCCTCCTCTGCTTCCCTGGACAAGAATATTTTTTTGTTTTAACTCGTAGTAGTAATAGTAGTACTTGTTCGTTTTAGCTGGCAATAGTGATTCTCACTAAAATTTGTATTGTAGTGCGCCTGAGGGTGTGCATCAGTGCATGTGACTAGGAATGTGCATGTATATGTACAAGCTCTGTTATTACTGCTAGTACCACTATTTCAACCTCTCCTTCTCACCATTCATATGCACTGCACTAGTGGTGGTTGGATGCTGATCTAATCATTGTATAGATCTGTGTGTGTTGTCTGTGAAAGCATGACATTGATTAGAGAATTATCCTCAATGCCATGTGCACAGCACGTGTTGCTACGTTACATTTTGGGGGAGGTTTGGAAGTAGTTTTAGTTTGTAGACAGAATTAGGCACTCCACGTTCAAAAGGAGATCAGGATTGGGTTTATATGTTAAACAAATACAGTGACCAACCGAATTAAGAAGAGAAGCAATAGTTTGGAAAGATAATAAGTAGCATATTTGGTAGCTGTAAGAAAAAATGTTCTCATTTTTATGACTTAGAAGTTACGGAAGACAAATTGCACCCTACCTATCAATATGTCTCCTTAAGTGGGCGTGGGTCAGGTCTGAACGTCTTTTAGGCGGACATGGGTCAAGTCTAAACGAATGAACCGTCCAACAAGTTTAAACAAACTCGATCGGCATGGCTAGAGTTGGTGAAAGGGAATGTCCATTTTATTAGGGCTGTTGATAAAGGCATTACTAAAAACACTTGGAACTAATTCAGGATTGGGGTTAGTCCATTAATGAATAAAATTTACTCATACTAGTCTAAAAGTTTACTCATACTAGCCCAAGCATAATCTCTCATCCCAAACCATCCAAACCTCCACCGGAGCCCTCCTCCTCCTCCTTGTCGATGGCTCCCAAACTATCGAAAGAATCAAGGTACAATTCTTCCTCTTCCTGTTCTATTGCATTTCGATTTTTTTTTAAAAATTATAATAATTTCTATTGCATTTCGAAAAAATTTATAAAATTATCTTTCCAATCTTAAAATTATGGCATACAAGTCATGAATGTAGTTTCGACATTTTTCTGGAGCATCGTACCCTATTTTAGGGCATACAAGTTCGACATCCGTCGAACGTATGGAGCAGAACCATGCGGGACTGTAGAAATTTCTACAGTCCTATATACATTGTGTACTGCAGAAATTTCTACAGTCCTATATGTATAAAGAACTGTAAAAAAATTAACAGTCCTGTATAAATTTAGGACTGCAGAAATTTCTACAGTCCTGTATACATATAGGACTGTAGAAATTTCTATAATCCTGAATGTTGAATTAATTTTGGGATGTTAAAATATATATATATCTTTTTTGTCTTATAGTCACGACCCTCGGAAGGGCACTGAGGATGAAGATATCATAAGAAGACGCTCTACTGCCTCGATGCATAAAGAACGCAATGTTCAGCGTACTATTGAACCAGCTCTCACTATCCGCGACCCCGAGGCACGCCCTGAAGTTAGGAAACGTCGACTGACGAAGAAGACTGTCACTCGTTCGAAGAGACGTGCTCCTAGTACTCTTAGTACTTCTGGTTCTTCCTCCTCCTCCGATGAGGACATACCAAATGTCCAAAATCGACGAACTGATGGTTTAGGATATTCTCAGCATGCAGATAGTCCTGTCGAGACTGCCACAAACCCTCAAAAATTGGCCTACTGATGGTTCAGGACCTTCTCAGCAGCCAGATAGTCCAGTCGAGACTCTTCCAAACGGTTGCTCTATGTTACCGTCGATCGAGAACCATATTACATACCAAATATGGAACAATCCGGTAAGTACATTACGTTATGATAATTTTATATATATATAAGTTCTAAGTTCATCCAATTATTTATAGATAACTACATTTTATATATAGGTATAAGTTCATCCAATTGTTTATTTTTTAGGAGAGTTCTCGTATGTTAACAGTGATCAACCACGGCAAAAAGTGCAATACATGGGGGTTTGAATTATTAGAAGACGATGTGAAGGCTAAAATTATTCCCACCGGTTTACAATATTTGGGTAACTACTCATATACGATGGTGGATAATGCACTCATATCGGCATTTGTAGAACGATGGCATCCAAAAACCAACACTTTCCATCTACCAAATAGGGAGTTGACGATTACCCTTGATGACACCCATTATATATTGGGACTTAGGGTTGATGGTCGAGTCATGATGAATCATACTTATGACGAATCAAGCATCAACTTTTACGACCATATCGTGGATTATGTATCAGGGTGTCTGGGAGTTGATGCGGCTAGTTTTACCACCCTTCGAGAATTCAAGAAGTCGTACGGACTTCCTTTAAAATATTTGGAGAAAACATTCGCTGATCCAGACCCCGAAGTGGATAATAGCGATAATGTGGCTCGTGGATATATGCAGTTCATCTTAGGGGCTGTCGGCATTATGGATAAGTCTGGAAAGTCGATACATGCCAAATATCTTCTGAATTTTGACGACATAGACACGATTGAAGAAATATCTTGGGGAAGCGGTATACTAGCATACCTTTACCGCGAGTTTGGTGCGGCATCTCGCGTCGGTTCTAAGACAATATCCAGATGCTAGACTCTACTCCATGTATAAATATATCTTTGTCAACTTGTATACATACTAAAATATTTTATTGTTAATTTTTGGACTAATTTTTTTAACTTGGTTACGTAAAGGCATGGATATACGAGCACTTTCCAACCCTGCAGCGGGCTAAACTTAATCGAGGGTATGCCGAGCACCTTCCTAGAATGTGCAGATGGAAGCCAACTAAGGAAGATGCCAAACGTTCACACACATTGGCTGCCCTACGGAATGCACTTGAAGATATGACGATAGAAGAGGTAAATTAAGACATAATTTTTTAATGTTTGGTAATAATTTACTAAATTACGTTATGTTAAATGATGTTGTGCTAAATTTTATGCGTTGTAGATTGTTTGAGATCCATATCGTAATTTGCGACAGACTAGTCGTCCATTACAACCAGTCGCTTTATATCACGGTCTGATAAGTTGTTATGAAATCGAGGAGGCTTATATGCCTGATAGAGTGCTACGTCAGTTTGGCTATGTACAAATAGTCCCGAAGCGCACATTGAAAATGATAACTGCTCCGCGAGATACAAAACCGTTAAACTATATTCCTGCGACGTTCAACTGGTTCTCGGACTTCTTCACTAAGTGGCAATGTCACGTTATTAGAGAAACTGAACGACAAGCAACAGTTAATATGACGAAATATAGCGACGACTACCTCGCCTACTACACTGGTGTCGGACTACCTACGTTGTTCAAATACGGAGACGATATTGTACGTGTACCATCAGATCTTTCTGCCAAATCTGTCTTGTATACTGCATTGGTCAAGATGGTGAGGCAACTTATTCACTTTCAGTTTGATATATGTAAATGTTTATAACCTAAATTTTTTTTTTAATTCTCATGAATAGGCTTGGAAAGTGAAGAAGTTGGGAAGAAGTCTCGTAAGTTGCCAGGGTACGAATTATATGGAAATCAATGACGAGCTATAACCAATCGACAACACTGAAGATTTTCCTTTTTTGGAAAATAGAGAACAACATACAAAGAGGCGGCATAAAGTTTAGGCCATATTTTAAGACATGTAAAACTTTGCTACAATTTGTGTTTTGAGAGATGTAAAACTTTTAAGTTTGAAAACTTTGACTGATTATTTTTGTTGAAATTTTTTGATTGGTTATGTTTTGTTTCGAGACTTATTTAAGTTGTAAAACTTTCATACAATTTGTGTTTGGAGACATGTTTGAAGAAGAAATTTCATACAGTTGTTAAACTTTCATATAGTTGTTGGTTATTTGTGTATCGAGACAGCTACTTTTGTGTATAAATGTGCAGAGACAGTGGCTAAAAACTAGGACTATCAAATTATGACAGTCCTAGTTTTATATATAAATTTGCAGAGACAGTGGGTTAAAATTAGGACTGTCAAAATTTTGACAGTCCTTATAGCTTGTGGGATTGTCAAAATTCTGACAGTCCTAGTTTTATATAAAATTTCCAGTGGGTTAAAATTATGACTATCAAAATTTTGACAGTCTATATAGCTTGTGGGACTGTCAACTTTTTGACAGTCCTACTTTTATATATAAATGTGCAGACAGTGGGTTAAAACTAGGACTGTCAAAATTTTGACAGTCCACATAGCTTATTGGACTGTCAAAATTTTGACAGTCCTCATAGCTTGTGGGACTGTCAAATTTTTGACAGTCCTACTTTTATATATAAATGTGCAGACAGTGGGTTAAAAACTAGTTTGACAGTCCACATAGCTTATTGGACTGTCAAAATTTTGACAGTCCTCATAGCTTGTGGGACTGTCAAAATTTTGACAGTCCTACTTTTATATATAAATGTACAGACAGTGGGTTAAAAGTATGACTGTCAAAATTTTGACAGTCCTCATTTTATATTGGACTGTCATAATTTTGACAGTCCTAGTTTTACAATATATAAATGTACAAACAATGGGTTAAAACTAGGACTGTCAAAATTTTGGCAGTCTTGGTATACTGTGGGACTGTCAAAATTTTGACAGTCGTAGTTTTATATAAAAATGTGCAGACAGTGGATTAAAACTAGAACTGTCATAATTTTGACAATCCTGTTAGCTTGTGGGACTGTCCAGATTTTGACAGTCATACTTTTATATATACCACTGTGGGTTAAAACTAGGACTGTCAAAATTTTGACAGTTCTGTTTGCTTGTAGGACTGTCCAGATTTTGACAGTCCTAGTTTTATACAGAGAGTGGATTAAAACTATCTATATAAATATTGGAAAAGATACCAAAGTTTAATATACATGACTCATTGCACAACATACATAACTCATTGCACAACATATAGTTCAATATATAGTTCTAGTTTTATTTCTTTCATTGCACAACATACAGTTCAATATACAGTTCAATATGCATGGCTCATTGCACAACTTATAAAATGATACCGAAGTATAAGATGTATCAATCGATTAGAATATCAAAGTAGTCATTCGGCAAGATTTTGGGATCCTCTATCTTCATCTTCTTCTTATAGCCAGCCATTGCATCCATGTAGGGTATCGTCCATGCGATCGCTTCCTTCGGTGCATGTTTATACCAAAGCGAAGAAGGTGAAGGAATAAGAGAATGATCGATCAACCTTGGGATGACAAAATATTGTCCGAGAAGCCCTATCGAACATAGATTTGATAGTCTGTGTTCGGTCGGGGGAGTGCACATTGGAAAAAAAGTATTGTTAATGCCTTGTGAGATAATTATAATAGGTATCTTATACCTATTAAAGAATACGTATGCAGCAAACGAGACATCCATGTAATGGTCTGATCCGGTAACTATTTTCGTACAAGGTATGCTTACTAACAAACCTCCAACAATTTTTTTGTCGAGTATCTGCCTATAGAAGGGTAGACGAGACTCCAACTCCTCGTACAGCTCTTCCCTAACATGTCTCCATCCTGCTTCAACTGAATAGCCAAGATGTCTTTTAAGTGCATGATATCCACAATGGCCATCCTTAGGAACATCAACAATAGACCAAATAAAATCTCGTATCTCAGGTAGAAATTTTTGAATGTATAGACTATATGAATCAGAGAAGTTATCTAAACCCTCCATCGTGACTGCATCGTTCGTTTTCTGTTTCTTTCCCCTTCGAATAGTAAGTTTACTCTTTTTCTGCAAAAATATCACACTTTCGATAACCGACTTTGACTCAACTTGATCTAAATTGAGTTCAATATGTTCAAATAAGGATGGATCTCTTTTAGTTGACTCTATCTCCTTTTTTTTGCTCTACTCATTCTTGAGTGTGGTCTTCCCTTAGGAGTTTGAACAACATATGGCTCTTGCAATCGAGTTATTCTGGGGACTGCAATTTCTTAGATTTTAACCTCAATGGATCTTCTCTCTGGTTTCGATGCGACACACCACCTTACGTGAAGGAGTTTCACTTGTGGCAAAGAAAAAAATTCATCGTGAACTTCCACCATCAGCATTATCGACAGTTGTCTCCAACGTTGATCAACAATATCTATTGGAATAGGTATAGATTGACGACGATATTTGTTAATCTCATGTACACAAGGAAGGCCGAGTGAATGTCGATATGAACAACCGCAAACCTCGGGATCATAACCAACCAACTTTGACCTACCAATCTCCTCAAACAATAAGCCCAAGGCCTTGTGAGATACTACATGGATTAAACCATCCAAGAGGTGTTCATGCTTGTATTCATGCTTTACAATATTGAGGCTCATCTTAAATGATGCTACAATCTCGTTCACCATAGAAATAATCATGAAATGAATCGATTGCCAAACAGAGACAAAATTACCGACCGATGATCGTAGATATCTTTTTAAACTTGAGTGTGATCCTTCGACCCGTATCATAAACCATTTCCAGAGCAGGATATTTTTTATTATTTTAATTTATTCAATTGTGTATTGTTTATAATTAATTATATTTATATTTAATTGATGGTTGTATTATTTTTCTATTGATTGTTTTAGGGTTTTGGCTAGTCTGGACCCATGTCAGACCCTAGTGGACCCATGTTCGACCCAACCAACACCCTTGTGAGACCTATTTTTGGGTTTAAAATTATTATTATATTTTATTTTAGTTATTTGGGGAGATTATGAGTTAGTTTGAGTGCTTTTGGAACCCCAAAACCCAAGTTGCATGACTAAAGGAGAGGGCATTTTGGTCTTTTGGCATTGTGTAAACCCTCCTTTAATGTGTGGCCGACCCCTTTCCAGACCAAAACTAGCACCTCCCCCCTTCTTCTTCATTTTCTTCTCTTCTTCTTCTTCTTCTTCTTCTTCTCCACTACTTCTTCCTTTCTTCTTTCCACTTCCTATTCCAAGTAAGTTCTCCATTTCTTCTCTTTCTTCTTCTATTCTTTATGAATGTAAATCCTAACCCTACACTTTTCCCTAACCTAGGTGTGTAGAGCCTAGACTTAGTGTGGAGGCTTGATTTGGAGGCTTGGAGCTTGAGGGAGGTAATTTTAAGAGTTTTAGAGACTTTGGCCTTGGGATTCCAACTCCCAAGAGGTAAACCCTAGTTTTACTCTTACTAATTACTTTAATATAGTATAATTAGTAGTTTAGAACCTTCCTAGACCCTAAGGCTACCCGTGGGAGGAAGTTGGAATAAGTTTGGTTGTGTTTGGAGACTTTGACATTAGGTTTTGTGTCAATTTTGGGTAAAATCCGAGATTGACCCAAATTTGGGTGATGCCCTAGGTTAGACGGACCTAGGTAGACGTGCTTGGATGTCTTGAGGGCTAGTACGTGTCTCCCTTCGGATACGTGAAGTCGTATCGCAGATAAATGGGCATTTCGGTCGATTTAGGAGTTTTTGTCGTCGTTAGTTCTATGTGCGTGCATGTTTTTGTCACAGACCTAAAATCGATGAGTTAGCATTTTTTCTAGGATCTAGACATCGTTTAGAATCCGTAGGTAAATTTTGGGCCGATTCCGAGTAGGTTTGGTGTGCGTTTCAGGAGATTTTACGAACCGCACACCACGTGTTCGTCGAAATGACCGAACGGCCATTTCGACTTGGTTTCTTAGTTTTGGGATTGTGCACGCATTGGGTTAGCTTTGGGGAGTGTGTGCTAGAGTTTTCGGATTATATTATATATATATATATATGTGTGTGTGTGTTTGTGCGTGTAGGGATCGTTGGGCGTGCGTTGGTGGGGTATTGTGTGTTGTATTGTGTGTTGTGTGTGTTGTATTTATATAGGTATATATATGTGTATATATATAAATGTGTGTGTGTTTCTCTCTCTCTCTCTCTCTCTATATATATATATATATATATATATGTGTGTGTGTGTGTGTGTGTGTGTGTGTGTGTGTGTGTGTATACGTTTATGTGCGTGTAGTTGTGTGTGTGTTAGTATGTGTGAGAGTGTGTGTGTGAGGGTGTGTGTGAGTGAGTGTTTGTGTATAGGTGTGAGTGTGTAGTGTAGTGTGAGTGTTTGTGTATATATATATATATGTATGAGTGTGTGTGTGTGTATATATGTGTGTGTATATATATATATATATAGTTGTGTGTGGTTATATATATATATATATATATATATATATATATATATATATATATATATATATATATATATATATATATATATATGTATGTATGTTGGTGTATATATATATATATATATATATATATATATATATATATATATATATATGTGTGTGTGTGTGTGTGTGTGTGTGTGTGTGTGTGTGTGTGCGTGTGGTGTGTCGAGGGGGTAGTGAGCTAGGAGGGCAGCGTGCAGCGAGAGGGAAGGCAGCAGCAGCAGCAGCATATACAGCATTAGCAGCAGCAGTTTAGCAGCAAACGCAGCAGGGGCAGCAGCAATAGCAGCGTTTGCGTGCAGCATAGCGAGGCAGCTAGTAGCGAGAGGGTGTGAGAGGTATATAGATAGATAGACAGATAGATAATTAGTTAGATATATCTATCTATATGTATAGATATATATACATATAACTATATATATATATATATATATATATATATATATATATATATATATATATATATATATATATATATATATATATGAGTATTATGGGTATATGTGTGTATGTGTGGATATGTATATATATAGATACGTAGGTGTATGTATATATGTGTTAGATATATATATTAGCCTATACATATAGCTAGGTATATATATATATATTCATAAATAGTTAGCTAGAGGGGGATAGTTGGGTATCTCAATACCTCGAGATACCCAAGGTATTGTGGGTAGTAAGGTAAGAGAGATAAGATATTAAGGTAGCCTAATACTAGGATATATATATATATATATATATATATATATATATATATATATATATATATATATATATATATATATATATATATATATATATATATATATATATATATATAGCTAGCTAAGTTACCTAGAATTAGAGGGTAAGGTATCTCAATACCTTGAGATACCAAGGTATTGAGATAAGTTGGGTATCGGGGGTAAGTTGAGGTATTACCTCTACTAGATTATATATATATATATATATATATATATATATATATATATATATATATATATATATATATATATATATATATATATATATATATATATATATATATATATAGATAGTTAGTTAGCTAGCTAGTGTTAGTAAGGGGTAAGGCTTGAGTATCTCAATACCTTGAGATACTCAAGGTATTGAGCGTCGGGACAAGGTATTAAGTTTTAGCCTAGGATTAAGGTTAGAGTTGATTTTATATATATAGTTATATATATTTATACATGCTAGTATATATTATATGGGGTATAGACGGGATGTATAGCGTAGGTTGAGGTATCAGATACCGAGGGTATCCCGGTATCTCAAGGAGGCGAGTTTGAGGGTTTACTAGCTTAATGACCTAGTTTTGACCTAGAATTTCAAGGACACCCTAGTTTGACCTAGAGTTGACCGTAGTTGACCCGGTTGACCGCCAAAGTCATCTTTTGACCTATTTTGGACCCAGAGTTAACTTTTTGGACCCAGAGTTGACTTTTTGACCCAGATTTTACCGGTTTGATCTGTTTGACCTAGAACGACCCTAGAAGCCTATTTTTTAGTTATTTTATATCTGTTTAACTCATTAAAATTATGTTTAACCTTACTTTTTGTAATAGGTCCTTGCGATACCAGTTCGGATCGCCAGTTGCTCAGGACGTCAAGCGAGTACATTCTCTAATAATTTTTATTATCTGATGATTATTATGATTCAGCTTCTAGTATAGTATCGTCTAATTTTTTGGCATGACACAGACTGGTATTTCTGGATTTATTTACTTAGGACACGTATATTTCATGTTTCTGGCCTCTATTCTGGAATCACCTACTGGCATACCTACAGGCATTACTACAGGCATCACTCATGTTTCTGGCTGGACTCATACTTGATTTACGTGTCGGGTCTTGGATTCACTTGTACTAGTCAGGACGGGAAAATACTCGAGTAGACATGTAAATATTTCCAACTGGAATTATTGGAATCACCCCCTCTGGTCTAATCTGGAATGATAGCAGTCGCGCACCCAGTGCGCGGTGAGTTGTACTTACCCCTAGCCGTTTACATGTCGAAACATGTATTTCAAAGACACGAGTTCATTCTTTATAGTCTGGACCTTCTTGCATTTCTTGCTGGTCTCACTTATAGTTTCTGGGCTTGACTCATTACATGTATTTCTTGCTGGACCCACTACACGTTCTTGTGCACATACTTAATCTTAGTTTAGATTTCTTGTTTCTTGCAGTCATTACTATCTTGCTTCTGATATTCATGCATCTTTACCTTTATGCACCAGTGATATGTATATTTTCTTATTTATACTTATTTCCTTCACCTTGCTATTTGCTACAATTGTTTTATAGTTTTTATCATTTAACTGGAACTGCTGTTAGAGGTGTACTTGCTCCAGTCCTGACTGGACATATTTTTTCCAGAGTATTCGAAGGATTGGTGTCCGACGTTTTATGGACCTCAGCCTGTCGATGGTGCAGACAGGGACCCTCTAGTTTATGAGTGATTTCCGGGTTGGTAACCGGGATCGCTAAGACCTCAGTTGCTGTATTTATTAGCCTTTGGTACCGGATTTGTCTCCGGTTTTGGATTAAGACCTTGTATTGTATATGATTTTGGATATTGTTATATTATTATTATTGTGGTTGTTTTTAGTAGTAGTTGTTTAGACTTTGGAGTTGTTAGACTTTTGTGTTATCTTATCGTGCTTAGATTCATGATTGAGTACTTGTGATTATCATTATGATATTGCTCCTCCGTTTGGAGTTGAGATCTTGACAGGTATATATATTGATTGTGTGAGATTGTTAGTAGACCTAGACAGCGTTCTACCGCCGATGATGCGGCGTAGGCTGGACGTACCCATGACTCATGTTCGATTTTTTGGGTGCGGGTCGTGACAACCCGGTTCGTAGTGATTGTGCCATAATGCTTCACCATGTTCGTCCATGCTAAGATGAATTATTCTTTATTTGGTTCTAGCCAAGTATCTTTGATATAAGAAATACATGTCGGGTACTTTTGTTTGAACATGTACCATGCTGTGTCATAGCTGTCTGTAGTACTTGCTCGCCATACAAGGCTCCAATCACTGTAGAATTCTTCAAAGCGAAGCTTGTCGATTTTACGATCCATATTTTCAAATTTTCTCTTGCATTGAGCTTGGATATTTTGATTTATATGCCAAGTGTATAGTAGTCTATGCACATGAGAAAATATAATATCTATAGCATTTATCAGCATATATTCTCTGTCGGTAACAAAAATATAGGGCTCTTTGTATCCTGTGTAAAGGGATTGTAGTTTCCTCAACGTCCAAGTGCAATCCTCTACTGTTTCGGTATTTGCCTTGCGCGGGCGGAACCCCAGGCTCGTGCGACATCGTGTCCCGATGGAAATATACGTCCCGCGGGAGCGCTGGCGCGGTAATTCGCGCCTAGCGAGGACGGCCGATTCCAGCGGGAGATCGGGGCGTGACATATTGGTATCAGAGCACGGCTTTACGTCCTTGGAATTCATTTCGATTCTCTCAGTTTTGAACTTGTGTATTGAATGAAGTGGTAGATGCTCTCTCTCGATGCTTCGATGGATTTTCCATACAATAAGTAAGTATTTTTGAAAAGTGCGTGCGAATTATACGATTGCTTGAACGGGATTATGATGCGAGGGTTTTTGTCCCAACTTGTGAAAGACATTGTGAGAGTAGACTCGTGTAATAATCGGCAAGTTATATGTCTATATGAAAACACCAAGCGAGTAGAGTATGAGATGAGAATATCGTTCAAACAGTGGTCTGTGCACATGGCCTTTTGGCCAAGTTGTGTTGAGTATCGTGCACCAAGACCCTTGGTGCTAGTGAGTTGCAGCGAGATTTGGGTATTGTTCGGATAAGAATAAAGTTTGACTTAGGAGGGAAATCGATAGAGATGTTATCGGAGTGCCGCTAAGGCGAGTAATGGGAATCGTGTATGGAATTTTCATATATAGTTTGGACGGTTATTCATAGCGATAAGTTATGACTTGAAGCATAGTTTGTATGGAGGACTATGAATAGATGTGTATACGAGTCTAAGATCGTTAAGGCAATAAATAGGGACGGTATTGGAGTTTTAAGGAACGAATTGGGAATACGAGTGAAGGATACGAACGCGATTCATGAGTTATTAGGATGACTCAATTCCTGAGTGGTGTATGCGATAAGTCCCCAGTTCAATTATGCGAATTGTGGATATAATGAGTTATATAGATTCATGGAGTATAACTCGAACCCTGAGTGGTGTATTGGTCGGCTTAGAAGTGTTCTAACAAATCAGGGATTTCCGAGTGTTAAGCGAGTCTAGCGGCAAGCGACGAGATCGGGTAAAGCCTTAGTATAAATAAACAATGTCTAAAAAGTAAGCGAACTTAGAGGAGCATGCAATATTTGGTTCGAACGAGTTACAAAGATTTGAATAAGGGATACGGCATACATCGAATAGGAATTTAGGGCAATTGGAAATAATAGAGCGAACGAATGATAGCGTACATAGAAAATTTGGATTTGAGTAGGATATCGCTCGATAGAGTTTGGTTTGAGTACGAATGCGATAATTTCAAATTTTGGGAGATTTTAGACCATAACAATGGTTGGAAGATAGTATGGATTGATGCAAGTTAGTAAAAATTATTATTTTGATGGATCGAGTAAGCGGTAACAGATTTGGCTTAGAGTTTGAAAGAACAATCTTGAAATCAAGTTCGGAAAGATAACATTCTAAATCTGTCCCAGCGAGAACGATTATTCTGCGGGAGCACCGGCGTGGTGATTTCACGTACGACGGGAATAATCAAACTCGAGGGAACATAGTAGTTATTCCAAACGAGCTCAATGAAAGGAACGTATCAAAATGGGATAGACTTTGAGTTTGGGATTTGAACTTAGTTGTTTGAGGGGTGCTAGAATATTAAGTTAGACGGTTTGGCTAGGCGAACTTGGATGGCGGTAAGAACGGTTGTTAGAAGAACATGGCTTGGTGGATCAATGTACAACTTGGGATGAAATAAAATGTGACGATAAGGTGTTTGTTCGTTCGAGGATAACCATAACGATTGACCTTCTTGTCTTGTGCGAGTATAACTTCTTACTCGCACATGCGTCACGTTCGGATTAGGACGATCATTTCGCGGGAGCGTTGGCGTAGAAATCTTACGTCCGACGGGGATGATCGAACTTACGGAAGACCGGAACATGATAATTGAAGGATCATGTTGACTTGTGGTTCGATACGATACGACAAGTTTTATGATACAGATGAATCTAAGGATTTTTGGTGAGGAGTTAGTCTAGAAAACTTGAAGTAAGAGATGTTGGACGGTTTTATGAACGGATACGTAGATTGTGTTGGACGACTTAGAGTTTATGATATACATCGATAATTTATAATAGAATTATGGCTTAGTGATATAGGCGTAGAAAAGGATGGATTGGTGAATTCTATCAAATGTGATGAAAGAGATAGTGTGTGCGAATCGATGGGTTGAACCTGCAATGTGGGCGTATCATGGGTTCGGATGAACGAGCGTGTTGGTATGATAGGATGATCTGTGCTCGATGTTAGAAATCTGAGTGAAACGAGCTTGGGTAGAATACCCGTGTAAAGGAACAATGGTTTGACCTTAGGGTGTTTGGGGCGAGCATTGTGCAACGCGGTTGCACGATGAGTCACAAACTTCAACTATACCTATGACTTTGTGAGCTGACTTAGTGGCTAGGCAAATGACCTTATGCCTTGAGTTAAACTGGAGTGGCTGACTTCAGAGTATAGTTCAAAAAAATGATAAAACTGGGACAACGAGATATAGAGTTAGGACTTAACACTGAGAGTGTATACTAGTGACGTTGGCGTTAAAACAAACGCAATGCAAGATAGGACTCAGGTAATAATTGATTTGGTCGGATCGGTTATGCGACGGTGAGGAATAAGACGATATTAGAGAATTGTCAGACGGAACTCTCACGATTTGAATTGGTGATATTGAAGATAAGTTGGCGTGATGAGTTGGATCGTTGCTTAGAAGATGTGCGTTGCTACTAGTAATGCTAAACTTGAAATTTGGGTGAGATTGGAGTAGACGATAACTAAATCGAACCAGAGTTCGGTTGTTCGTATAGCAGAACGATCGGCGATTCGAAAGATTTTTACAAGTAGCTTGTCCGACTTAGCTATCGGGGACGCCCTGAATATGGGTACGATCCAGACTTAGCGATATGCATAACTCGGATGCAGCTGCAAAGGAAAATGTTTGGATTCACATGGATGAGTATGGCAACTGAAATAAGTTAGCCTCAACCTAAACTTTCATAAAGGAAAGATTGTATCGTTCCCCGTGCTACCGAGATAGTTCTGCGCTAAGGCACAGCGCGAGACTGAGTTTGGGAATGCAATAGTTGTACGAAGGGGATCATTCGGATAAAATGATTTAGCACTCGTGCGAATGGAACGAGTAAAACGAATAGGAAGTTAAGTTTGATTGAACCAAAAGACGCGAAGGATTATAGCGTACCCCAGGTGGGCAATTTAGCTCTGCACTAAGGCGCAATATAGACTGAGTCAGAAAACGTAGGTGATTTAATGAGACGGCCTTGGCTGACAGTAGATTTACTTAGCGAGATTGGATGTGACTCAGAGAGATTTGATGCAAACGAGATTGAAAAATTAGCCGTGATTCAAGCTTTTGGGTTTAGGCATAAAAATGGGTTTCGATAGGCGAGGTCAAGTAAACTGTCAATTGTGTTCAGATGCATTTGGTTCCTATAATAGATAATATAACAAGTTGCGCAAGTCCACCCAATTATGAGCTGTAAGTGCCCATTGAGTTATAGAATACCGTATGCTTGGGTATTATAGCCCTGCGCCAGGTGCAGTAGATTTTGAGTCGGGAGTGCAACGATTGAGTTGTGTATAGTTCGATAGCATTGAATGGTAGAGTCATTCGATGAGAGTTGGCTAAATATTAGCGTAACGCATGGTGAGAAAATAAATGATTATGGTATTAAGACAGTCCTTGGAAGTTAGACAAGATGTATAGAGTTTGATTTAAAAGTTGTACAATAGTACGAGTTGCGCTCAGGAAGTCTCGAGGATGAGACTTGTTCTGATTGGTGTATGATGTAACGACCCGCTCTGCTCAACCCGGAGGGCCGATTCAAACGGCACAAGTGTAGCTATTCAACCCGCCTTGCTCAGTGAGATGGCTCGTTCGATGCAAAGGCATTTATGCTGGAATCTTCAATAGAGTCAGACTTAGGCTATCAGAGGCGCGTCCGAAGTCTCGCTCGACCGATGCGATATATCGCTAAGGTGGGTGGCCCCGGTGAACCTGTCTCTACTTAGCTGCACACTAAAGAAAATGAATGTTACATGCTAGTTTACAGGCGATAATATTTGCATGCTAATAAAAGAGATGAACGCACATAGCTAAGGGGATAACCCCGCCTTGTTATTGTATAGAACATGAAGATCTTACTTGCTATTTGCGTAGTCGGGATTATTGAGTTGGAATATAGTAAACTTCTTTCATATATGCCATAGTGTGAGTTCACACTGAGGCGTTGTACCGCACGAAACATGACACGGGATGGAGTAAAATCATGTTGCATGCATAGACGAGGAAGGCTATGAAGTAGTCGTTCTGAGTCAGGAGATGGAAGAAAAGAAAGGTACTCGGGATATGCAGATCACTGAGGCAGTCTCTAATCAGGGAGCTGCATAAAGAAGAAAAGATCCGAGTGTAGTCCTCCGCAAAGATTGATCCGAGAGTTGTCCTCGGCTAGGATTAGAAGTGGGGGAGTAGTTGCATGGTCACGGACAACTGGTTGTGCACCAGGTAGAGAGAGTCCTCGATACGATTGCTGAGACATCCGAATCGTGTCGGCCCGGGAGGAAAGTGCCAGTGTAGTCCTGGCGGTACGCTAGCTGATGACTAGCGGGCGAGAGCGGGATATCCAACAAGGCTTGCTACCGACCTGGATGGGCACCGACTCGCTAGACGGTTGGGAGGCCTAGCAAGGCTAGCAACCGAGCTGGAAAGACAACCGTCCGTCGCAGATTATGTCCAATATTGCTAGCAGAGCCAGTGACCTTCATATAGATAAGTCATGTTTGCATAACGGCTATCCGCATTGAGAAAAGGAGAAACGGGAAGGAGTGCGTTTGCACGACATTATGCATAATTAGAATGGATGTATGGTATCACACATAGTTCTAGTAAAATGGGTCTTGTGAGGCAGAGGCACTGTAAAACCCCTATTCCTAGAAATCGTATATACCATTTTTAATTATTAATTATTAATTAAATTATAGTAATTAGTGGCTAATTAGGAGAAATAGATTTTTATTAATTTTTATTTTAGGTGTTGGTGCACTTAGAGGATTTATGGGACCATTAGAAATTTTTTAGAATTTATTTCATGTAGGAGACTCCTTGAGTAGTTGCTAGCTTAATAGTGTGCATTATTATAATCTAAAATTTTTCTTATGAGTATATATATATATATATATATATATATATATATATATATATATATATATATTTATATTTATATTTATTTATATATTTATATTTATATATTTATATTTATATTTATATACATACAAATATATATATTTAAAAAGGAAAAGATTTATAAAAGAAAAGAAAAGAAAAACTATTAATAATAACCTATTAACTATTACTTAACCATTTTCATGCAAATCCCTTAACCCTTCAGCCGTTACCAACCAAACGCCCCCCTTTCTTTTTTTTGCTCAGCAGCAACTAAACCCATCCGCCCACTTCCTATTTAACAACCAATCCGAGCAAACCCGCTGAAGCAAGCAAGACCCCTTCCTTTATTAACCCGCCTCCTCTCTCTCCCTATTCATATATATATTATTTATTTCATCTAAACCCTAAACCTAATCATCCAAACACTACATATTCTCATCTAGACCTAGTGAGTGCCGCCACCGCAGCCGGAGAACCCCGCCTGGCCGTCCAAACAAATCTCGACGACCGCGACCCCGCGCACTGCAGATTCCCACAGCGAGGTTCCTGTGTTCCGGAGTTGTTTTCTGTCGACTCGCTCAACCAAATGCCGCCCCATCTTCTCTGGTATGCTCACCCCCTAACTCTTTTTCATATCTGTGTGATAGTAGACCTCGAACAACGTGTAACCATAGGCAAAAATAGCGCCAAAGTTGGCAGAAACAGACCGAATTCTGGGATCGCAGAAAACTACGGTGACCACCCATGGTTCTGAGTTCGTATCTCCCACCACAGAGATCCGAATTCGATGATTCTTTTTGGTATGTGTAGACCACTTGACCTAGTTTAATTTTCGTTAAATAACCCTAGATTATTAACTGCTGTAGATAGAATTAAATCCGTTGGAAAACCCCGTGAACCTACTTTTTCCAGATTTTTAAAAGTTGTGAAACGGAGCACGCCCCGCCAAACGGGACCGCTCCGCTGCGTACCAAGTGTACCGAACGGTGTGTGCAGCGTAACCTGACACGTAAAAATTTATGAAAACTGATTCGGACGCGTGTGCGCGCCGAAATCAGCCCGTATCCGCGGACAAACCCCGTGTCACAACTTTTGCGAAAGTCGCGCCCATTTTGTGCATGCTCGTCAGATTGCGACGAAACTTGTGTCACTGGACTCGTGGTAACGCGCTGGTCCTGTGACCCAATTTTTACACAATTCTGAGATAGTTGAGCAAGTCGCCAATTGGCGGGTCCCACGGTTGACTTTTTGGGCAAAATTGTGTTCGGACCATTGGAATCCACATTTGGACATTTCGTTGGGTTCGTATCGACATTTAGAGTTGTTTGACCTATAATTTATCCCATTTAGAGACTGTTACCCTCTGCACGCTTTTCGGTGCAAAGTGGGCCAAACGTGGACCCCACTTTTACCCAAAAATACCGTTTTGCCCCTGTGTCCAAATTGGACGAAAGGGAAGTGCTTTTTAGCTATTTTGCTTATTTTGGGAACGTTGGTGATATCTATTTCAGCATCAGAAGACATTTGTTCTGAGGCCATAGCTTCTGGTCCTGTGTGTTGGACATCTGGACGTTACATTTTACAGCTTCTTGCCAGGCAAGTATATCTTGCCATTGTATTGTTATTCATATTCCATATGTTGCATGCATCTTTATTTTCTGTCTTTAGTTCATATATTTTAACTGTTATATAAAATACGTGCGACGGTGTCGTCGCGGTATGTTTTTATTTATGTATTTGCATTGACCTTGTTTATGAGACTACCCCATTATCATGTAGCATCTTTAGGGTCATTGGTCGTGACACAGTTGTTACACGAGTTGTGAGCCTCATATAGATTACGGACTGGCGTGCAGGGTTTGGCCTCCTGTACGTGTGGGCCGTGCGTTAGGAATAATTGCTGTTAGAAACTTTGCATGCTAGTAGACTTAGCAGTTATTAGAGGTCTATGGACATAGCTTATTGTAGTACGGTGGTCCCATCCTTGTTCTTATTTGGTTGCAGGATTGGGCTAGGGTACTAAGAATAGGCTATGAACCAAATTGTGTCATGGATGTGACATGCTTAGAGCATGGGGTGGGGAGAACAACAAGTACCGCATTTGAGCTCCTTTGCACTTTTTTTATTGTGCGCCCGGATTCTCCGCTGGAGATACAGGTGGTGATGACCACTATATATTATATTATTATCAGGCGGGCCTCTGCCGTTCAAAAGACGACGTGCCTTTGTAGGCCCCTGGATATCCAATAGAGAACCATGCCAAATCCCAGTTTTCAGCCAGATAGCTCACTTATGGGGAAAGTTATTCTTAACTGCATTTACTTAGATGGTTAGGCGACCCCATTGGATATTTATTTTAGTACTTTATTGGCATGCTTTTATGTATCTTATTATGTCCCTCTGAGGACCTGGCCCTTCCAGGTGTATCTGTTCTTGAGTATTCGCAGGAGCGCAGATTCGGATGGTTACCTATGTTTCGAGGAGGTCTTCTCTTTGAGCCCGTGGTTGTTAGCTGGTATTCCTATATTGTGTTGTACTTATATTGTATTTACTTTTATATTCGAGTTGGTAGTAGATTTGTTTCCATCCAACTATCATCCTTAGATACTTATATTGAGATCTAGTTTCATAGATGTTGGTTATTTATTTATATTGATTTTCGTGGATGAGATTTAGATTATACCCTGTGACTTGTGATAGATTTATACCACATGTGGATTTGATATTCATATTACAGCGTACGTATGAATTTGGTTTCCATATATTGGAGTTGGCATATCCATGCGGCTGGCATGCTTACGTGTCCTAGTCCTACGTATTTTTGGGACTGGGGCGTGACATATTTTTATGGTGGCCCATGCAGGTCGAGAGCATATTGTCTCGGTTACGTTACTGTACCGAACAAGCCTGCACCTAGGACTAGAGTATAGGATCTTATCCACATTGGTTACGACTCATCCTTCTTCCAATCCATTCCATTTGAATAATTTGCATCCCGCTTGATTCATGTGCTTCCCTATTAGTTTCTTGAGTATAGCCTCTCCTAGAATATATAAGTTCATATTGTTAGATGATAAGTAAGGTAACCTTCCTATTAAGAGTACCACTAGAGTGTTGACACCCCACTAAGTTTAGAATATCTAGTGAACCCTAGAATTCCTTATCTATAGATTGATTTACCATTATCCCTTGATGTATTATGAAGGACTTGAGAGTAGTATAGATACTACTAGAGTTAGTTAAAAGTTTACCATAATGTTTGACCCTAGTATTGAGGAACCGATAGAAAACCAAAATTGAATATTATGACTGAACCTAACCTTCGCAGTTAGATAAGTATTGGAAAACTATAAATTTAGATTCTTGTCTTGAGGTAAGCAGACAGTACCTTAGGAAGCCAAGGGCAATGAATAGAATATTTTCCTAATCATGCCTTGAACATAGCAACTAGCATACCACCCCCTTAGAGAACCATGATGCTATCTAGAGCCCCCTATTTTAATTTCATATGTTGTTCCTTTGCGACCTTAGCGTTCGCTAATGCGCAACGACTAAAATATGTTCTTCTTTTCTCCGTCTTTCAATTCGTGCCACCTGACACTTCTGATAGTAGGCCAAGTAATTTTATTCTTTGTTAAGGACCCATAGTTTGCTAGGATTATAGCTGTAGCCTTGAATTTGAAAATTTTGTGCTTGGTAGTTAGAGTTTGATAAGTTTGAGTTGATCTTGTAGATTGTGACCCGATAATTATCCCTTAGTGTTAAATCACATAATTTGTACCCTCACCTCGATACAAGTTAGATCCATTTCCCCTTGACGTCTAGTAACTCTTCTATCCTTACTATTGACACTTGCTCTATGAGCACTATGATTAAGACTCAAGACAACCATGACCTATGTAATAGAAGAAGGATACCCTAATAAGTACCAAGACCCCCTTCTCGTAGACCTTAACAAGAGTTTCTACGGTATCCTTAAGACGATTACAGTATTAGTTTATTGTTTTAAGTTGGGTAGTATGCCTCACGACATAGTACCACATAGCCCTATTGACCCATTGATGAAGTGAAATAGGATGACACAACTTTAGACTGCATAAGAAGATAGTGTTTATTCAGACTGTAGAAATTAGAGACCCGTACCCCTATTTGGTCGACTAGCGGATTAGATAAGGAGTAGTATGACAACTAGAGAGACTGTAGAGTCTTATTTTTGTTTTGTTTGTGCTTGAATTATTTTGTAATTTCTCTCATCATAATCTAGCGTGCTTATATTTTTGTACTACCTCGACTTATGCTGCTATTACAGCCTAGTTTTGCAAGCTTCTTCTTTTATCAAGCTTGTTCATGACATATGTATTATTGGACGCGTACACTAATACATTTCAGAATCAGTGTACTACGGTCTGTTCAACCATAGTGCGCTTGGTTCGCCCTTTCGCATAACTACTTTACGTGGATCGAAATATATAGTGATTAGTAGACGAATGTACTTGCCCCTAGATATGTCTGAGCATATCGTATCCGTTACATAACTGTACTGATACGAACATGTGAATAGGAATTACCAAAAATAGAATTTCAATCCACAACTGCCTTGACAATTCCCATTGAATTCTTTAAACACCTTGATCCTCATACTTCTAATCTATTACCTGCCCTTGAACTCCCCATTATTGTTTTCCGTCTTCCCTTATTTGAGAAAGACAAAACCTCGTGCCTAGCATAAGTTGATACACAGATAGTATTAGATATACCCTATAGGCCAATGACATTATTTGATGATTATTTTGTAACCCAGGACATGTCGCATGTAATATATTTGGTGTTAAAATTTCTTGAGGATTGAGTAACATGATTAAGTAAAAATAGAGGAATGAGATTTCTTGAATGTAAGATCCTTATGTGATAGATGGGTAAATTCTAAGTTGGGTAGCAGTGCATTGTCAACTCGAGAGGAATTTTTTTAGATTGTGATCGAGTAAGATTAGATTGGGAGAGGTTCAAGCCATTTTTAATTTTGAGAATTTTAGAAGAATGACTAAGATGATGAGGATTAATGAATTTTAAAATCTTGATATTGATGACCCAATATTTATACCTTAAGTACATAATTTAAAATTTTGAATAATGAAGGTAAAATCATCAATTTGAATTTGGAGGATAAATATAGAATTTTAGACTTGAACATTGGTGGACTGCATTTAAATTATTTTTTAAATTGTTGATTTAAATTAAGAATTAAAATTTGATGGTTGGACTACCTATTTGAAATATTGAGGATGTGAATGGAATTTTAAAAAAAATTGATTGAAGAATATAAAAAAATTATAAGCAAAAATAGGAATAATATTGGGCTCGAATTATTTTCTAGAGGAGATTATGATAGTTGGAGATCGTGATATAAAATTTATATGCGTATTTAAATCTTGAAGATCTTATATGGATTTAATTTAAATTTGGGTGTGGATAATTTGAAAAAGTGAGAAGAGATAACCATAGGTTAAATTTTGATTGGAACATTGGTCATCTTAACCTTGAAGGGATTGCGATGGATATGATTAGAATTTTAATTATCGCAAGGAGATTGCGATTGACTTACCTTATGTACATGAAGGATTAATAAATTATGTCTTATTTTAATTTTGAGGACGAGATTGTTTCAAGTTGGCTGGATTGTGAAACTCCTTCACCCAAGAATTAGACCTACTTGGCTTAGATAGTGAGACTGAGGCTAGCTCGAACCCACTTAGAAATAGAACACGGTATTTTTATTTAGTTTTATAATATGGTATCACTTAGCGCACCTTACCATTGCTTCGATAATTGGAGCACTTCACTAGTCAATGCCTTCCTACAAATTGCACACCCTTATCCTAGACGTGTCCATCATCCAATTCTCATCTTTGTGCAATTTTCTAATTGTTGGGCGCTTTTATGCAAAAGAGTATTTTAGTGTCCACACCATTGGACATGACACATGAAGAAACCTATTTTTCGCTCATGTAGATTTTTCCATAATTTTTCGGGATGTGCAACGCGCAACATCGCCCACTCCTTTAAACCTAGCCTTGCATTTTAAATAATACAAATCTTATACCATCCTTGACATTCTATCGTGGCTTAATTTTAATTTCGAGGATGAAATTTTTATAAGTTGGGTAGAATATAAAACCCCTATTCCTAGAAATCGTATATACCCTTTTTAATTATTAATTATTAATTAAATGATAGTAATTAGTGGCTAATTAGGAGAAATAGATTTTTATTAATTTTTATTTTAGGTGTTGGTGCACTTAGAGGATTTATGGGACCATTAGGAATTTTTTGGAATTTATTTCATGTAGAAGACCCCTTGAGCAGTTGCTAGCTTAATAGTGTGCACGATTATAATCTAGAATTTTTTTTTATAAGTATATATATATATATATATATATATATATGCATGCATATATATATATATATTTAAAAAGAAAAATATTTATAAAAGAAAAGAAAAGAAAAGAAAAACTATTAATAATAACCTATTAACTATTACTTAACCATTTCCATGCAAATCCCTTAACCCTTCAGCCGTTGGCCCATACCAACCAAACGCCCCCCTTTCTTTTTTTTTTGCTCAGCAGCAACTAAACCCATCCGCCCACTTCCTATTTAACAACCAATCCGAGCAAACCCGCTGAAGCAAGCAAGACCCCTTCCTTTATTAACCCGCCTCCTCTCTCTCCCTATTCATATATATATATATATATATTATTTATTTTATCTAAACCCTAAACCTAATCATCCAAACCCTTCCTCTTCCCATATAGACCTAGAGAGCGCCGCCACCGAAGCCGAAGAACCCCGCATGGCTTTCCAAACAAATCCCGACGACCGCAACCCCGCGTACTGCAGATTCCCACAACGAGGTACCTGTGTTCCGGAGTTGTTTTTCGTCGACTCGCTCAACCAAACGCCGCCCCGTCTTCACCGGTATGCTCACCCCTTAATCCTCTTCCATATCTGTGTGATAGTAGACCTCTAACAACACGTAACCATAGACGAAAACAGTGCCAAAGTTTTGCGGAAACAGACCGAATTCTGGGATCGCAGAAAACTGCGGTGACCACCCATGGTTCCGAGTTCGTATCTCCCACCACAGAGATCCAAATTCGATGATTTTTTTTGGTATGCGTAGACTACTTGACCTAGTTTAATTTCTGTTAAATAATCCTAGATTATTAACTGCTGTAGACAGAATTAAATTCGTTGGAAAACCCCGCGAACCCACTTTTCCCAGATTTTCAAAAGTTGTGAAACGGAGCACGCCGCGCCAAACGGGACCGCCCCACAGCGTACCAAGTGTACCAAACGGTGTGCGCAGCGTAACCAGACACGTAAAAATTTACGAAAACTGATTCGGACGCGTGTGCACGCCGAAATTAGCCCGTATCCGCGGACAAATTCCGTATCACAACTTTTACGAAAGTCACGCGCATTTTGTGCACGCTCGTCAGATTGTGACGAAACTTATGCCACTGTACTCATGGTAATGCGCTGGTCCTGTGACCCAATTTTTATACAATTCTGAGACAGTTGACCAAGTCGCCAATTGGCGGGCCACACGGTTGACTTTTTGGGCGAAATTGTGTTCGGCCCATCGAAATCCACATTTTGACATACCGTTGGGTTCGTATCGACATTTAGAGTTGTTTGACCTATAATTTGTCCCATTTAGAGACTGTTACCCTCTGCACGCTTTTCGGTACAAAGTAGGCAAAACTACCCAAAATTATCGTTTTGCCCCTGTGTCCAAATTGGACGAAAGGGAAGTGCTTTTTAGCTATTTTGTTTATTCTGGGAACGTTGGTGATATCTATTTCAGTATCCGGAGATATTTGTTCTGAGGCCATAGCTTCTGGTCCTGTGTGTTGGACATCTGGACGTTACATTTTACAGCTTCTTGCCAAGCAAGTATACCTTGTCATTGTACTGTTATTCATATTCCATATGTTGCATACATCTTTATTTTCTGTCTTTAGTTTATATATTTAACTGTTATATAAAATGCGCGCGACGGTGTCGTCTCGGTATATTTTTATTTATGTATTTGCATTGACCTTGTTTATGAGACTACCCCATTATCATGTAGCATCTTTAGGGTCATTGGCCGTGATACAGTTGTTACATGAGTTGTGACCCTCATATAGATCACAGACTGGCGTACAGGGTTTGGCCTCCTATACGTGTGGGCTGTGCGTTAGGAATAACTGTTGTTAGAAACTTTGCATGCTAGTAGACTTAGCAGTTATTAGAGGTCTATGGACATAGCTTATTGTAGTACGGTGGTCCCATACTTGTCCTTGTTTGGTTGCAGGATTGGGCTAGGGTACTAAGAATAGGCTATGAACCAAATTGTGTCATGGATGTGACATGCTTAGAGCATAGGGTGGGAAGAACAACAAGTACCGCATTTGAGCTCATTTGCACTTTTTCTATTGTGCGCCCGGATTCTCCGCTGGAGATACGGGTGGTGATGACCACTATATATTATATTATTATCAGGCGGGCCTCTACCGTTCAAAAGACGACGTGCCTTTGTAGGCCCCTGGATCTCCAATAGAGAACTATGCCAAATCCCAGTTTTCAGCCAGATAGCTCGCTTGTGGGGAAAGTTGTTCTTAACTGCATTCACTTAGATGATTAGGCGACCCCATTGGATATTTATTTTAGTACTTTATTGGCATACTTTTATGTATCTTGTTATATCCCTCTGAGGACCTGGCCCTTCCAGGTCTATCTGTTCTTGAGTATTCGCAGGAGCACAGATTCGGATGGTTACCTATGTTTCGAGGAGGTCTTCTCTTCGAGCCCGTGGTTGTTAGCTGGTATTCCTATATTGTGTTTATTATGTTGTACTTATATTATATTTACCTTTATATTCGAGTTGGTGGTAGATTTGTTTCCATCCAACTATCATCCTTAGATACTTATATTGAGATCTAGTTTCATAGATGTTGGTTATTTATTTATATTGGTTTTCGTGGATAAGATTTATATTATACCCTGTGACTTGTGATAGATTTATATCACATGTGGATTTGATATTTATATTAGAACGTACGTATGGATTTGGTTTTCATATATTGGAGTTGCCATATCCATGCGGCTGGCATGCTTATGTGTCCTAGTCCTACGTATTTTTGGGACTGGGGCGTGACAGGCACGGCATAACACTTGGGTTTCATAGTTATTTCTTGTTATTCCGTAGATCATTGTTTATATTGCTGCATATGACAAGGAAGGCCAAATTGTAAGAAATTGTAAGGTGAACTCAATTTTTCATTATTATGACACTCTTGAGCTGACACGGAGATTACTTTCTTTATATTACCATATAACTAATCCTAAGGCAAAAGAATAGAAAGACAACGAAACCAGTCGGTGCACATAACTAATGAACGTGCTTGTTTTGTGGTGTGGGCAAGAGGCCTCCCACCAGTGCATTCAATGTACTGACACCCATCCAGTCTGCATGCAGGGTGCAGGGGAAACTCGTACGGATTCGGAGATCGCTTATCGCAATGAGGCGCCGGACCGAACTTGGCATCTTGGAGCGTGGCGCACGGACCTGGAGCTCATATATGAGACATAATGTATGGGAACATCATCATCCAGATCGTTTATATTGGTTCTAAGCCTAAGGGCATACTCATTGTAAGAGAGAGAGAGAGAGATAGCATGAGCGATTTGTAATCTCGGCCTAGCGCCGCTTGTAATATTTACTTCATATCAATACAGAGCTTGATTTGGATTCAATACTTGTGTTCATATTATATTTCCGCTATGACGACTCTGTGAACTAGTTATCAACGGCCGTTTCGGTATTTGCCTTGCGCGGGCGCAACCCCAGGCTCGCGCGGCATCGTGTCCCGATGGAAATATACATCCCGCGGGAGCGCTGGCGCGGTGATTCGGGGGGCGTGACATGGTGTATCAATGGTATCTCTTTATTTTGGTAGCATCCTCTTGGAATGTGTAGGGTATCCAGACAACATATATGATTTTTGAGATAATAAGAAAATAAATTGATGATAACTTTAATAATTAAAAATAAATGACCAAATATTTAATAGATTTGTCCTATAAATGTTGTAGTGTATCAAATTAGGCACGATAAATTCAGACTACCTTGTAGATAAAATGTGTCTGATCTACTGCATCTGTGGTCCAGCATCTTGCGATCGAAAAGTGTCACGCCCCAGTCCCAAAATATCGAGGGACTAGACACGTGGCAATGGCCAGCAGCACACACCGATGGACAAACCCAATTTAATAGATCCATCGGGGCATACTTAAGCTGTAATACAACAATAAGTAGGTCCAATGATATAAGTCATTGTCTAATCTAATCTCATCCACAACAGATAATCACAGATCAAATGCCAGAATAAATGCAAATAAAATAAACTAACAAATCTCAATAAAAGTGTCTCGGAGAACAATCCGAGAACAAGTCTGATACATCAATGCAATAGACTGAAAATAAAATAACTAGAAACAGAAATAAATGAGTATCTCAATCCAATACTCAGGAGAAGTCCTCTGTTACGATCTCGTCCTCAGATCCTGGTTCTATCCCAATATATGCACCTGCTTCTGCTAATGCTAATGCTAATGCTCTGGTCCCGTATACCTCGGGATAGATCTCGTCAGCTAATCTTGGGGACATAATCCGGATCCAGGTCCTCAGGGGACATAACAAGGTACAGATAATACAAGCCAAAATAAATGCAGTGCAGCAATAAATGAAATAATAGGGTAAACTATATAACCAGCTAAGTGATATGCAAGTGAGAGTTTTAGTCATACTCAGGCTGAGGCTACTACAGGATCAGTGTCGGAGAAACCCATAGCAGTATTTTCTCGAAGGACCAGAACTTGCGCCAAAGCTCTGTATCAGAGACTAAGACACCTTCAGATGACAATAATTTATAATATAATCAGCCTTGATATGGTAATACTCTCCCCACCCCATGTAATCTCACGTCACAAGTTCATAATGTCTCAGGTCCAAGTCACGCAAGATCAAACTATTGCAATAAGTTAGAATAATTTCTAAATATGTAAACTGTATTTGTCATGAACATGTATCATACACAGAATCACCATGAATATCTTAGGAAGATTATGTCTCATGATTCGTGTCAGGAGTCCTGGGTATAATGTACTTGATAAGACAACTACGAGGATGTAAATGTCACGATATCCATCTCTAGGTGACCGTTGCACAACTTCGCGTACGGGATTGGCACCCGACTATTAATCGGACGCTAAGCAAGTCACACGGCCCTAGGTTAAGCATGTATAAGATATAAATAAATCAAGAAAATATATAACAAGAACTGCAATGTTGGCAAGGTACACTTGCCTGGCGTTTGGTTTCCAACTGTGAAATCTCCAGAAAAGTCTTCGGATGCTGAAACAAACATTACCATCAGGTTCAGAAAATATCAAATAGCTAGAAATGTCTGTCCTTGAGTCCAATTTGAAGACAGGGGCAAAAATAACAATTTCGGGTCAAAGCGGGGTCCATATGTGGCCCACTTCGCACCGAAAAATGTGTCAGGGACAAAGTTCTCCAAATTCGTCAAACTTAGTGTCAACAGGTCCAGAACGATGATACGAACCCAACAAAATTTCCAGAATTGGATTTCGATGAGTCGATCATAAAATCGCCCGTCAAGTGGAGCCTGTGGGGCCCACGATACGCGATTTTGTCAACGTTCTCAGAATTGAACCAAACTTGGGTCACAGGACCAGCGTATCGCTACGAGTCTGATGGCGTAAGTTTCGTTTTGATCTGACGTGTGTACACAAAGTTACGACGTATTCTAGAACGGACAGATACGGGACGTTGTAGGCGGATACGCGTTGATTCCGGTGTGCACGCACATCCAAATCAACTTCTGTGAAATCCTGCACGTCCGTATCAACGGTGCGCATGTATCGGTGAAGACCGCACGCGACCAAGTTGTCCCGTTTGGCAGGGCATACTCAGTTCCGGGGTGGAACAGGGCATTGTTTTTCCTGTTTTTGGATCGCGGTTCACGATCGCCACAGGATACGATGCACCGAGCGGGTTGCACGGGCATCGAGAGGGTCACGCAGGGTTCGCGTTGCAATGGACGGAACAGAAAACGGGGAAGCAAGGAGAGAGAAATGGGTACCTGAATAGAGCTCCAAAAATCGAGATTTTTTCGTGTCCGTGTCGTGTCCGAGTTAGATCTCGGGTTAGGGTTTGGGGCTTCGCCGGAGCTGCGGCGGCCGGAGGCGGGCCGGAGGGAGGCTGGGGGCAGCGGAGGCGGTCGAGGTCCGGAGGCGGCGGCGTGCGGGGAGGCGGCGCAGGGCCCGGGCGGCCGGGCGGAGCGGGCGGCGCTCGGGCTGCTGCTGCTGCTGGGGGCTTGCTGTCGAGGCGAAGGAGCTGGGCAGGGGCGGTGAGGCAAGGCGGAGCTGGGCAGCGGGTCGGGTGGCGGCGAGGCAGAGCTGGGCAGCTGGTCGGGTGGCGGCGAGGCGGAGCTGGACAGCGGGTCGGGTGGCGGCGAGATCTGGGGCGGTGGCGGTTCGAGAGGAGGCGGCTGAGGAGGGTGGCGGAGACCAAGGGGGAATTTATAGGCGGAGGGGAGCGGGGCTAGGCGCCGAGCGAGGCGGAGGAGGGGGTCGACGTGGCGGAAAGCACGGAGGGGTGGCCGAAGGACGCGGGCGGGGGCGTGTGGCCGAGCGGGGTACCGGAGAAAGCGGGCAGAGTGCTGGTCGTGGGGTGAGACAGGCGGGTCGGGTTGGAGGCGGGTCGCGGGTTGGGCAGATCCGGCCCGACCCGCAAGAGGCTGAAAGCGGGTTCGGGTTTCGGGTTCGGGTCGCGGGTTTGACCCGAATTCGACCCGCAGGCTGAGTGGGTTTGGTTTGGTTTGGTTGGACCAGGTTCAATCCGGTTCAGCCCGGTTTGAACCCGGTTCAACCCGGTTTATTTTAATTTTTTAAATAAAATAGTTTTTGGGCTTTTAAAATATTTTTGGGGTCCAATAAATTCCAAAAAAATTATCCTAAGTCCAGTTTTTTATTTTATACCATAAAATATTATTTTCATAATATTTTAATATATTTTAAAAATATTTAATTTTATTTAATGCCGAAATACCCTGGTTTTTAATTAGTAAAAATTACCGAAAAATCCAAAAAAATTCTGAAAAATCCTATTTTAAAAATCTTGAAAAATCAGGGGGTTTACAATCTACCCCCCTTAAGAGGATTGCGTCCTCGCATTCAAAGAATAACTAGTCAACAGAGATGACACGGTTGCAAGCATTGTTCGAAATACATCCCAAGACACTTAGGGAAAATGTCGTTTCCCTAAGAATGAAAGTTATGCACTTTCCAGAGTGAAGAAAATCTAGTTAAAACAAAAAAACTACAGCTTTTTAGAAAAACTAGGTTATTATTAACAAGTTCCAAATTACTAGGTTAGGGCTAAGGTCACGAACCAAATAGGCACGAGCTAAAACAATTCTAGAAATGGTAGCTACGAATCACTAACGCGCATTAGCTACTCCAAGAGTCTGCCCGTCCTCCAAAGTCATCGCGGAAGCTTATCCGCGTCCTTGAGGTGGATTCCTCTGGTGCTGCTGGACCTGCTGGAAGAGTACGGCCTGGGGTATCAAAGTGGCCTCGGCTGATATCCTCCTGGGGCTGGTGGTCTGATTCCTTGAACTCCCGTTTGTGGTACTTCCAATATGGCCTCGCATAATTTCCTTTTGCGTCTGCACACGTTCTCAATATGGCCTCGCTTACGACAATTCTGACAGATAGGTAGTACTTGAGAAGGTGCTTCTGGTAGTTGGTGCATGTGAGACTTCCTTACAATTTCTTCCTGTGGTGCTCCGGCTGGTGCTGATGTGGCTGGTTGATGAATCATCAATGCTTTCTCTCGATGCTGAGAACAATCCTTGGCTAAGTGTTCATTGGTTCTGCAAATCAAGCATAATCCTAACTTGCGTCTGCATTCTTTAGCGAGGTGTCCTACCTTGCCACAGTAGTAACAAGTAGAAAGGAATGAGGCTCTTGGTACTGCTCTCGGTGGTGGATTTATTTGTAGTCGCTTTGTAACTCCTTCCTGTTGTGTTTGGTCTAGTGCTAATGCATACGGCCGCTTCTGGCTGGACTCTATCCTTGTGGTGCCCTCCACGGATCGTGCTACAGCAAGAACGTTCTTGTCTAAGGTAGTTGCATTTGAACTGATTAACTTCCGTAACTCCGATCCAAATCTGTCGATGAACTTCTCCGCTTGGTTTTGCTGAGCTTCTTGATGAACCTTCTGATGGGCTTGCATCGCGTAGAACATTCGAAACATTTGTTGTTCATCCATAGGCTGTCCTAGTGGAAAGGAAGTCATCGGTGGAGTAGACTACGTCGATGGTGGAACGTCAACTTGATGGATTCTTGAGGCAGGCTAACTTGCTTGACTGCATTGTGATGATTGACCTTCAGCAACTGGTGTCACTTCATTTTCGTGGGTAACCACAACGCCTTATGGTGTTCCTGCATGAGCCTCGTTGCTGGCTTGTGGGTCCATTTCTCTGCATCCAAAATAAACAATAAGAGGCGCACAGGAATTAAGGCAGGATGCAAGTCAATAAATTAATTAGAATAGATATCAAGAACGATTCAAGCAAGTGGATGAGATCCTAGAAACTTATCCTATTTTTATTGCAAGCATGTTCGGTCCCTAAGTTAAAACTGAACAATTTAGTCGTTGACATGCATGGGACACCACAAAAACTATGTCACGCCCCAGTCTCAAAATATCGAGGGACTAGACACGTGGCAATGGCCAGCAGCACACATCGATGGACAAATCCAATTTAATGGATCCATCGGGGCATACTTAAGCTGTAATACAACAATAAGTAGGTCCAATGATATAAGTCATTGTCTAATCTAATCTCATCCACAACAGATAATCACAAATCAAATGCCAGAATAAATGCAAATAAAATAAACTAACAAATCTCAATAAAAGTGTCTCGGAGAACAATCCGAGAATAAGTCTGATACATCAATGCAATAGACTGGAAATAAAATAACTAAAAACAGAAATAAATGAGTATCTCAATCCAATACTCTAGAGAAGTCCTCTGGTACGATCTCGTCCTCAGATCCTGGTTCTGCCCCAATGTATGCACCTACTTCTGCTAATGCTAATGCTCCGGTCCCGTATACCTCGGGATAGATCTCGTCAGCTAATCCTGGGGACATAATCCGGATCCAGGTCCTCAGGGGACATAACAAGGTACAGATAATACAAGCCAAAATAAATGCAGTACAGCAATAAATGAAACAATAGGGTAAACTATATAACCAGCTAAGTGATATGCAAGTGAGAGTTTTAGTCATACTCAGGCTGAGGCTACTACAGGATCAGTGTCGGAGAAACCCATAGCAGTATTTTCTCGAAGAGCCAGAACTTGCGCCAAAGCTCTGTATCAGAGACTAAGACACCTCCAGATGACAATAATTTATAATATAATCAGCCTGATATGGTAATACTCTCCCCACCCCATGTAAACTCACGTCACAAGTTCATAATATCTCAGGTCCAAGTCACGCAAGATCAAACTAATGCAATAAGTCAGAATAATTTCTAAGCATGTAAACTGTATTTGTCATGAATATGTATCCTACACAGAATTATCATGAATATCTCAGGAAGATTCTGTCTCATGATTCGTATCAGGTGTCCTGGGTATAATGTACTTGATAAGACAAGTACGAGGATGTAAATGTCACGATATCCATCTCTAGGTGACCGTTGCACAACTCCGCGTACGGAGTTGGCACACGACTATTAATCGGACGCTAAGCAAGTCACACGGCCCTAGGTTAAGCATGTACAAGATATAAATAAATCAACAAAATATATAACGAGAACTGCAATGTTGGCAAGGTACACTTGCCTGGCGTTTGGTTTCCAACTGTGAAATCTCCAGGAACGTCTCCGGATGCTGAAACAAACATTACCATCAGGTTCAAAAAATATCAAATAGCTAAAAATGTCTGTCCTTGAGTCCAATTTGGAGACAAGGACAAAAATAACAATTTCGGATCAAAACGGGGTCCACATGTAGCCCACTTCGTACCAAAAAATGTGTCAGGGACAAAGTTCTCCAAATTCATCAAACTTAGTGTCAATAGGTCCAGAACGATGATACAAACCCAACGGAACTTCCAGAATTGGATTTCGATGAGCCGATCACAAAATCGCCCGTCAAGTGGAGTCTGTGGGGCCCACGATACGCAATTTTGTAAACGTTCTCAGAATCGAACCAAACTTGGGTCACAGGACCAGCGTATCGCTACGAGTCCGATGTCACAAGTTTCGTTTCGATCCGACGTATGTACACAAAGTTACGACACATTCCAGAACGGACGAATACGGGACGTTGTCGGCGGATACGTGTTGATTCCGGTGTGCACGCACATCCAAATCAACTTCTGCAAAATCCTGCACGTCCGTATCAACGGTGCGCACGTATCGGTGAAGATCGCACGTGACCAAGTCGTCCCATTTGGCGGGGCGTACTCAGTTCTGGGGTGGAACAGGGCGTTGTTTTTCCTGTTTTTGGATCGCGGTTCACGATCGCCACAGGACGCGATGCACCGAGCGGGTTGCACGGGCATCGAGAGGGTTACACAGGGTTCGTGTTGCAACAGACGGAACAGAAAATAGGGCAGCGAGGAGAGATAAATGGGTACCTGAACAGAGCTCCGAAAACCGAGATTTTTTCGTGTCCGTGTCGTGTCCGAGTCAGATCTAGGGTTAGGGTTTGGGGCTTCGCCGGAGCTGCGGCGGCCGGAGGCGGGCCGGAGGGAGGCTGGGGGCAGCGGAGGCGGTCGAGGTCCGGAGGCGGCGGCGTGCGTGGAGGCGGCGCAGGGCTCGGGCGGCCGGGCAGAGCGGAGCGGGCGGCTCTCGGGCTGCTGCTGCTGCTGCTGCTGCTGGGGGCTTGCTGTCGAGGCGGAGGAGCTGGGCAGGGGCGGTGCGGCGAGGCAGAGCTGCGAAGCGGGTCGGGTGGCGGCGAGGCGGAGCTGGGCAGCGGGTCGGGTGGCGGCGAGATCTGGAGCGGTGGCGGTTCGAGAGGAGGCGGCTGAGGAGGGTGGCGGAGACCGGGGGGAATTTATAGGCGGAGGGGAGCGGGGCTAAGCGCCGGGCGAGGCGGAGGAGGGGGTCGACGTGGCCGAAAGCACGGAGGAGAGGCCGGAGGACGCGGGCGGGGGCGCGTAGCCGAGCGGGGCAGCGCGTGGACGAGCGGGGCACCGGAGAAAGCGGGCAGGGTGCGGGTCGTGTGGTGAGACAGGCGGGTCGGGTTGGAGGCGGGTCGCGGGTTGGGCATATCCGGCCCGACTCGCAAGAGGCTGAAAGCGGGTTCGGGTTGCGGGTTCGGGTCACGGGTTTGACCCGAATTCGACCCGCAGGCTGAGTGGGTTTGGTTTGGTTTGGTTGGACCAGGTTCAGCCCGGTTCAGCCCGGTTTGAACCCGGTTCAACCCGGTTTATTTTAATTTTTTAAATAAAATAGTTTTTGGGCTTTTAAAATATTTTCGGGGTCCAATAAATTCTAAAAAAAATATCCTAAGTCCAGTTTTTCATTTTACACCATAAAATATTATTTTCATAATATTTTAATATATTTTAAAAATATTTAATTTTATTTAATGCCAAAATACCCTGGTTTTTAATTAGTAAAAATTATCGAAAAATCCCAGAAAATTCTGAAAAATTCTGTTTTAAAAATCTTAAAAAATCAGGGGATTTACAAAAAGACTTAAGCATCATTAATTATGTTGGTGACTAGCCTACCAATAGAGAAATGCTCGTAGAACCCAACCTAAAATAGAAATAACATGGTATTAGTGAAATTGTATATGTTATTAACTAACATAATATCATTTTTCATTCATACATGTACCAGTGACATGCATTCAAGAATATTTTTGGTAGATATTGTAGTCACAAATTCTTTTAAAGAGGCGTATAATATGCTAAAGTAGCAGCTCCCCATGCATGACAGATAGGTTCTACCAAAATTATCAAGAATGATAGAAGACACATTTAACATTTTTTTGTATTGGAAAAAGAATTGCACCACATAAACAAAGCAGGTATACTCTAGTGCAACATATGACCTAGAAATATTATATGTTAAATAAATATTAAACTAAATTAAATGTTACATAAACATAAATATTAACATTAAACTACACATTCATTTTTTATCCTCATCGACCTCGTCGTCAATAGTGCGATCTAGATCAATAAAATTGCCTCGAAGCCATGTTAACATCACAGTGTTGTTCTTTCCTAGATATGATGGTGTCATAACTCTGAGGTACCTCCTAATTAGATGATTGGCATATAACTACTCATCGAAATATATAAAATCACCTATAATAGGTAACCCTATAATATTTGCCACATCCTACAGTGTGATCGTTATTTCGCCTACTGGGTATTGGAACTGACGTTGAGGCCACCTACACTCATCGAGACTTGTGATTAAGTCCCTATTGCGGGTCGGGATTCGAAGCTCATCTAAATAGTGAAACCCAAAGGCATGCGCCAAAGCTTTTTAGGTCTATTTAGCTCCCATGAGCGGTAGCGCCTATCATGCCGCCAATTCCCTTGATCTCGTGTCCCCTAACTCGGAATTATGATCGTAGGATTATAAATAAAATGTATACATAGATTTAAATAAAATGTATGCATAGCTTTAGTGTCCACAACTCGATTTTTGGATTTTGAATTTTGAAACTCGAAAATTGAATTTTAATACTATAAATTTGAATTTTTTGTTTTAAAATTTGAACTTTGAAACTCAAAATTTGAATTTTTAAATTGGGAACTCGAAACTCTAAATTATCTGTCCACCAAATATTAGACTAGATATATGGTTCTCACATTCTTGAATAAATACGTCAGTAGTAGGTCCATCTGGAATACGTCCATCGTTTTGGCAAGTAATATAAGAATGTCATTGATACGGGTTAGGATTATAAGATTAAAAAACATTATCCTAATAAAATAATTTTTTTTAATAAAATAACCTACTAAGTGTTCCTTCTTCTAGTTTGGATTTTCTCTTTCTCCTCCTTTCTTGCGCTTCTTCCTCTTCTTGATTTCTCTCTCTTGCACTCTTCTCCTCATAGTCATATTTATAGCACTTCTTCAATCCAACCCCCCTAGCCTAGACAATCAGATTCTTTCAACCTTTCAATCTAAACCTCTCTAACCTAGCTAATCAGATTCTTCCAACAAATCAATCTAACCCAAAAATCTGAGAACCAATCCATTTCTTCTAATCAATCAATCCAACCCACTTCACCAATATTTTTTAATTCCCGCTCAGGAGAACACTCTCTTTTGGCTTGTCAAAGCACATCATGACATTTGCTTTGGCGTCCTGCTTTCCATATCAGCGGCACGCCATTCTCTTTGACGTTCTACACGGTCGATCTCCATGTCAACATGTCAATGCCATTCTCTTTGGCATTCTACTCTCCACGACACCGCATGCCAGGTCCTTTGGCGTTAAACACAGGAAATATAATGACCCGCTCTGCTCAGTCCGGAGAACCGATTCAAATGGTGCAAGTGCGACGTCCCATCCTACCTCGCTCGGCGAGATCACTTTCTTGATCCAAGGACATCAGACTTGTCCCTTCAGAAGAATTTCAGACTTAGACTTTCAAAGGCGTGCTCGGGGTCTCGCTCAGCCAATGCGATTTATCACTAAGGTGGGTGGCTCCGATGAACATGTCTTTGCTTAGCCTGTGTCACTACCACTTTCCTAAAGAGGAATATTTTTGTCATTTAGTATATATTTATTATTGTTATATTTTTTATTTATAATATTTGGAATTGTTGTGTATATATAAATATTTGATATAGTTGAATGGTTAGTTGTTGGCCAGTAGTTAGAATAATTATTAGTAAACCTAAGAGAACCCAAATAGACTTGTCCTGACCCATTAGTGTGACCAATTAGTTAGTCATGGTTTGACTCATTAGATTATGGAGAATGAATAAAATATTTCTTTTATTAGATTAGAAGTGTTCCCATAATTAATCACCTTGATTAATTACTCTTAGTGACTAATTAGTGAGGGCAAATTGGATATTTTGAATTTCTTGGGGGAGGGGTATATGGCCGGCCACATTAGGGGAGTCTCTCTCTCTCTCTCTCTCTCTATCTCCCCCCCTTTCCATAATTCATTCCATCTAGATCCCAATTGTATTCTTCCCCAATTCCACTCATCCCTCCACCATTTTCCTCAAATCACTCTCAATTCCCTATAATTTCATCATCTAAATCCTAGAAGCTTGGATTGCAAGGAGCACTTGAAGAAGGAGGTGTTGGCTAGGAGCTTGTGTCCTAATTGTGTCCGTTGAGCAATTCATTGAGAATCCATCTCCCAATAGGTATAATTCTAAATTTCTCCTATAATTAGAGTCTAATTCTTGCATTTGACCATTATGAACCCTTCCATGTCCTAGGGCTACCCGTAGGAAGAAGAATTAGGCTCATATGAGCTATATTGTGACTTCTACAATGAGATTTGTGTCCAATTTGAGGGAAATTCGATATTGGTGCACCAAGTGTTTGATATTTGGTCAATTATGATTAATTGCACTTGTATTAATGTTATGAGGCTAGATACGTTTTCATAATTGGATACAAGTATACCGTATCACGATACGTCATGATACGGGAGTAAAATTTGAGTATTTTGGGGTTTTTGTCCAATTAGTGTCATTCTTCACTATATATATATATATATATATATATATATATATATATATATATATATATATATATATATATATATATATATATATATATATATATATATATTAATTGTTTAGATATAATAATATATGTGTTTGATGTTCCATGGGCTATAGATTGGTGTATCATGAGTTTGAGAGGAGTATCATAAGGGGATAATAGGTATCCTAGTGTGTGCACACCAAGTGTTTGTGATTTTGACTAGTGTTGTGAGTGGGTGTCTATATATATTACTGAGTATTATATGTAATGCATATATACACATTTGTTTATAAAAATATTTGCATATATATATATATATATATATATATATATATATGTATGTGTGTGTGTGTGTGTGTGTGTGTGTGTGTGTGTGTGTGGTCTTTGTTGATGATGTGAAGGTAAGAGTGTGGCTCGGGTATGTTGTGTCAGTACAGATTTCAGTGAACTGCAGTAAGAAAAACTTGGGTGCATGTTCAGGTGCTAATGTCGAAGTTTTGATTGGGGAACTCAGGCCTAATACCTTGGTCTGCAGTAATTACATGCAGTGAACTAGCTTATAAGGGTGAGAATGGGTGAGGGGACTCGAGTTCAACCTAGTTGTACCTGCATTCAGAGCAGGCAGAGTGGTTGCAGGGGTATGCAATAGGTCCAGGCCTGTATGAGTGTAGTGGTGTATGAGTTAAGAGAAATAGCCATCAGTTATTGTAGTGTAGAAGTATATACCTGAGTACATCAGGTATGGATTGATTTAGCAGCAACTAAGGGTGTTAGCAAGTAATTATGGAGCAACATGCTGGCAGCAACATGATGGGGGAGAGACAATAGTCACCCAGATATGCAGGTGACTTTGCAGCAAGTAACAGTAGGTTTGGAACCTGGATCAAGATTAGGTGTAGGTATCTAGAGTGAAGATTAGTGTAAGTTGGCAGTGCACAAGTCAGTGGATGATACGAGTGTTCAAGTGTTAGTATTATAATAGTAAGAATTTTAGTTGTGAGGGCTTGTGGTTAAGGATCAGATATGTGTTCATAAGAGTGCATATGATATATGTGTTAGGAATAGGTATGGGGGAATCATGTATCAGTTAATGGATGCAAAATTGAATGCCTTTGTGTGTGTGTGGTATCGTATCAGTTAGGAATGCAGTAATAACAACAAGGACGAGTCTGTAAGTGATTCCAGGTGAATGACAATAGCTTAGTACCTAGGAACATCCATGGTGCAAGGGTGGATACGAGTGTACTAGTGATTGTATCAATGTGAAACGATGAGCAAGTGGTAAGTAGCTGAGGGGTGTATCCTATTGTGTACATACATTTGTGGGGAGTATTAATATATATTATATTATATACATACATATAGTTGTGTGTATATTATAGAGTGTTGTTGTATCAGTAAGTTAGTGGGTTATGTACCCATGAGAATGTGTATTAAGGAAGATAGAGGTAGATGCACGGGTAGGTTTATATGAGAATTAGTGAGTGTAGAGTCCAGTAGCTAGGTAAGATTAAGTGTATGTGAGTGTGTGAACTAGTGTGAGGAGATTTCCATGTGTATTGTGTCAGGATATACACACTGATACATGTTGTAACAGTTCTAAGAGAGTTAGGAGGAGGACTAGAACTAGTTAGGAGGGAATGGACCTATGGTTGGTGGATGTACCAGAGTTGAATATTAGGGTGTGTGCACATGTGGAGGTATTTGGAGTGAAGCATTGTGAGTTAAGAAAGGGAATGGGTATCTTGAGTGCGAGTATATAGTGTCATGTGATGTGTTAAGTATGTTGACTTGGTTATAATAGGGGTGTTCTAGTGTTAAAACTGCAAATGTAGTCATTAGTAAGGATTAATCAGAGAGTGAGATTCCATGTTCAGTGAGGGATTTAAGGTAATGTGAGAAGAGAGGTTGTCTAGTGTAAATTCAAAGTGTGATACTTAGTACCCACAAGTTAGTTAGAGGTCTTGGACAAGATAATTGGGTCAAGTTTAGGGTAATGGAATTACCTTGAGGTAGTAGTAGCTATGTATATTAGTTATGGATATAATACTAAGAAGTTAGCTTTACAATAGAGTTATACATATACTATATAATACCTAGTATCCATAATAACTAGTGAGACCTATTACCACTTAGTATTAGCTAGTATACAAAGGATATTAGCTAGTTTGACTAGTGTAGACTTAGTTTGACTTAGTTTGACTAGTATAACCTATGAATGGCCTAAAAATTATATCTTAACTCATTTTAGCTTATTTATCACTTCATTACACTCAAATAACTTGATATTTCATATATAGGTCAGTGAGGCACCGATACAGATACAGTTTGATATTCATTGTTCTGAACCACAAGCGAGTACATTCTCCGACAGTTTTCTTACTTGATAGTTATTATAATGCATGCATTTAGTGATATCTTACTTGATTTCTGACATGATGGTTACACAGATTGGTATATAGTGGATCCTCGTCATGAGATATTACTCTATTGCTTGTATATCTAATTGATTATATAGACCATGATCATCGTGCTCGTATTATAGACCTTGCATCGTGATTATCGTGTCGTGACGTGTTATGACTTGGATCCATTATACTAGTCGGTGCAGGAGAGTGCTAAGTAGATATTTGATCAACTATTTTAGACAATGTAGATATTGTTTGATAGTTAATCACTTATGTGATTTAGTCGTACCATCATAGATATTGTATGATAGATAATCACTTATGTGATTGAGCTGTACCATCGCAGACAATGTTTGATAGCTTATTATAACTTACCGGTATGATTGAGACGTACTATTATAAACATCGTATAGTATCGTGGATGATTAATCATATATTGAAAGCAACACTTCAAATACACAGTCAGTTTAGTATAGTCTTCTTATATTAGTTCCACATTATTGTCTATTACCACATTGTATCTGTCTACTTATTTTCTAGTATTACTCATTACCATATGGTATTTGTTCATTTATTTTTTACTGCTTATTCTGCTCTGATGCTGTATTTGTTTATCTCATCATGTAGTTATTGCTATTTACATTATTATAGTTTCTACCATGTATTAGAACTGCTGTTAGGGTTATTGTCACGCCCCAGTCCCAAAATATCGAGGGACCGGACGCGTGATAATGGCCAGCAGCATGCACCGATGGACAAACCCAATTTAATGGATCCATCGGGCATACTTAAGCTGTATATAAGGTCTATAACAACAAGTCAGAACTAATCTCATCCACAGAAAAGAATATAAAATCAACAGCAATAAGGGAAAGTAAATTAAACATCCAGTCTCAGCAAAGTATTCGGGGAACAACCCGATATAAAGTCTGGTACAATGATCTCATAAACAGAAATTAAAGAGTTTAATTAAACAGGAAATAACGACTGAGCATGGCGAAGCAATGGTTCAGGAGAAGTCCTCAGCGATCACCTCGTCCTCAGCTACGGGTACTGTTCCGTGAAGAGCACCTGTTCCGTAGACCTCTGGATAAACTTCGTCTGCAAGTCCTGGGGACATAATGCGGATCCAGGTCCTCAGGGGACATAGCAAGGTACAAGAAAGCACAAGCCAAAATAAATACAGTAAAGTAAATAAGAGAACAATAGGGTCAACTATATAACCTTCTATGTGAAATGTAAGTTGAGAGCATCACTAGAACTTAGGCTGATACCACTACAAGCTCTGTGTCGGGGAGCCGGTAGCAGCTATACTATGAATTTTACTATGTGTTTACTATGAATTATATTTATAATCAGCCTGTAGCCTGTGTGTCTCTCCCCACCCAATGTAATCATACATATCATGTCCACGATGTCTCATGTCCACGTCACGTACGATCATATCTAATGCAGTAAGTCATACTATGTCTATGAACATAATGTCTAAGAATATAATGTCTAAGTCATAAATCCTGGAACCTACACAAAATCACCTTGAATATTTCAGAAAGATTCTGTCTCATGCTCTGTGTCAGGTGTCCTGGGTAATAAGTACTTGATAGGGCAAGTACAAGAATATAAATGTCACGATATCCATCTCTAAATGACATTGCCCAACCCCGCGTACGGTGTTGGCACCCGACTATGATCGGACGCTAAGCAAGTCACACGGCCCTAGGGTTGAGCAAGTACAACAATCACAAGAAAATAAATCTAGAGAAAATGAATCATTAAACTGCATTTATGGCAATGTACACTTGCCTGGGTTTTCAGTTCCAAGTGTAGCTCTGGCAATAGCTGGATTTGCAGGCAGTACTCCGGCTGCTGAAACAAATATCACCATCAGGTCCAAAAAATATTAATCATCTAGGAACGCCTGTCCTTGAGTCCAATTTGGAGACAAGGGCAAAAACGTCAATTTTGGGTCAAGATGGGGTCCAGATGTGGGCCGCTTTGCACCGAAAAATGCGTCAGAGTCAAAGGTCTCAAAAATAGTCCAACTTAGTGTCAACAGGTCAGGAACGATGATACGAACCCAACGGAACTTCCAGAATTGGATTCCGATGAGCCGTTCTCAAAATCGCCCGTCGGGTGGAGCCTGTGGGGCCCACGACACACAATTTTGTCAACGTTCTCAGAATCGAACCAAACTTGACCCACAGGACCAGCGTATTGCCACGAGTCCGATAGCACAAGTTTCATCTCGATCTGACGTGTGTACACTAAGTTACAACGAGAACCAGAAAGTACGGATACGGGACGGTGTCCGCGGATACGCACTGATTCTGGTGTGCACGCACATCCGAATTAGCTTCTGCGAAAACTCGCACGTCCGTATCAACGACACGCACGTATCTGTAAAGACCGCACGCGACCAAGTCATCCCGTTTGGCGGGGCGTACTCGATTCCGGGGTGAAACAGGGTCTGGTTTTCCTATTTTTGGATCGCAGTGTGCGATCACCACAGGACGCGATGCCCCGAGCGGTTTGTCCGGGCACCGAGAGGGTCATACAGGCTACGCGATACAATTTACGGAATCGAATTCCGAGCTACGAGCAGAAAGTTATGGATACCTGAACAGGGTTCAAAAACAGCGTATCCTATGTGTCCAACTCGTGTCCGACGCGATACACTGTGTCCTGGACACAGTTCCAACCCGTGTCCAAAATAGGGTTTCTGTGTCCGGCCGAGTCTTCTGCTGTGTCCGCCGGATGAGGGTGGAAGCAGCTCTGGCAGGTCGTCGGTGAGCTCGGGGAGGTGGCTGGAAGAGGTGGCAGGGCCGGCCTAGGGCGGCGCTCGGCTTCTGGCCGGAGGAGGGGAAGGAGCTGGCGGCGAGTCTGGGCGGAGGGAGGAAGTCCTGGAGGAGGTCGGCCTGAAGCGAGGCGGAGGCTAGGGCGCTGCGGGAGGCGGGGACAGTGCTGGAGGTGGGCGAGGGGTTCTGGAGAGGAGCTCGGGGCGTCCTGGCGGAGAGGAGGGAGGAGTAGGTGGTGGTCGCCAACGTGAGGGTGGCCGGAATCGGGTCTAGGGTTCAGGCGAGAGGAGGAGAAGTCGGCTTTATATAGGAGAGATTGGGAGAGGGATCGGCGGCGGGTGAGGGGCAGAGGAGGCGGAAGGACGGGGACGCCAGCGGGCGGCGGCTGCGAGCGTTGCAGGGAGCCGGAGAGTCGCCGGCGGCCGGAAGCGGAAGAGTCGGTTCAGAACGGTTGGAGGAGAAAGGAATGCGGGTCGGGCGGTCGGGTTTCGGGTCGGGTCCTAGCGGATCCGACCCGATCCGCTAAGAAAAACGGGTTTGGGTCGAAACGGGTTGCGGGTCACGGGTTAGACCCGGATCCGACCCGTTAGGCTTTTGGTTTAAAAAAATAAACCGGTTTGGTTGAACTATTGGTTTGGTTTATTTCAAATAAACCCGGTTTATTTAGGAATAAATTCGGTTTAATTTAACAATAGTTTTTAGGACTTTAAAAATGATTCCGGGTTCCAATAAATTCCTGGAAAATTACCCTATGTCCAAATTTTCATTTTACATCATAAAATATTATTTTTATAATATTTTAATATTATTTATTATCATTTAAAAATCCTTTAATAATTAAAACACCTTAATTTAATTACAGAAAAATCCAAGAAAATTCCAGAAAATTCCAGAAAATTGTAAAAATCCAAATTTAAAAATTTTTGAAAATCAGGGGGATTATAATCTACCCCCCTTAAGAGGATTGCGTCCTCGCAATCAAAGATTAATCGGTCAACAGAGATGACACGGTTGCAACCATTGTTTGAAGCACATCAAATCAAAGAGCACCTAGGAAAAATTATTTTCCTAAGCATTAAAAGTTATACAATTTCCCAAATGTGGAAAATTTAGAAAATTTTAGTTTTAGAGAACCAGGTTATCTTTCAAAACTTATCAAGTTAACATTTATAAAACATTCTGTATTATTGGCAAGTTCAAAATTTCTAGGTTAACACTAAGTTATCAATTATTAACAGGTTAAAGTTATCAGGTTAAGTCTGGGGTCACGAACCAGCAGGCACGAACTAAAGCAGAACTACTAAAACTTACGCGCATTAGCAACTCCATGGTTCTGCGCGTCTCCCACAGTCATCACGAAGACTTGTCCGCGTCCTGGTGATTCCTCTGTTGCTGCTGGGCTTGTTGGAAGAGTGCTGCTTGTGGTGCCAATGGTGGCCTTGGTTGATACCCTCCTAGTGCTGGTAGAGCTTGTTGATTTGCTCTTGGTGCTCCTCCTCGATGATAAGGACAGTCCTTGGCTAAGTGTTGATTGGTCCCGCAAATCAAACATAATCCCAACTTGCGTCTACAGTCCTTCTCAGTATGGCCTACCTTGCCACAGTATTGACATTAGGTAATGTCTGCAGAGAGGCTCTGGGTGGCTGGTGTATATGAGGCCTCTTTGCAGCTTCTTCTTGTGGTGCTCTGGCTGATGTGGAAGACCGTTTCAGACTGATCTCTTTCCTGGTGACGCGTTCCATACGTCGGGCTGCAGCGAGAACGTCCGAGTAAGAGGTAGGTGCGACGGATCTGATCAATTTCTGTAGCTCGATGTTAAGTCCGTCGAAAAACTTCTCGGCCTTCTCTACTTCTGTCGGAATTAAAGTAGGGGCGAAACGACTCAGACGAATGAACTCGGCATTGTATTCTTCCACCGTCATAGCTTCCTGGGTGAGGCGATTGAACTTGTCCCTCAGTTCTGATCGAGCGATGGCCGGAATGTACATCTCTTGAAAAAGTCTGGAGAACTCTTCCCAAGTGACTCGGTCTGGTCCGAGCCTGGTCTCTTCAGATATCCACCAGTGATGAGCATTGTCCGTCAACTGCATCCTGATGGCGGTCATCCAACGTTCTCTTGGAAGTTCAGCTGCTTCCAACTGGTGTTGTATGTTGGTGAGCCACTCATGAACTTCAGTTGGTCCTTCCTTGCCCGAGAAGGTACGGGGCTTGAGTTGATGGAAATCGGTGATAGACCCCATCGCTGGTCGCCTAGTTTGTGGGTTCACTTTCTCCAATGCGTTTACTAGGCTGGTTCTTAGATACTCTGCCTCCTGACGATGTGCCTCCTGTTGAACTTGCTGTTGGGCTTGCATCATTGCGTAGATCATTGAAAATATCTGCTGCCCGTCGATGGGTTGCCCTTGTGGGAATACGGGCATCGGTGGAACGAACTGCGGAGGCGGCGGGATGTCATCACGCCGGAACCTTGAATTCTGCTGAGCTGCTTGATTGCTTTGAGAAGATTTCCCTCGGTCTTCGGGTGTCACTCCTTCATCATAAGTGACCATAGCATCGTGTGGTGTACTCAAGGGATTCTCGTCTCCGATTCTTGGATCCATTACTCTGTATCAAAATAAAATATAAGAAGCGCACAGGATTCAAGGCAAGATGCAAGTCAAAAATTAATTCGAATACGATACAGATATCAAGAACGTTTGCAAGCAAGTGGATGAGATCCTAAAACTTTATCCTATTCTTATTGCAGGCCTGTTCGGTCCCTAAGTTGAAACCGAACAATTTAGTCGTAGACCTGCATGGGCCACCACAAAAACTATGTCACGCCCCAGTCCCAAAATACCGAGGGACCGGACGCGTGATAATGGCCAGCAGCATGCACCGATGGACAAACCCAATTTAATGGATCCATCGGGCATACTTAAGCTGTATATAAGGTCTATAACAACAAGTCAGAACTAATCTCATCCACAGAAAAGAATATAAAATCAACAGCAATAAGGGAAAGTAAATTAAACATCCAGTCTCAGCAAAGTATTCGGGGAACAACCCGATATAAAGTCTGGTACAATGATCTCATAAACAGAAATTAAAGAGTTTAATTAAACAGGAAATAACGACTGAGCATGGCGAAGCAATGGTTCAGGAGAAGTCCTCAGCGATCACCTCGTCCTCAGCTACGGGTACTGTTCCGTGAAGAGCACCTGTTCCGCAGACCTCTGGATAAACTTCGTCTGCAAGTCCTGGGGACATAATCCGGATCCAGGTCCTCAGGGGACATAGCAAGGTACAAGAAAGCATAAGCCAAAATAAATGCAGTAAAGTAAATAAGAGAACAATAGGGTCAACTATATAACCTTCTATGTGAAATGCAAGTTGAGAGCATCACTAGAACTTAGGCTGATACCACTACAAGCTCTGTGTCGGGGAGCCGGTAGCAGCTATACTATGAATTTTACTATGTGTTTACTATGAATTATATTTATAATCAGCCTGTAGCCTGTGTGTCTCTCCCCACCCAATGTAATCATACATATCATGTCCACGATGTCTCATGTCCACGTCACGTACGATCATATCTAATGCAGTAAGTCATACTATGTCTATGAACATAATGTCTAAGAATGTAATGTCTAAGTCATAAATCCTGGAACCTACACAGAATCACCTTGAATATTTCAGGAAGATTCTGTCTCATGCTCTGTGTCAGGTGTCCTGGGTAATAAGTACTTGATAGGGCAAGTACAAGAATATAAATATCACGATATCCATCTCTAAATGATATTGCCCAACCCCTCGTACGGTGTTGGCACCCGACTATGATCGGACGCTAAGCAAGTCACACGGCCCTAGGGTTAAGCAAGTACAACAATCACAAGAAAATAAATCTAGAGAAAATGAATCATTAAACTGCATTTATGGCAAGGTACACTTGCCTGGGTTTTCAGTTCCAAGTGTAGCTCTGGCAATAGCTGGATTTGCAGGCAGTACTCCGGCTGCTGAAACAAACATCACCATCAGGTCCAGAAAATATTAATCAGCTAGGAACGCCTGTCCTTGAGTCCAATTTGGAGACAAGGGCAAAAACGTCAATTTCGGGTCAAGACGGGGTCCAGATGTGGGCCGCTTTGCACCGAAAAATGCGTCAGAGTCAAAGGTCTCAAAAATAGTCCAACTTAGTGTCAACAGGTCAGGAACGATGATACGAACCCAACGGAACTTTCAGAATTGGATTCCGATAAGCCGTTCTCAAAATCGCCCGTCGGGTGGAGCCTGTGGGGCCCACGACACACGATTTTGTCAACGTTCTCAGAATCGAACCAAACTTGACCCACAGGACCAGCGTATTGCTACGAGTCCGATGGTACAAGTTTTATCTTGATCCGACATGTGTACACTAAGTTACAACGAGAACCAGAAAGTACGGATACGGGGCGGTGTCCGCGGATACGTACTGATTCTGGTGTGCACGCACATCCGAATAAGCTTCTGCGAAAACCCGCACGTCCGTATCAACGACACGCACGTATCTGTGAAGACCGCACGCTACCAAGTCGTCCCGTTTGGCGGGGCGTACTCGATTCCGGGGTGAAACATGGTCTGATTTTCCTATTTTTGGATCGCAGTGTGCGATCACCACAGGACGCGATGCCCCGAGCGGTTTGTCCGGGCACCGGGAGGGTCATACAGGCTACGCGATACAATTTACGAAATCGAATTCCGAGCTACGAGCAGAAAGTTATGGATACCTGAACAGGGTTCAAAAACAGCGTATCCTATGTGTCCAACTCGTGTCCGACGCGATACACTGTGTCCTGGACACAGTTCCAACCCGTGTCCAAAATAGGGTTTCTGTGTCCGGCCGAGTCTTCTGCTGTGTCCGCCGGATGAGGGTGGAAGCAGCTCTGGCAGGTCGTCGGTGAGCTCGGGGAGGTGGCTGGAAGAGGTGGCAGGGCCGGCCTAGGGCGGCGCTCGGCTTCTGGCCGGAGGAGGGGAAGGAGCTGGCGGCGAGTCTGGGCGGAGGAGGAAGTCCTGGAGGAGGTCGGCCTGAAGCGAGGCGGAGGCTAGGGCGCTGCGGGAGGCGGGGACAGTGCTGGAGGTGGGCGAGGGGTTCTGGAGAGGAGCTCGGGGCGTCCTGGCGGAGAGGAGGAAGGAGTAGGTGGTGGTCGCCGACGTGAGGGTGGCCGGAATCGGGTCTAGGGTTCAGGCGAGAGGAGGAGAAGTCGGCTTTATATAGGAGAGATGGGGAGAGGGATCGGCGGCGGGTGAGGGGCAGAGGAGGCGGAAGGACGGGGACGCCAGCGGGCGGCGGCTGCGAGCGTTGTAGGGAGCCGGAGAGTCGCCGGCGGCCGGAAGCGGAAGAGTCGGTTCAGAACGGTTGGAGGAGAAAGGAATGCGGGTCGGGCGGTCGGGTTTCGGGTCGGGTCCTAGCGGATCCGACCCGATCCGCTAAGAAAAACGGGTTTGGGTCGAAACGGGTTGCGGGTCATGGGTTAGACCCGGATCCGACCCGTTAGGCTTTTGGTTTAAAAAATAAACCGGTTTGGTTCAACTATTGGTTTGGTTTATTTCAAATAAACCCGGTTTATTTAGGATTCAATTCGGTTTAATTTAACAATAGTTTTTAGGGCTTTAAAAATGATTCCGGGGTCCAATAAATTCCTGGAAAATTACCCTATATCCAAATTTTCATTTTACATCATAAAATATTATTTTCATAATATTTTAATATTATTTATTATTATTTAAAAATCCTTTAATAATTAAAACACCTTAATTTAATTACAGAAAAATCCAAAAAAATTCCAGAAAATTCCAGAAAATTGTAAAAATCTAAATTTAAATTTTTTTGAAAATCAGGAGGATTACAGTTATACTCGCTCCATCCTGACAGGATATATTTTTTAGACGATTATTTGGAGGACTTGTGTCCAACTCACTACGGATCGCATGAGGTAGCAGTGGCAGCCAAGGACCCTATAGTTCAGGAGTAATTACCGGGAGGTCTAGCCGGTGACACTAGCTATCTTAGTATCTTTATCTAGTATTTTGGTACCAAATTTGTTTTCGGCTTTACTTAGACTTTGGGATGTATTATTAATACTACTTGTCGATGTTGTTGTTTAGACTCTTGATGGTGTTGATAGTTGTTTGTAGTATTCTAGTCGTGATTGGGAGTTCTCTATTTCTTATTTGTTATCGTACCATTATCTTCCTCTAGTTTTATTGTGATTGAGTATTGATTATCATTAGATATTATCATATTGTTCTCCTTTTGGAGTTCAGATATTATTGACAAGTTATGATATGATATTGTGAGAGATAGATAGTATTATAGAATAGACAACGTTCTACCGGCGATGTTGCGACGTAGGACGTACCCACGTTCTCATGCCTTTATACCAGGTGCGGGTTGTGACGGCCTGCACAGCTAAAATACGGACTGTACATGCTAGATCTCTAGGCAATAACCCTTACATGCTAATAAATGAGTTCAATGCACCTAGCTAAGAATTTTTTTTTATTTTGTATTACTTGTGTAGAACATAGAAATTAATGAACTTGGAATCATAGTTAAACTCTCGCACTACACCTTCACGCTCGTGCTAGTCGTGCAACTTATGTTTCAAGTAGACTTTTTACATGATCAAGTATAATACTTCACCTTCATATATGCCATGCTTGTCACGTAATTTTAAGCCATGGTCAGATAACATGATATATGTCTTAATTCTCCTAGTTTGGCCGAAAGACTATCAAATAGTCGTTTCGTGGGACTCTGAACATGAAACGTATTCAGGATCGTTAAGTTGCCAAGGCAGTTCGCGAACTAGATTTCTGAATCTGGTTCCTGCGGACGATTGCCGGGACACTAGGACCGATCCGATCAGGACGGAACATTCTGATAATCGTCTGAATCGGGTGATAAGATGTGTAGCGGGGCACACTACCTACGTTACACACTATTTACGTCCAGAGATTACAACTTGTCCTTTATGCCTATGTCAGTGACCTTTCATATAGATTAAGTCAGTTCGTATGCTGCAATCCACATGCGAGTTCATTTTACTGAGGCATGAATCATCGCACATTTAGATAATGGATGCACGTAACATCACACAAGTAAAGAATGGATGCACGATACATGTTAGTTCGATTAAATCAAGCCTGTAGCGAAAAGACATCCACGATACTTTGTTTTCATATTGTGTTCCTTTGATTTGTTATATCTGCTTGGTTAACTTGATTCATCCTAGGGCAGGGAGGACGATTGGTAAGTTGGTAAGTTGTGCCATATTATCTTATATGACACTTTATATCTGCAACACGAGTTAGTATTTTTATCGCATGCCATAAAGCTGATCCTAAGACAAGACTAGAAAGATAATCGAAATAGTTGGAGCACTTAACTAAATGAACGTGTTTGGTTTTTTTGAGTGGGCAAGAAGCCTCCCCACCAATGCATTCAATATACTGATAACCCACCAGATTGCTTGCAGGGTGCGAGAGTACCTCGTTTGGTACAAAATTTTCTCTCGTGCGCGCTAAGGCGTGGAGCTAACTCTGGAGCCTTGGAGCATCGTGGATGGAGCAGAAGCACCATATATATGACATAATATATTGGAACATCGCCTATTTATCATCCCCAAAGTTGTAAGCGGCTTGGAACATTTTATTATTTTGAGAGAGAGAGAGAGCTCGAGTGACATGTAATCTCGGCCTAGCGCCGCTTGTAATAATTCTTTATCATTAATAAAGAGCTTGTTTTACTTCATACTTGTGTTTATTCTTATTCAGCTACTTCGGGACAATCTGTGTGACTATGTGGCTTAGTTTTAATCGATTGTTTCAGGTGCCTGTCTTGTGCGAGCGCAACTTAGGCTCGCGCGGTATCACGCCCAAGCAAGGATGTTTGGCCCTGCGGGACAGGGTATAATATTTTGGTATCAGAGCACGGCTCTACTTCCTTGGTTTCATATCAATTTTCTTATCTTTAAACTTTATTCGTGGGTTATGTTACAAACGCTCTCTCTCGTTGTCCCGTTGGATGTTCCATACAATGAGTCTAAATATTTTTAAAAATTTATGCTGATGATTTATTGAACAAGATAGCTATGTGAAAGGACTTTGTGCCAAGTTGTGCCAAACTTGAGTTGAGTAGACTCGTGCTAGAGTTAGCAAGTTACGTGCGAACCAAAATACCTCGACGCTAATGCTAGCGGACAAGTGTACAAGACTAGAATATCATTCAGATGGGATAGATATGCACACAGACTTTTGGCTAAGTCATGTTGAGTATCGCACACACCCTTGGGTGCCAAAGAGTTTGCGAGCGAGATCTGAATATTGTTCGGACAAGGATAAGTCGGACTTAGAATGATAATCGATAGAGACGTTATCGGATTATCACTAAGACGGATATCATGCTTGGATTCTTAGGAATGGTTCATACGGTTATTCGTGTCGATAAGTTACGAATCAAAATATGGTTTATATGGATAACTATAGATAGAGGTATATATAAGACAAATATTATTGAGGCGTATGCAAAGGGATCGTGCTTAAATTTTAAGGAACGAACTTATTGGATACGCAAGTAAACGACACAAACACAATTGAGGACTTATTGGATACTGGATCCTTGAGTAGTATATGTGATAGCCTCGAGGACGAATAATCAAATTGAGGATTGGGTAGATTTTCAGGATTCGTCGAGTAGCTCGAACCATAAATAATGTATGGATCATTTGAGAAATGTTTGAGCAATAAAGGATTACGGGATAGTAATGAGTCTATCAGCCAGTACTGTAATCGCGCAAAACCTTAGAACGAGTAGTACTTAGTTGGTCGTGGTTTCCAGCATCTCGAACGAGATATATTTCAAACGATTAAGGAAGAGTCGAGTATGTAATGAGAGTGCATTGAAAAGAGATTCAAGTAACGAAATGGATACTTTGGTCGAGGAAACTTAGTGGATTGTACGTGCAATTTCAGATTGAATAGAATAGATCAAAACTTGAGTTTGAGATAGAATAATCGAGGATGCGAACGAAGTTAGCGCGATTGAAATGATAGCGCGAACGAAAGATAACTCTCATGGAAAATTTGGATTGAAAGATATAAGAATGACTCGGAGGATTTAGTATTGATGTTTTGGTTTGAAGTCGAATAAGTTGACACGATGTTGATAATTTGAAGTAAACGATAACGAATTTGATCTTGAGTTGGACGAGCGATTTTAAATCTAGTTAATAATATAGTATTCGGCTAAAACCCAAACGAGTTATAAGAAGCAATGGTTAAAATTCGTCAATGATAGACAGAATTTGGCTCAAGGATTTTCTAGTTGGATGAATGATAGGTAGATTATCAATATGAAACATTGAACTTGGTTGTTTTGAGGAATGTTAGATGCGGACTATGGATCGATCGAACGATAACGTTGAAGTCGAACGATTTGGCTAGGCGATTATTGAAGTTGGCATAAAAAAAATTATAGGAATACAAGTTGAGGAAATGATGAAATGCTTGAGGATGGATCTTGGATCGATGCAACGGAATTGATGTTTAGGAAGAGATTTGATATAAACTGTGACTCGGATGACATGAATGTGTAATAATGAATAGCTTGGTTATTTCCAATGATTGTTTTAGTATATGGTTTGGTAATGAATCAAGTTAGAGGATACACGCGAATTAAAGGTACGTGTCGAGGATAAGTTAGTCTGAAATTTGATGCAAGTAGTACTTGATGGTTTTGTGAACGAATACGTGAATTATGTTGGACGACTTAGAGTTTATGATTTAGATCAAAAATTTAGAAATTAAATCATAACTTGGTGGTCTAGACTTAGAAAAGAATGGATAGGTGGATTCTATCAAACATATTTGAGGAGATAGCCTATGAAAATCGCTAGGTTTGACGTACGATATTGATATATCAAGGATTTGACTGAAGGGGCTTATCGGAGGACGGCTTTGCTGAAATAGACTCGGACCCCTTGAACTGAATATTGTGAATGATAGTAGGATGATATTGTCATGACCCATACCCAGTATGAGGGCACGACTGCGTGGGTATGTCCATCCTACATCATAATATCGGCGGTAGAACACTGTCTAGGTCAACAATACTATCTAATCATCTCACACAATAATATATAAAACCTATCAATGATATCTCAACTCCATACAGAGAACAAGATAATAATATAGTATGATAGTAAATACTTAATTACAATAACTATAGGAAGATAATGGCACGATATCAAATAGAAGAATGGAAATCACAAGAGTTACAAACTACAACCAATATTCAAGTCTAATAGTCTTTCAGCAAAACATAAATAGTCTTAAATATAAATAACATGCCAAATATCTAAGTTGGAGACATATCCAATACAATAAGGAAAACTAGCTAAGTAGCTGCTAATACAGCTGAGCCTCATCAACGGATGGTACTAGATCATCCCGTAATAGGTGTGCTATCTTAGCTGGCTCACCGTCCCGTGGGCCGTAATGTGTAGGATATCAGTCTTCTAAATAATTATCTGAAAAATATATCCAATCAGGATTGGAGCAAAGTACAACCCAATAATAGTTCCAATAAATGACAAAAGCTATAAAATAGTAATAGCAATAAAAATAAATGATAGAGAGTCATTGAGATAGTAAACATCACGATAAGTAATAAAATAACCAAGAGCAATATGATAAGAATAATTACTGTAAAGAACTGAAAGTAAAATAAACTATAACAATAAGTGCCTTAAAATATTAGTTAGAAATATTGTCACGCCCATGTCCCAAAATACGTAGGACTAGGACACGTAAGCATGCCAGCCGCATGGATATGGCAACTCCAATATATGGAAACCAAAACCCATGCGTACGCTGTAATATGAATATTAAATCCATAAGTGGTATAAACATATGTCATAAGTCACAGGGTATAATCTAAATCTTATCCATAGAAAATCAAATATAAATAAATAACCTATCTCTATGAAACTAGATCTCAATACAAAGTATCTAAAGATGATAGTTGGATGGAAACAAATCCACTACCAACTATAATATAAAACAAACACAATATAAGTACATCCATTAATAAGCAATAAGGCTCGAAGAGAAGACCTCCTCGCAAATATAAGCAACCAGTCCGGATCTGCACTCCTGCGAATATTCATGAATATCTACACCTGGAAAGGGACCAGGTCCTCAGAGGGACATAACAAGATACATAGAAGCATGCCAATAAAGTACTAAAATAAATATCCAATGGGTCGCCTAACCATCTATGTGAATGCACTTTGAGAACAACTTTCCCAACGCGTAGGCTATCTGGCTAAAATAGGATTGGCATGGTTCTCTTGGAGATCCAGGGGCCAACAAAGTATGTCGTATTTTGAACGGCAGAGGCCGCCTGATAATAATATAATATATAGTGGTCATCATGACCGCGCATCTCCGACGGAGCGTACGGGTTACACAAGGAAAGTGCAACGGAGCCTACACGCCTTACTTGTTGTTCTTCCCATCCCATGCTCTAACATGTCACATCCATGACATGATAATACCTCTAATAACTGCCAAGTCTACTAGCATGCAAAGTTTCTAACAGCAGTTATTCCTAATGCACGGCCCACACGTACAGGAGGCCAAACCCTGCACGCAAGCCCGTGATCTATATGAGACTCACAACTCGTGTAACAACTGTGTCACGGCCAATGAAATCTAATGATGCTTCATGATAATGGGGCGGTCTCATAAACAAGGTCAATGCATATACATAATAAAAACAAATCACGACGACACCGTCGCTGCACCCAAGTTTCCTTGGACGCGCATTTTATATAACAGTTAAAAAATATGAACTAATGACAGAAAATAAAGATGCATGCAACATATGGAATATGAATAACAGTACAATGGCAAGGTATACTTGCCTGGCAAGAGAGCTACAAAATGTAACGTCCAGATGTCAAACACCAAAAGTCAGAAACTACGGCCTCAGAATGAACGTCTCCGGATGCTGAAATAAATATCACCAACTTTCCCAGAATAAGCGAAATAAATAAAAATTACTACCCTTTCATCTAATTTGGACACAGGGGCAAAACGGTTATTTTGTGTCAAAGCGGGCTCCATATATGGGCCACTTTGCACCGAAAAGCGTGCCAAGCGTAAAGATCTCTAAATGGGACAAATTATAGGTCAAACCAACTCTAAAAGTCAGTATGAACTCAACGGTATGTCCAAATATGGATTTCGATGAGCCGAACATAATTTTGCCCAAAAAGTCAACCGTGGGGCCCGCTAATAGGCGACTTGGTCAACTGTCTCAGAATTACGTAAAAAATGGGTCACATGACCGGCGCGATACCACAAGTCCAGTGGCGCAAGTTTCGTCGCATTCTGACGAGCATGCACTAAATGCGCAGGGCTTTTGCAAAAGTTGCGATACGAGAAATTTCTGCGGATACGGGCTGATTCCGACGCGCACACGCATCCAAATCAGTTTCTATGAAAGTCCACACGTCTGGTTATACCGTGCGCATTTTTTGGTACACTTGGTACACGACGGGGCGGTCCCGTTTGGGGGGACGCGCTCCGTATCACAATTTCTGGAATTTAGGAAAACGTAGATTTTTGGGATTTTCCAACTAATTTATTTCTACACACAGCAATTAATAAATTAATGTATTTGACAGAAAATAAATTAGGTCAAGTGGTCTTCGCATACCAAAAAGAATAATCAAATTCGGATCTCTGGGGTGGGAGATACGAATCTGTGAACATAGGTAGTTACCGCAGTTTTCTGCGATACCCAAAAGTTGTTATTTTTTGCCAACTTGGTCACTATTTTCGTCTAGTTTTACGTGATGTTCGAGGTCATCTAATGCACAGATATTGAAGGGGGTTAAGTGGTGAACATATCGGTGAAGACGGGATCGAGTTTGGTCGAGCGAGGAGACGGAAAATAGCACGTGAACACAGGTACATCGCTGTTCAAAAACTGTCGCAGTTGTGCGCGTCACGCGGCGGCGTGGACGGTGGGGTTGGTCGCGGGGGCGGCGCTCTGCGGCACGGTCGAGGGTGGAGTACGGCGGTGGTGGAGAGGATTTAGGTTTAGGGTTAGGGTTTAAGCTTATTTTATTGATATATATATATATAGAAGAAGTGGGGGGGACTTCCGCTCGCTGGGGAGGAAGAAATGTCACGACCCGCACCCGAAAAATCGGGCATGAGTCGTGGGTACGTCCAGCCTACGCCGTAGCATCGGCGGTAGAACACTGTCTAGGTCTACTAACAATCTCACACAATCAATATATAAACCTGTCAAGATCTTAACTCCAAATGGAGGAGCAATATCATAACGATAATCACAATGTACTCAA